>SJYQ01001958.1:298599-309156 GCA_006410935.1 Redunca redunca
TTTCATGCATTGGAGAAGGAAATGGCAACCCACTCCAGTGTTCTTGCCTGGAGAATCCCAGGGACGGGGGAGCCTGGTGGGCTGCCGTCTATGGGGTCGCACAGAGTCGGACACGACTGAATTGACTTAGCAGCAGCAGCAGCAACAAGTGATTAACCGAGGTACTTTTCAAGTATCAATGCATAGGATAGTACAGCATTCCTCTTTTTTCTCTTACTCACTACCACCTCCTCCTCATTGATCAAAATGTGCAGAATTGGTGATTCAGAACATTTCAATACACTTGTATGTGTTTGCTCCCAAAGCTCCAAGAAATGACTGGGAAATGGTGTACAGATTAAAGAATGTAATAATTAGTTTAGCTATTTATTGGTGTTTTTTTAAAGAACAAACAACATAATATTTAAGGAGGTCAAGCTAATGATTAAAATGGTTTGAGGGCAAAGTTTGTGTTTCATTTGTCCCTGACTGCTTTCTTTTGAATCACAAATGATTACAAATTACCTTTAAATAAACTATTCTATGTTTCAAACAGAGTTTGAGTAACTGTAACTTATACTTTTGAGGAACTAGCAGTAACTAGCAGTCTAGTTAGTTTGCATACCAGTCAACTGACATGAAATAAAATGACTGGTCAAGTGAAAATATGTAATTATTAATTGGATTTTAAACATAGAGACCTTGGGAGTTCCCTGTTGGTCCAGTGGTTAGGACTTCACACTTTCACTGCTGAGGGCCTGAGTTCAATCTCTAGACGGGGAAGTGAGATCCTCAAGCGGTGTGGTGCGGCCAAAAATATATATATATATATATATATNCATGTCTACCTTAGGAAAACAGTCACTTTTTAAAATATAAATTTCAGTAGGAGATGCTACCATTTTCTCTTTCTGCTTTGAATTAAACACACAAAGCTGCCCATTTCGATAGGTCTTCTCAAGGTGATAACAGGCAAATGGGAAGCCACACAGCCACTCATGCATGTGGCTTTCCTACTATTTGTGTGTTTTCTCCCATCATGACTGCTTTCATCACATGATATGCTTCAAACGAGACACTGCTGTGCACTCCAAGTTCACATTTTCACTTTCAACCTCCCAGACTGAGAACATAAGTGACTAGTTCATGAGTTCTCTTGTGTGCATCTTTCATTATTTTCCTACTTTCATGGATCTACAAAGGAAATAAACAACTTCAATAAGGATTTGAGATTTACCTTACCTGGAGAACAATATACTACACAGCATGAGCAAACCCAGTAGGTAGAACAGATCTTTCTAGAGATGATAAGTGGTGTTTTCCCACCTATAAATCATAGGTCACATTATTCAATCTCCTCTGTTCCTAGAATGATGGATTTCACAGGGGGTTGTCCATCATATAATCTATATACCATTATTTCTTTCACTTTTACCTGAAAATGGAGCTGGCAAGACCATCTAAATTTGGTATTGAGAAAAGTGGACATGGAAAATACACTGAGAAAATCAAGTTGCTGCATTCACATTAGCTGGGAAGCATCTTAGAATTGCCTTAAGTGATTGTTTCATATTCACTCCAGTCTTGATCAGATGCGACAGATTTCCACTGAAGCCAAGACAGATCAAACTGGGGTTGACCAAAGATCAAGAGACAAGGGTGATTCATGAGGAGGTAACAGAAATCCAAACAGCAAACCAAAGAAGGTCGTGCAGAGAGATGGACAGGTGATGTCAGGAAGAACCAGTGGGTGATAATAGATAAGACCCTTGAAAGCATGGGAAGTATGACATTAGGAATGTATGGATTAGGAATTATATTCTGCTATTAGTACTAGAGACTTAAAAAATATTGGTTTTCATGAGCTTTATTCCTTTTATGCAATTAAAAATCTGGAGATTTTTATAGCAGGACTTGTATGGCGGCTTCCAATGATATCAGAGAACCAGTCTCCATTATTCTCTTCATTTGTCATCCCTAGGATGTGTGACACTTATTGTCATGGTTAGATAATGGCTGCTGCAACTCCATCCATTATATCTGCTTTAATATAGAAATAAAAGACAAAAGTAGGGGAGGACATATCAAACTCTTTAAAGGAGACTTCCAAGAAGTTCTGACTACTTCTGCTTATATGTCTGCTAATAAGCAATCCCATCTTTAAAGAATACCATGATACACTTTTATCTTGACACACTGACATCCTTGAGTGCATAGAAATTCCATTTGTAGGTATGAAGGAAATAATAGACACTGAGAAGCAATGAGCAATCTACACAACAGTCTAAGGAACTATTCAGTGGGTGACCTTGCTTTCAGTGACTCATTTCAGTACATGACTTTGTGGTTACCACAGAGGGGATGAGATAGGATAGAGATGGCATTGCTACTGGGGACAGAAAATAAGAACCCCGCCACAGACACAGGTTCAAAGAGTAAGATACTTCTCCATGAAAAAAGCTAGAGGAGTGTTTTCTCATCTTGGCTGCAAATTAGAATTATTACACACATTGGAGCTTTTAATAAGTATGATCATCCAAGCCTAAGCCAAATGGGGTAAGAATGGGCCTAAGTACTTTTTCATATTTTCTCCAGTAATTCTAGTGTTCAACCAGAGTTGAGAATCATGTTCTTAGAAGGATATAGCTGGAACTCAAACCCAGGAGTACTAAATGCTAGACAAAGATGAAACACACTGAGTTAATTCATCTCATACAAAAATTCATGGAACTATACAGCAAAACAAACTTGATTCTTAATTTTGAGAACCTGAGCCTTGGTCTACTTAGCTTTACCCTTTAATGTCTGAGGTGAAGTGTAAAGGCGTTAGTCACTTGGTTGTATCCAACTCTTTGCAGCCCCATGAACTGTAGCCTCCAGGCTTCTTTGTTTCATGGAATTCTCTAGGCAAGAATACTGGAGTGGGTTGCCATTTCCTTCTCCAGGGGATCTTCCCGACCCAGGGATCGAACCTGGTCCGCTTGCGTTGCAGGCAGATTCTTTACTGTCTGAGCCACTAGGGAAGCCTACTATTTATCCCTTATGTAGCATATATCAGCTAAACTGACTAATTGTTATATTGTTTAATCTGTACACCATTTCCCAGTCATTTTCTTGGAGCTTTGGGGGCAAACAAATACTCACTGTTTTGAGATGTTCTGAATCAACAATTCTGCACAACTTTGTTTGAGATGAGGCTAATATAATTAGGGGTTATACATCCCAGCAGTGAAGTTTAGAGGACTCACAGCCAAGGAGCCAATCACACCATTTGAAAAAAAATCAACCTCCCAGAATCTTTGGAATATATGCTACATAAGGGATAAACCACTTGGCTTATTAGTATATCTCAGTGACTGGAACAGAGCCTGGCATAGAGCCAGTAGGCAGCAAGTATTTTTTGAATTAATAAACTAGTGTTTATGGAGATGATTCTACATATTCAGAATGGTGATTTAACTTTTTTGTTTGTATCAATTCAGTTCAGTTCAGTTCAGTCACTCAGTCGTGTCTGACTCTGCGACTCCGTGGACTGCAACACACCAGGCCTCCCTCTTCATCACCAGCTCCCGGAGCTTACTCAAAGTCATGTCCATCAAGTCGGTGATGCCATCTAACCATCTCATCCTCTGTCATCCCCTCCTCCTCCTGCCTTGAATCTTTCCCAGCATCAGGGTCTTTTCCAATGAGTCAGCTCTTCACATCAGGTGGCCAAAGTATTGGAGTTTCAGCTTCAGCATCAGTCCCTCCAATGACTATTCTGGAATAATTTCCTTTAGGATTGACTGGTTTGATTTCCTTGCTGTCCAAGGGACTCTTAAGAGTCTTCTCCAACACCACAGTTCAAAAGCATCAATTCTTTGGAGCTCAGCTTTCATTATGGTCGAGCTCTCACATCCATACATGACCACTGGAAAAACCAAACCTTTGACTAGATGGATCTTTGTCAGCAAAGTAATGTCTCTGCTTTTTAATATGCTGTCTATGTTGGTCATAGCTTTTCTTCCAAGGAGCAAGCATCTTTTAATTTCATGGCTGCAGTAACCATCTGCAGTGATTTTGGAGCCCCCCAAAATAAAGTCTGACACTGTTTCCACTCTTTCCCATCTATTTCCCATGAAGTGATGCCATGGGACCAGATGCCATGATCTTAGTTTTTGAATGTTGAGTTTTAAGCCAGGTTTTTCACTTCCCTCTTTCACTTTCATCAAGAGGCCCTTCAGTTCCTCTTCACTTTCTGCCATAAGGGTGCTGTCATCTGCATATCTGAAGTTCTTGATATTTTTTTGTATGCTGCTGCTGCTGCTACTAAGTCACTTCAGTTGTGTCTGACTCTGTGCGACCCCATAGACAACAGCCTACCAGGCTTCCCCGTCCTTGGGATTCTCCAGGCAAGAACACTAAAAGAGTACAAATATGATGAAAGAAAGTGAAAGTGTTAGTCACTCAGTTGCATCTGATTCTTTGTGACCCCATGGACTGTAGCCCACCAGGCTCCTCTGTCCATGGGATTCTCCAGGCAAGAATATTAGAATGAGTAGCCATTCCCTTCTGCAAGGGATCTTCTCATCCCAGGGATGAAACCCAAGTCTCCTGCATTGCAGGCAGATTCTTAACTTTCTGAGCCACTAGGGATGGAGTGAAAGTGAAAGTTGCTCAGTCGTGTCCAATTCTTTGTGATTCCATGGATTATACAGTCCATGGAATTCTCCAGGCCAGAACACTGAAGTGAATACCCTTTCCCTTCTCTAGGGGAATCTTCCCAACCCAGGGATCAAATCCAGGTCTCCCGCATTGCAGGTGGATTCTTTACTAGCTGAACCACAAGGGACGCCCAAGAATACTGGAGTGTGTAGCCTATCCCTTCTCTAGCGGATCTTCCTGATCCAGGAATCGAACCAGGGTCTCCTGCATTGCAGGCAAATTCTTTACCAACTTAGCTATCAAGGAAGCCCCCACCACTAGGGATAATTTCCCTCATATAATGAGAAAGAAAGAGAGAAATAATAGGAGCAAGTCAAGATTTAACATATAGAGTTACAGAAATCAGACAAGTGGGTGCCTGCTGCTAGCGGACGGATTGAGCATAAGGAAATTTGGGACATTAATGTCTCATGTCTTAATTGTGGCTGTGGGTTCATTTTTGACACTCACCAAACTATAAACTTAAAATGGGCACATTTTATTGTATGTAAAGCTTATCTTTGGGCTTCCCTGGCGGCTCAGTGGTAAAGATTCCACCTGCCAATGCAGGTGACACAGGTTTGACCCGTAGGTCAGGACGATGCCCCTGGAGAAGGAAATGGCAAAAAGCTCTAGTACTCTTGCCTGGGAAATCCCACGGACAGAGGAGCCTGGTGGGCTGCAGTCCAGGGGGTCACAAAGAGTTGGACAAGACTGAATGACTAAACAAAGTATATTCTGTATTAGTCCTCAAATGCTGCATAACAAATTACCCCAAATTGAGCAGCTTAAAACAACACTCATTTATTAGTTCACAGTTTTGTAGGTCATAAATCTGCACACTACACTGAGTGAGTCCTCTGCACAGATTCTCCTCAAGCTAAAATCAAGGTGTCAACTGCTCTGTGTTCTCATCTGGGTTAGGATCCTCTTCCAGGTTCACACGGTTGGGGCATCACTGGGTTCCTTATGACTGTATGACGGAAGTCCCAGTTTCCTTGCCTGCTGGAAATCAGAGGATACTCTAGAGCTCATGTCATTTACTGCATGGAATTCTCCATCTTTAAATCCAGCGATGGATGAATGTCTCTTGCATGGAATCCCTGCCATGCTTCAAATCACTTTTTCGAGGAAGAGTCCAGTTCCTTTGAAAGGTCCCTGTAATTATTCAATTACATCCACAAAATTTCTTTTGCTATAAATTATGACAATCACAGGATTGATGTCTCACACATTCACAGGTTCCACACACAGACTTAAGAGAGAAGACTGTAGGAGTCCTTGGGATCATCTCTGAATTCTGCCTACCACATATACCAATAATATTTATTACAAAAGTACATTAACACTTAGGAAATTAGGGAGACTTGAATGTTGACATCTAACCACTCACTCCCACGGCTGCCTCTTGGAGCTGACCATCATCCAGAATTGCTCCACTTTTGAACTCTTACTCAACTTCTGAGATATAAAATGCAGGTAGATATAATACTTGTCAATAGAAATGGAGCAACAACACAATCAGCAGAGCCAGGTAAGAGAAAGGCTGAGCTACTCCCTGAAGCGTTGATTTACTATCATTACAGGTGCCACTTTGCTTCTTTTTCATTCTACTGGGATCACATTCCACTTGTCAGAAGAGTGTGCGTGGGAGGTGGGGTTACCAGCACTCCTTAACTGCTTCTTATTCCTGACACCAGTAACTTCACCAGTGAATTCCTTTCAGTTGTCAAGAAACTCTCTTCATGTGGATTTATGCAGGGGCTTCCCTGGTAGCTCAGCTGGTAAAGAATTCGCCTGCAAAGCAGGAGACATGGGTTCAACCCCTGGGTTGGGAAGATCCCCCTGGAGGGCATGACAGCCCACTCCAGTATTCTTGCCTGGAGAATCCCCATGAGCAGAGGAGCCTGGTGGGCTACAGTTCATGGGGTCACAAAGAGTTGGACATGACTGAGCAACTAAGCACAGCACAGCACAGCTACTGCAGGTCCCACTTATTTGAGCAGGGAAAAATAAACAGTATATAATATTTATTGCATATATTCACAGATTTGAAAAATCAACATTTGGGAAAATTTTCTATCACTGTGCTTATCACTCAGCTACTTTTAACTTATGCTTAAAAAACCTTATATAAAGGAACATACTATATTATTTCATGCATGTTATCAGGGAAGTTATCAGGATGCAGGAGATCTGGATCACACAGTGTGCGGCATAAGCCCTCTTGGAGGAGGTCAGCATTAACCCCACCACAGAGCCAGCGGAAGATGACACACAAACTTCAGAACAATTATACCAAATAAATTCTCACATGTTAAGAAATTTTTGGACCCACAACAGAGCAAGACCGTTTCCCCCACAGTCAGTCTCTCCCATCAGAAAGTTTCCATAAACCCTTCATCTTTATTAATCAGAGGGCAGACAGAGTGAAAACCACAATCAGAGAAAACTAACCAAACTGATCGCATGGATCACAGCTTCTCTAACTCAGTGAAACTATGAGCCATGCTGTCTAGGGCCACCCAAGACGGACGGGTCATGGTGGACAGTTCTGACAAAACATGTTCCACTGGAGAAGGGAATACAAATCACTTCAGTATTCTTGCCTTGAGAATCCCATTAATAGTATGAAAAAGCAAAAAGATATAACACTGAAAGATGAACTCCCCAGGTCTGTAGGTGCTCAATATGCTACTGGAGACAAGGGGAGAAATAAATCCAGAAACAGTGAGCAGACAGAGCCAAAGCAAAAACAACAGCCAGTTGTGGGTGTGACTGGGGATGGAAGTAAAGTCCAATGCTATATAGAAAAATATTGCATAGGAACCTGGAATGTTAGGTCCATGAATCAAGGTAAATTTGAAGTGGTTAAACGGGAGAGGTCAAGAGTGAACAATGGCATCTTAGGAATTAGTAAACTGAAATGGACTGGAATGGGTGAATTTAATTCAGATGACCATTATATTTATTAATGTGGGTAAAATCCCTTAGAAGAAATGGAGTAGCTCTCATAGTCAACAAAAGAGTCTGAAATGCATGGGTGCAGTCTCAAAAATGACAAAATGATCTCTATTTGTTTCCAAGGCAAACTATTCACTATCACTGTAATCCAAGTTGATGCCACAACCACTAATGCTAAAGAAGCTGAAGTTGAATGGTTCTATGATGACCTACAAGACTTTCTAGGATTAACACCAAAAAAAGATGTCCTTTTCATCAAAGGGGAATGGAATGCAAAAGTAAGAAGTCAAGAGATACCTGGAGTAACAGGCAAGTTTGGCCTTGGAGTACAAAATGAAGCAGGGCAAAGGCTAACAGAGTTTTCCCCAGAGAACATACTAGTCATAACAAATACTCTCTTCAAAAAACATAAGAGATGACTACATATGGACATCGCCAGATGTTCAACATTGAAATCAGATTGATTATGTTCTTTGCAGCCAAAGATGGAGAAGCTCTATACACTCAGCAAAAACAAGACCAGGAGCTGACTGTGGCTCAGATCATGAACTCCTTATTGCCAAATTCAGACTGAAATAGAAGAAAGTAGGGAAAACCACTAGACCATTCAGGTATGACCTAAATCAACTCCCTTATGATTATACAGTGGAAGTGACAAATAAATAGATTTAAGGGATTAGATTTGATAGACAGAGTGCCTGAAGAACTACAGACAGAGGTTCATAACATTGTACAGGAGGCAGTGATCGAAACCATCCTCAAGAAGAAGAAATGCAAAAGGGCAAAATGGTTGTCTGAGGAGGTCTTACAAACAGCTGAGAAAAGAAGAGCAGCTAAAGGCAAAGGAAAGAAGGAAAGATATACCCATCTGAATGTAGAGTTCCAAAGAATAGCAAGGAGGATAAGAAAGCCTCCCTCAGTGATCAGTGCAAAGATAGAGGAAAACAGTAAAATGGGAAAGACTAGAGATGTCTTCAAGAAAATAGAGATACCAAGGGAATATTCCTTGCAAAGACGGGCACAATAAAGGACAGAATTGGTATGGACCTATCAGAAGCAGAAGATATTAAGCAGAGGTGGCAGCAAACACAGAAGAACTGTATAAAAAAGATCTCAAGGACCTGGAACACCATGATGGTGTGATCACTCACCTAGAGCCAGACATCCTGGAATGCGAAGTCAAGTGGGCCTTAGGAAGCATCACTATGAAAACTAGTGGAGGTAACGGAATTCCAGTTGCATTATTTCAAGTCGTAAAAGATGATGTTAAAGTGCTGTACCAAATACGCCAGCTAATCTGGAAAACTCAGCAGTGGTCCCAGGACTGGAAAAGGTCAGTTTTCATTCCAATCCCAAAGAAAGGCAATGTCAAAGGCAATGTCTATCACACTACTGCACAATTGCACTCATCTCACACTAGCAAAACAATGCTCAAAATTCTCCAAGCCAGGCTTCAACAGTACATGAACTGTGATCTTCCAGATGTTCAAGCTGGTTTTAGAAAAGGCAGAGGAACTAGGAGTCAAATTGCCAACATCCGTTGGATCATTGGAAAAGCAAGAGAGTTCCAGAAAAACATCTATTTCTGCCTTATTGACTATGCCAAAGCCTTTGACTGGGTGGATCACAACAAACTGTGGAAAATTCTGAAAGAGATGGGAATACCAGACCACCTTACCTGCCCCTGAGAAATCTGTATGCAGGTCAAGAAGCAACAGTTAGAACCAGACATGGATCAACAGACTGGTTCCAAATTGGGAAAGGAGTTCGTCAAGGTTGTATATTGTCACCCTGCTTATTTAACTTATATGCAGAGTATATCATGCGGAATACCAGGTTGGGTGAAGCTCAAGCTGGAATCATAACTGCCGGGAGAAACATCAATAACCTCAGATATGCAGATGACACCACTCTTATGGCAGAACGTGAAGAACTAAAGAGCCACCTGATGAAAGTGAAAGAGGAGAGTGAAAAAGTTGGCTTAAAGCTCAACATTCAGAAAACGAAGATCATGGCATCTGGTCCCATCAATTCATGGCAAATAGAAGGGGAAACAATGGAAACAGTAAGAGACTTTATTTTGGGGTCTCCAAAATCATAGGAGATGGTGACTGTAGCCATGAAATTGAAAGACACTTGCTCCTTGGAAGAAAAGCTGTGACCAACCTAGACAGCATATTAAAAAGCAGAGAGATTACTTTGCTGACAAAGGTCTGTCTAGTGAAGGCTATGGTTTTTCCAGTAGTCATGTATGGATGTGAGAGTTGGACCCTAAAGAAACCTGAGCTCCAAAGAACTGATGCTTTCGAACTGTGATGTTGGAGAAGACCAGTCAATTGTAAAGGAAATCAGTCCTGAATATTCATTGGAAGGACTGATGTTGAAGCTGAAGCACTAATACTTTGGCCACCTAATGTGAAGAACTGACTCATTGGAAAAGACCTTGATCCAGGGAAAGATTGAAGGCAGGTGGAGAGGGGATGACGGAGGATGACACGGTTGAATGGCATCACCAACTCAATGGACATGAGTTTGAGCAAGCTCCAGGAGTTGCAAATGGACAGGGAAGCCTGGTGTGCTGCAGTCCATGGGATCGCAGAGTTGGCCACAGCTGAGCGACTGAACTCAAACTGGATCAGGGAGCATGTGTTATGGATCTCTGTTCACACTGGGTGTCTATTTTAGGAAAATGATTCACTTTTATATTTATATCCATGAAAGATTAATTGCTTTTCAGTATTATTATTGGAAAGAGTGACAAAACACAAGTACACTTGAATTTTCACAACTGAAAAACTCCAAAATCATCACTAAGTGTATTCAAATCTTTAGGACTAGTTTTCCTCAAAATACATGATGATGAGCTAAGTCCAAATATTTTAGGTTAAATTACTCTAGTATTTTTATTTAGTAAATTACATTGCCACTTGT
>SJYQ01001958.1:309369-320483 GCA_006410935.1 Redunca redunca
TTGAACCTGGATCCTTAATTTTCATTCATTTAATTACAAAGCAGCATTATAAAATCCCTACCAAAATAGTTCACATAGCAGTCTGCAATGAGGAAGCTTTTCTGTGAGCGCACATTGTATAACATTGGTCAAACCTGGAAATGGTAGGATTTTGCTGAGCAAGTCATGGCATTGTCAGAAGGTGCTAGCATATACAGAAATGCAGATCAGAAAATGAAAGGGAGGATAAAAGAAGCCAATAAAGATGGTGTATTAAAAAAGTTGAATGTGGCTTATTAGAATACATGTTTAATAGTTCGGTGTCAGTAAAGACCTGAGGAAATGACCTTTCATTTCAGCATAAATGAAACGTAATTATAATTTATTTCAACTGTGGTCTTTTACAATAATATAGGATCATTTAGACTTGCCCATGAAAATAGTTTTACTGATAGGCTGGTGCTAATGATAAGTACCAATGTATTGCCTAGTAGAGAACTTATAGAAATGAAGAGAAGACTCTGAAGAAGTGCTGTGTCTTTCAGGAGAATAAAATAATGAGGAACCTATTTCAGTGAAAACAATCCAGCTTTTTATGATGATATTTGTATCTATTGCAAAACTCAGGGTTTGTAACAGAAATAGCCTGCAGTCAAATTTTCTTTTAAAAGATAAAAAGAATCTTACAAACAACTTGTTTGTTCAATTAAAATAATGATATTATTTCATTTTCACAAAGAATTAACCTATTGAGATGTTATAATCAGATACTTTGAATGAAACAGGCTTCCTCCCTACATAACTGAATACACAATAGGTCACACATGTTAGTCATCAGCACTGATGGAAAGAGAAATGGCTGGGGTCCCAAATCATGCTCAGTGAAATAAGTCAGACAGAGAAAAACAAATACAATATGATATCACTTATGAGTAGAATCTAAAAAGTACAACTAGTGAATATAATAAAAAAAAGAAGTAGATATAGATCTAGAGAACAAACTAGTAGGTACCAGTGAGGAGAAGGGAAAGGGGCAATATAGGTGTGGGAAGCGGGAGGTACAAACTATTGGGTGTAAGATAGGTTCAATGATGTATTGTACAACATGAGGGGATATAGCCAATATTTTGTAATAACTGTATAAATGGAAAGTAACTTTTAAAACTTGTATAATTTTTTTATGTTATAATTTTAAAAAAAGTCTTCTGTCTCCATCATGCCGCCTACTCCTCCATGAGATGCCTGAGGAGTACATATACCGTATAGGAGACATTGGAAAAACACACACTTCTTTCTATCTAGAGCTATGGCCTCAAATCTTTATATGGCCCCAGATTAAACTGGGCTGGACCATACGTGAATGAAGATGATTCTTTATGTACCTGACCTTCATCCTAGCCTAGGGCCAGAAGAGTATTAAGAAGAGCCGTTGGTCTTAACTGCTCCTTTTTCACCATCCTCAGGTCTTAAACTCTGATAGTGAGAAGACTGATAAAGAGAAAATCTTCTGAAACTGTCTTCTGTGCTCTGGATGCTAATCCTATGCTCACTTGGCTTTACAGGAAAAGGAATGGCAAGCAGCGTCCTGAGATGGAGATGGCTTGTCTTACCACAATTTTCACATGTGAGCACATCTGAAGCTTGAAATTGTACTTCATTGTTTCCAGCACCCAAAACTCAGGTTATGTGTCCTTTACCCTTCTTAGAGTTATTTCTTCTAGAAGATGGAATTGTTGAGAGGAATATTCAACCTTTCCCAACGGTTAGAGTGTGCCACTAATAATAATTAGGAATAAAAGTGAAGAATAATTAGATACATCTTGTTGTAGTTACTCTTCTTAATTCAGGGACATGAATCCTATCTAACTCTTCACTGACTTGGAACATATAAAGTAGCAGGAATTTAAAATTTCAAGTTCTATCTTCATTTTCATTACCTAGTTGTTTCTATAAAATCATTAATTAATTTTTTGGATATAGAAAAATATACCACAAAATGATACATATTTGGAAAAATGTCAATTTGTTAATTATCTTGTCTAGCTTTTGAAGATCTAGTTCTGCAGCCAATTTAGTATTCAAAATAAACACATTATATAACTGCTTATAAATAAGAAAGACTGATAAATATTGTAAGTGATGTAGAGAGGATATGAAATACATGTTCGAGAGAGGAGCTACTATTCTAAGAGAGAAGGAATTGCTACATGGAAAAGGTAGGATTTAAAGAGAGACTTGAAATATATGTAATCTCTCAACAGTTGAATTTCACAAATACAGTCTAATCCAGTGAGTAGCAATATGTGACTTGAGGACCAACAATATCAGCATCACTTGAGAAATTGTTAGAAACACAAATTATCAAACCCTACCCCAGATGTGATGAATTGTGAACTCTAGAGATAGGACCATGAAATCTGTAATTTATCAAGTCTCCATGTGACTCTGATGCCTGCTAGAGTTTGAAGACCACTGAATTAATCAATAAATAAGCTTAAATCTATCGATTGGCTTAAGACACTTGAGGAATAGAAGTAATTGTAAGGTATAGTTCTTATTATAAAACATTCCAATAGAATTAGAACAGTCATTTTAGTAGGCAACTATTAATATAAAAGAAACCTAACAACACAAAGTCATTGATAGGGCCCAAAGGATTCACAGTGACAGATAGAGATACCAGAGGCATGGCCACAGGGGAACTGTAGTAAGAAACATCTCTTCAGCTTTATCAACATGGACATTATCATTTCCTTGGTCCAGACGGCAGTTTTGAGAAATCAAGAAAGATACTATATCAAGAAACCAGAAATAAGGAAAAATAAAGCTAAAAATCAGAATATAATCCAGTTCATAAACCAAGATTCAGGAAATCATAAAACAAGCACAAATGGCCACTTTATTATTTTCCTTTGAGTTTTTTAAGCTTCTTGGATAAATTTATAGTTTTCATTAATTTTGGAAAACTTTAGCCATTGTTTCTTCGAACATTTTTTTTCTCTTCCATCTTCCTCTTAGGACTCCAATTACAAGTATGCTGCTGCTGCTGCTAAGTCGCTTCAGTCGTGTCCGACTGTGCTACCCCATAGACGGCAGCCCACCAGGCTCCCCCGTCCCTGGGATTCTCCAGGCAAGAACACTGGAGTGGGGTGCCATTGCCTTCTTCAGTGCATGAAAGTTTAAAGTGAAAGGGAAGTTGCTCAGTCATGTCTGACTCTTAGCAACCCCACGAACTGCAGCCCACCAGGCTCCTCCGTCCATGGGAGTTTCCAGGCAAGAGTACTGGAGTGGGTTGCCAGTGCCTTCTCCACAAATATGCTATGCTTGAAACTGTTAACGCTTGATATGGTCACTGAGGTCTCCTTTGCTTTTATTAGTCTTTCTCTTTCTCTTGTCCTTCAGTTTGCATAGTTTCTATTAATATGTCTTGAAGTTCAGTGATCTTTTCTTCTGCACTGTCTACTTCTATTAATTCCATCCAATGAAATTTTCATTTCAGATATTGTATATTCATGTGTGGAACTTCCATTTGGTCTTTTTTACCTCTTCCATTTCTCTTCTCATTATATTTATGTTTTCCTCTTTAAATATATAAACCTGTATATTAAAGATGTTTAAATATCCTTGTTTGCAAATTCTATCACCTTTCATTTCAGCATCTGTGTTTTCCTTCTGCTTATGAGTCACATTGTCCCACTTCTTAAGTCTAGTAATTATTTTACTGAATACCAGGCATTGTTAATTTTATGTTGTTGAGGATTAAATTTTATTTATATAAATTTATTTAAATAAATTTTATTAAAGGAAAGGAATACTTTCATTTAAAGAGCATAGAACTTTACTCTAGCAGGCAATTAAGTAACATGAAGATCATTTTAGTGCTTTTGAGGCTTGCTTTTAAGCTTCTTTTAGTTCCACTACCTGTCTCTTGAGAAACCTGTATGCAGGTCAGGAAGCAACAGTTAGAACTGGACATGGAACAACAGACTGGTTCCAAATAGGAAAAGGAGTACGTCAAGGCTGTATATTGTCACCCTGCTTATTTAACTCATATCAGAGTAGATCATGAGCAATGCTGGGCTGGAAGAAGCACAAGCTGGAATCAAGATTGCCAGGAGAAATATCAATAACCACAGATATGCAGATGACACCACCCTTATGACAGAAAGTGAAGAGGAACTAAAAAGCCTCTTGATGAAAGTGAAAGAGGAGAGTGAAAAAGTTGGCTTAAAGCTCAACATTCAGAAAACGAAGATCATGGCATCTGGTCCCATCACTTCATGGGAAATAGATGGGGAAACAGTGGAAACAGTGTCAGACTTTATTTTTGGGGGCTCTAAAATCACTGCAGATGGTGACTGCAGCCATGAAATTAAAAGACTGGCTGGTGCACTGAGAGGACCCAGAGGGATGGTACAGGGAGAGAGGGGGGAGGGGGGTCCAGGATGGGGAACATGTGCATACCTGTGGCAGATTCATGTTGATGTATGGCAAAACCAATACAATATTGTAAAGTAATTAACCTCCAATTAAAATAAATAAATTTATATTTGAAAAATATTTGTTAAAAAGACACTCCTTGGAAGGAAAGTTATGACCAACCTAGATAGCATATTCAAAAGCAGAGACATTACTTTGCCAACAAAGATCCGTCTAGTCAAGGCTATGGTTTTTCCATTGGTCATACATAGATGTGAGAGTTGGACTGTGAAGAAAGCTGAGCACCGAAGAATTGATGCTTTTGAACTGTATAGTATCATATAATAAATGAATCGCCAGTCTAGGTTTGATGCAGGATACAGGATGCTTGGGGCTGGTGCACTGGGATGACCCAGAGAGATGGTATGGGGAGGGAGGTGGGAGGGGGGTTCAGGATTGGGAACACGTGTACACCTGTGGCGGATTCATGTTGATGTATGGCAAAACCAATACAGTACTGTAAAGTAAAATAAAGTTAAAAAAAAGAGAGAGAGAGAGAGTGTCCCTTGGACTGCAAGGAGATCCAACCAATCCATCCTAAAGGAGATCAGTCCTGGGTGTTCATTGGAAGGACTGATGTTGAAGCTGAAACTCCAGTACTTTGGCCACCTCATGGGAAGAGCTGACTCATTGGAAATGACCCTGATGCAGGGAGGGACTGGGGGCAGGAGGAGAAGGCTGAATGGCATCACCGACTCAATGGACATGAGTTTGGGTAAACTCCAGTTGTTGTTGATGGACAGGGAGGCCTGGCGTGCTGCATTTCATGGGGTCGCAAAGAGTCGGACATGACTGAGCAACTGAACTGAACTGAACTGAACTATGGTATTATCTTCTGAGATCACTACTAAATGCCTTGAATATTCAACAATGCCTTCCTTTCTGGCCAGTTGGAACCAAAATTATTTCCAGCTCTGTGTGAACTCTTGAAACTGGCTTACAGCTTCTTGATAATTCTTCTTTTCCTAACAATTTTTCTTTCCACAACCTGGTGGGGTTTCATGCTACATATGCACAGACTGCTTTAGCCAAAGACTTAAGGAGACTCCTGTGTAGATTTATGGAGCCATTTCTCTGTGTAGCTCACTTCCAGTAAGCTACTTCATAAATTCTAGTTGCATTGGCCTCCCTAAATTCTGATCTCGTCCACTCAGTGAAATTCTGTCTCCTTGTGCAACTGTTTGGAAAGTGTCTCCACCAGAAAGTCAGGATGGTTATAGGGCTCACCTCATTTATTTCCTTTCTTTCAAGAACTAAAATACTGCACAGCCGATTGTCCACGTTCTGAAAATAATTCTTTCATACATTTTGTGCATCTTTCTAGTTGTTTATGGCAGGTAAGCAAGTCCCACAGGAAATATCCTTCATGGGTGGAAGCAGAAGTTCACAAAATGCCTACTGTAGAATCATAAGAAAAATATGCTGCTGTTGCTGCTAAGTCGCATCAGTCGTGCCGACTCTGTGAGACCCCATGGACGGCAGCCTGCTAGGCTCCCCCGTCCCTGGGATTCTCCAGGCAAGAACACTGGAGTGGGTTGCCATTTCGGTCTCCAATGCATGAAAGTGAAAAGTGAAAGTGAAGTCACTCAGTCGTGTCCAACCTGTATTGACCCCATGGACTGCAGCCTACCAGGCTACTTCCTCCATGGGATTTTCCAGGCAAGAGTACTGGAGTGGGGTGCCATCGCCTTCTCCAAAGAAAAATATAGCCACAGACAAAAGAGTCTTAAGGACAGGGATGAGAAAGTTGTGTTGAAGTATATTTGGTAACATCTTTTGGAGTAGATAAATTGTTTCCCACTGAACCTTGGTTGGTTTTAAAGCTGTCCTGACCCCAAGTGACTGGGCATTCCATATACACTGACATTAATAAATAATTGCTGTAGACATTAAGTGCTTCTGAAGGAATGCCTAATTTATTTTCCTTATCAACAAGTCAGATAAAATGCAGCATTTGCATTATCTAGTAGATATTTTCTATTCTTTTTGAGAGTAGCCTTTTTATTATATGAGTAATATATCAATAACCTCAGATACGCAGATGACACAACCCTTATGGCAGAAAGTGAAGAGGAACTAAAAAGCCTCTTGATGAAAGTGAAAGAGGAGAGTGAAAAAGTTGGCTTAAAGCTCCACATTCAGAAAACAAGGATTATAGCATCTGGTCCCATCACTTCATGGGAAATAGATGGGGAAACAGTGGCTGACTTTATTTACTTATTTATTTATTTTTTGGCTCCAACATCACTGCAGATGGCGACTGCAGCCATGAAATTAAAAGACGCTTACTCCTTGGAAGGAAAGTTATGACCAACCTAGATAGCATATTAAAAAGCAGAGACATTACTTTGCTGACTAAGGTCTGTCTAGTTAAGGCTATGGTTTTTCCAGTGGTCATGTATGGATGTGAGAGTTGGACTGTGAAGAAAGCTGAGCACCGACGAATTGATGCTTTTGAACTGTGGTGTTGGAGAAGCCTCTTGAGAGTCCCTTGAACTGCAAGGAGATCCACCCAGTCCATCCTAAAGGAGATCAGTCCTGGTGTTCTTTGGAAGGAATGATGCTAAAGCTGATACTCCAATACTTTGGCCACCTCATGCGAAGAGTTGACTCATTG
Source organism: Redunca redunca (assembly GCA_006410935.1). Taxonomy (NCBI): domain Eukaryota; kingdom Metazoa; phylum Chordata; class Mammalia; order Artiodactyla; family Bovidae; genus Redunca; species Redunca redunca. The sequence continues at coordinate 316,445 of SJYQ01001958.1, forward strand.
GAAAAGACTCTGATGCTGGGAGGGATTGGGGGCAGGAGGAGAAGGGGACGACAGAGGATGAGATGGCTGGATGGCTTCACTGACTCAATGGACATGAGTTTGGGTAAACTCCAGGAGTTGGTGATGAACAGGGAGGCCTGGCGTGCTATGATTCATGGGGTCTCAAAGAGTCGGACACAACTGAGTGACTGAACTGAACTGAATATATGCTTTATTATTAAAAATACAAACAATTCAGATATATACTAAGCCAAGTAAAAAGAAAATCTCTTCACTTTACCTCATCTACTGTTCACAGTTTGGTGTTTATATCTCCATATCATAAAAATAGATTTCTCTATCACTTTCCAGTCCCTCTGAAGTACCAGTGACAGGACTTTTCCTGCTGTAACACCATTGCCTCTCTATTTTGGAGGACTTACCAGAGTCTTGGGCTATCGTCAAAAAAAAAAATCCACAAGGTGTAGTTAGGATGGGATCCAGACAAGCTCAGTCTACCGCTACTAGAGCAGCATCGAGCTCCACAGGCAGATCTTAAAGGAAAGCTTTGGCTCACAGTGAAGAGTTGGCATGGTTCCTTAGCAGAGTTATATATTCACTTGACTAGTGACAGATGTTTGCTGGAACAGAGTCAGCTTTTTTGGCTCCCTGACAGTGACCACCAATAGAATACTTTGTGCCCCTCAATGCTGATTCCCTGATATCACCCGTATACCCTGAGGTCCTGCTTTTTGTTTCTAGATAATGATCACTTCCAAGGGCTTTTCTATACTCCCACAAGCACACTCCCTCCTATTCTAATCTTCCCAAACTGGGTAGACAGTGTCCTTTCTTCTATTTGCTTTGTAAGCTTTGTACCGTCACCAACTCTGCTTTCCAAAGGGACTTTCCTTTTGTTTCTCCTCAGTTTAGAAGTAAAAACAAAATGAGATAAAACAGTAAAAGTATCTATTAATTTTTTTCCCTTTTAATTCTTGCTATAACTATGCTAACTTACCTCTCTAAGCCATACAGGTGACTGTGACAAGAGAAAGTGCCAGGAAGTTCAGGAAATGAAAGCAAGGAAGAAATAGTACAAAGATAAAGTTCAAGGTCATATTCTGCATCCTTAGAGGCCACTACACATAGAAATGCTTCATAATATTAATGTATTATACTCTGTATATTAACATAAGATAGTAAACCAGTCTCTTCTTTTTCATATAGGAAAATCTTTATTTGATAAATATAATTTTTTGAACCAGGCTCTTATTGATGCACACAATTAAAGAAAAACACCTTGTATCTGCTCACACTTTGAAAGAATTTGTTTAGTTCTGTAGGAAAATTCCTGCAAGTAGAAATTCTGGATCAAAGCATATGTACTATTTAAATTTAAAAGATAATATCGAATTGCCTTTCAGAAAGATTTACCAATCTACATGTTTAGAAACATTTATGAGATTGTTAGCACTAGCTATCAACAACCAAATCAATATTTGTGAATCTAATAGGTCTAAATTAGATTCTAAAATCTATTTTTTTAAAGTCCTATTCTTATTATTAACATGTTGAAGATATTTTCATATGTGTAAGAGTTATTCGTACTTCTTTCATGAATCGTCTGTTCATATCCTTCACATATATTTGATTTTGCTTTTTTTTTTTTGCTTAGTGATATGTGTACAGATATTAACCCTTGAGATGTTACATATGGCCTATGTACCCACATTTTTTTCTAGTTTGATGTTAGTATTTTAGCATAATCTACAAAGTTTTTCTTTTTGCTATGCACGCAGAGATTGATCTATTCAACAAATATTTATTGAGCCCCTACTATGTGCCAACCACTCATCTGAGTTATAGGGATATAGAGGTGATAAAGACAGACAAGATACTTCCCTGGTGGTCCAGTGGTTAAGAATCTGCCTTTCCGTGTAGGGGATGTGAACTCAATCCCTGGTCAGGGAACAGGGAACTAAGATCCAACTAAGCCCATGCACCGCAACTACTGAGCTCACACGCTACAACTAAAGAGCCCACGTGCCACAACACAGATCCCATGTGCCAAGGCTAAGAGCTAATGCAACCTAATAAATAAATGAATATTTTAAAAAGAAGAAGACAAGTTCCCTGCACTCAGGGTGCTTACTAATGGAGAATCAGGAAAGTAAGTAAAATAGATGTACATACTTTAGTTGTATGATGGTGAAAATAAACTGGTCTTCCCTGATAGCTTAGCTGGTAAAGAATCCACCTGCAGGGTGGAAGACCTGGGTTCAATCTTTGGGTTGGGAAGATCCCCTGGAGAAGGGAACATCTACCCACTTCAGTATTCTGGCCTGGAGAATTCCACGGACTGTATAGTCCATGGGGTGGCAAAGAGTTGGACACAACTGAGCAACTTTCACTTTCACTTTGCTTCATATGGGAACGAATGGTCAGATGAGGTCTTTCTGGGAAATGATATTTGAGGTAAGACCTGAAAGAGGAAAATGAGACAAACAGATAAACCTCATAGGCAGTGGAGGGGAACTTTTGGCTTAGGAAAAGTTGTGGTGGGATGGGGGNGGGGGGGGGGTGGACAGCAATCCAAAGAACCAAAAGCAGGAAAGGGTGTAGTGAATTCAAGGACAAAATAAAAAGTATGATCACTGAGACTAGTGAGGTACAGGGAAAATAATATGAATGGGGTTGTAGAGGAGTGGAGAGGGGCAAATGAGACAACATCTTATTTTATTCCAAGAGTGAGAGCCACTGAAGAGTTCTAGGTATAATTCAGTTTATGTTGTTAAATCTCATTTGTTTTAGCTATGTAGAGAAAAAATTGGCAAGGGGAGAAAGTACAAACAGAAAAAAGAGTTAAGCAACTATTGTACTAGTCTAGACTACAAATGATAGTAGCTTAGATTATGCAGGTTCTTTGTAAATTATGCTAAAATACTAACATCAAACTAGAAAAAAAAATGTGGGTACATAGGCCATATGTAACATCTCAAGGGTTAATATCTGTACACATATCACTAAGCAAAAAAAAAAATCAAAATCAAATATATCTGAAGGATATGAACAGACGATTCATGAAAGAAGTACAAATAACTCTTACACATATGAAAATATCTTCAACATGTTAATAATAAGAATAGGACTTTAAAAAAATAAATTTTAGAATCTAATTTAGACCTATTAGATTCACAAGCCATGGAGAGGAAATAAAGAAGGAAGAGTAATTCTTAGGCAATCAAATTTGCTCTTCTATCCCTTCTCCACACATATCTTCATCTTCATTTAGTTTTTGCTCATCCTTTCTGGTATGAAAAAATAAGGTACCTCATCTCTTTTGTAAGATCAACCTCTCAAGATACAGCAAAAAATACTCAAGAAGCCTTTCTTGGATAAACAAAAAGATTCTACTGTATACCACAGGAAACTATATTCAATATCCTCTGATAAGCCATAATGGAAAATAGCATGAAAAAGAATTTTGTTGTTGTTCAGCTGTTCTGTCTTGTCCAACTCTTTGTGACCCCATGGATTGCAGCATGCCAGGGTTGCCTTTCCTTCACCATCTCCCAGAGCATGCTGAAACTCATGTCCATTGACTCAGTGATGCCATCCAACCATCTCGTCCTCTGTCATCCCCTTCTCCTCCTGCCTTCTGTCTTTCCCAGCATCAGAGTCTTTTCCAGTGAGTCAGTTAACATCAGCTGGCCAAACTATTGCAGCCTCAGCATCAGTCCTTCCAATGAATATTCAGGGTTAATTTTCTTTAGGATTGACTAGTTTGATCTTGCTGTCCAAGACTCTCAAGAGACTTCTCCAGCACCACTCAAAGGCATCAATTCTTTAGGGCTCAGCCTTCTTTATGGTTCAAATCTCACATCCATTCATGACTACTGCAAAAACCATAGCTTTGACTATATGGACCTTTCTTGGCAAATTAATGTCTCTGCATTTTAATATGCTGTTTAGGTTTGTCATATCTTTTCTTCCAAGGAGTAAGTGTCTTTTAATTTCATGGCTGCAGTCACTGTCCGCAGTGATTTTGGAGCCCCCCTGC
>SJYQ01001959.1:0-51945 GCA_006410935.1 Redunca redunca
AGTCCCAGCTGAGGACAGATGGCAAGAGCCTGGGAACCGGAGGATTTGATCCAGATGTGGGAACCAGTGGTGTTACGAGAGGGCCAATGCAGACGCCAAGGAGGGCCCTAACGTCAGGCTGCCCAGAGAGCAGCACTCAGACAAAACTATCACCATGAAACCTAAATCCATCACCTAACGACTGACTATGTTTTAAGGCCAGCGGTGCTCTGCTACAGTTCTGTATTGGATAATTCTCTGCATGGGTATCCATCCAACTATCTGTCTACTCATCCATCCATTATCCAAGCGAGAAATGCAAACTATTCAACAACTGATCCACCAGTTAGAACAGATTCCAGCCAGAAACCAGCCCTCTGGCCACATTAGTGAATACTGGCCAAGTGTCAACCCTGAACTCATCCATCCATCCAAAAGGTACATAGTAAATACTTACATGGTGGCAGGATAGGTAAGAGCCCAGGTGGCACAGTGGTAAAGAATCTGCCTGTCAATGCAAGAGACTTGGGAGACATGGGTTCAATTCCTGGGTTGGGAAGTTCCCCTGGAGAAGGAAATGGCAACACACTCCAGTATTCTTGCCTGGAGAATCCCATGGACAGAGGAGCCTGGCCAGCTATGGCCCATGGTTTCTCGAAGAGTTGGACATGACTGAGCACACAGACAGACACACAGGCTCTGGAGGCAGACAGAACTGAGTTTGAACCCTGACTCTATCTCCCATTGACTGGGTGACCCTGGTAGTTTGTTCACATTCTCTTAAACCCTAAATTCCTTATGTGTGACACAGATATAGAAAGAATATCTACAAGTATTGCTGTGAGAATAAATAAAATAATTTCCATCAAGGACTTCACACAGTGCCTGCTACAGAGTCATCCCAATAAATAAATATTAGCTATGATGCTTATGTGCTAGGCACATGGCAGGGCCTGGCCAAACAGTGGTGAACAGCACAGCTGTGACTCAATGAGGAAACTGTCTACTTAAGAAAAAATGTTACAATGTCTGTATGGAAGAAACAGTTCCAAGTAGGGAAAATGATGTCTTAGGTGAGGTCATATTTTCAAGGTAAGAGGGCTGTTAAACATTCTCCTGTCCAATCACCACTGACTCACAGTCAAACAGCTCGTCTAACAGCAGAACTAGTTAAGGATTAAGATCTGAGTGCCAGTTCGTTGTTTGTTAGTGCATTTTATCATGAAAAGTTTTTATGGAGAGGCAGCGCTAGGGTAAAAGAGCCTCCATATGTGAAAGTCATCCAGCGGCAAATCAAGAGTTAGGGCTTTCTTGGGATATGGGGGTGGGGAGTGAATGTGTCAGTACAGAACTCCAAAGCCAGGAAAGAAACCTCAGCTTATTTAGAACAGGAGTTCATCATTTCCTTTTCTCTCTTTATGGAGACTCCAAGCTCCACAGGGGCAAGGAGTTGGGTCTACTCTATTCACTTCAGAGTGCCTGGCATAGTGCAGGTAATCACTAACTGCGTGTGGAATGAATAAATGAATGAGATTAGTAGCAGGCATGCTTTGTGTGCAAGGCCTGAGTCTGTTCCATCCTGAAGTGAATGTCCTAGTCATAGAACAGCTTCTGGAGGAAAAAAAGGCTCACACCTGGCTGTGGTCTCTTTCCCAGTCTGTCTGCTCACACACTCACTGGTACCACAACGCTCCAGCATGCTGCAGGTGACCATGCCCACGGTCATGACCCTGACACCTTCACAGTCCTAATCTCTTTAAAGTTCATTGTGGAGAAGATGGTAGATTGAGGCTGGAAGGTGCTGACCACAGTATACCAGTTTTGTAAACACCGAGAGACATGGCAGGCTGGCTGAAGGAGGTGAAGGATGCTCCCACACTCCTTTAAGTTTACAGCTACCATCCTCACTGTGAAAGAGAAGGGATAAGCCAGTGACACCCCCAGGACCCCCAGCGTCAGTCATCTGATCTGCTGAGTAGGCACAGACAGAGGAGACAGAAGCCTGCATCTTCTCCTCTCGCTCCCCACTCTTAGTAGGCAGCTTTGGGCTTTCTCAGGAGGGATAAGCCACGAAGAGCAGAATAACCCAGGGAGCACGACTGGCAGAAAGAGACAGAAGGTACAACCAGACAATCACGCAGGTCATGAGAAATCAAGCAGGGAAGGGCCAAGGTGACTCCCTCCCCCTGCCGAGTCCTCCATAACCTGAACCTGCATCCCGAGGGTAACAGTCAAGCCAGAGAACCTGGCATTTTCCTGGACACCACAGCCAGGGTGGAAATCAAGTGATCCATTCTCCCCGGCCACAGCCAGCACCCTGAGTGGCAGCTCAGAAGAGAGACAAAAAGGAAAGGGACAGGTGTCAGGTGCTTTGGAGGCTGGCCCCAGCTGCCCAAGTGTGGGGTCCCTGATGCCCTGCCCAGCTGCAGCTGAGGATTCAGGCAGGGGAAGTGGAAGAGGAAGGGGCAGAAGAAACTCAGAAGAGAAAGGTAGAACTATTACGAAATAATGGGAGCTGCCAGGTGGCTCACCGGTAAGAAATCTGCCTGCCAGTGCAAGAGATGCGGGTCCCATCCCTGGGTCCGGAAGATCCCTTGGAGAAGGAAATGGCAACCCACTCCAGTATTCTTGCCTGGAGAATCCCATGGACAGAGGAGCCTGGAGGGCTACAGTCGCAATGAGTGGGACACAACTGAGCGACTGAGTACCCACAATGGGAGCCGTGGAGGCAATGAAGGTACAAGAGAGGCAGAGAAGACAGGAGGGGAGGGAGAAAGGCCCTGTGTTGGCGAAAGAGGAAGGAACAGAGCCACAATCATGGAAGAGGAGGGGACAGCCCCGCAAAGAAAGTTCAGTCCAAGTACCCAGCAAAAAGCAAATTTTGCACTGGCGCAGAAGCCGTGCAAAATTTAGGGGCAATGGAGACACAGAAGGGGAGGAAGTGTGAACTCTAGGAAGACAGACTCTCTCTCCCCCAGAGTTCACCTTGCCTCTTAGGAGATTCAGTGGAACCTGTAGTGCCCCTGCCATAGTCAGAGGTGAAATCGAAGCACAGAGAAACAAAAACAGCGGAAGGCCCAGGAATCTCGGAATCTCAACGGTTTTCAAAGCCATTTTGGGGGATGGGGCGGCGGGAGGTGAACGACGCCAAAAGAGTTTCTGGAAACCGTAGGAAAACCATCTCAGAGCGTGCCCCCTGCCCGGGCTTCCAGCCCTGCCTCCCTCGGCCCATGCGGTTGACCCTTCTGTTTGACAGTCTGTCTGTCCACCCATTCCATCCATCCCCCATCCATCCAGGAAGCACGAACACTCACGCAGGTGCGCGGGCAGGCGGATTGAGTCTTCCTCCATCCTGAGCGCTCTGGGCACTGGCACATGAAGCGGCGTCGAGGAAGCGTAACTGGGCACCGGGCTCTCGGGGGGTGTGTATGAAATTCGTTCCTGCTGTTAAAAAGAAGGGCGGAGAGAGGGGAAGGGGAGAAAAGACAATGAAAGCCTGGAACTGACGGGTGACAGCCGCGAGGGGGTGGGTGGGGGCGTCTGGGTGCAGGTCACCTCTCCAGAGGAGACCTCTCCCTGTGCGGTTGTCTTTCAGATCGCCAGCGTTATAACAAAACTCTGAAAAGCTTTAAGATAGGGCTTTTCCTGTGCGCTGGGGTCAATAGGTGTTTTTTTTTTTCCCCTCTTTGTATTAGTGGTTTGTTCCAGTAAAGAGGGGAGGCAAGATGAAGGGGATGAAACAATATATCCCAAGAGAATGTCATTAAAGACTCCGTTCTCAAAAATTACTCTTCCCGGTCACATAATTTATGTCACCAATACATTAAAAACCATTTTTCTCTTCTCTGGCAATATCCCCAGCTTCTGATCAAAGTAGGATTCCATACTTAGATCCAATGAGAGGTGAGCCCAAAGTGATAGCTTATAAGTTCAAGGTTTCAGTTAATAAATCTACAGGCAATATTTGTCTATCACCTACCTATCCCATTATACAACCATCACCACCAAAAATCTCCAGGGTTTCACTTTTTCCTTCATAGCTGTGAATTATCTGCCACATCAACCAGTTTTCTCCTTGCTCCCCTCCTGCTCCATATTAGAATCGATATTTCCTTTCCTTCTGAAGCATTTCAAGAGCTCATTCAAAGAATCCTCTGCATTTAAGGAAGTTCGGTTTAATTGAAGGTACTCACTTAACGGACAAGGAAAGGGGGAGGGGAAAGTCAGCACCTCCACTGTTTAAATTCAAAAGGGCAGTGTTTGTTACATCGATTAAAACAATGGGATGGGATGGGAGGGATTAGTTTTAAGTTAAAATGTGGCAAATAATGGCAAAAACTAACTATGCTCTTCAGTGGGGAAAGTAGTGCAATTTGCATCTTAGATCTGTGTACCAACTGGTTTGACTTGCAGTCCATACATAAACACAACTTCCGTTAGTTTCTGTGGTTTAACTGGGCAAAGTAAAGTGGGACACACACAGTCCAAAAATAAGCTGGGGGTGGGGATAGGGGAGATGGGCGAGATGCCATTGTGAAAACAAAAACCAAGAGCAAAAGAAAAATTATGGATTAAAATAAAGCCAAGGGGGTGTTTAGGTTTTACAAAGCATTCTCTAACATTTTATACTCCATCAAATATGCAAAGGGAAGCAGGGGGGTCCCCCAGAATTAAAGCTTCTCTTCTCATAACCTGGAAAGTTAGGCAGTTGTGGTAGGAAGTTTCGATTTTAAATGAATATATACATATTTTTGTAATTTCCGAATGGAATCGCTATACCTTCCCGGAGGCATCCTCAACTGGCAGCTAGGAATATTTTTGCTTAAACACACATCCTAAAGTTTCCTGGTGAATTTCTTAATTCAGGGAAGACACATACACCCTAGATTTCATTTCTGGATTGATTGAGGTGTCCTGTGAAAGGTCACCCAGGGGCAAAACCTTCAACTTCACTTTTCTTGAACTTTACCAAACATCACACATATTCTGAGCAATTCTAACTTAGGGATGAGTTATATTTTTGGTGTTTGGTTTGGGGTTTTTGAGGTGAAAAAGGCAAAGACGTAAACACACATATGGGAAACACACAAAATCTGTTGAGGGGTTTTTCAAGGTGAGATAGGTTTTAAAATATTTTAAATGGAGTCTGTTTTTTCTAGTTTAACAAATTCTTCATACACTTCAACCCTTGAATAACCCCTCACCCCACCCCAGTCCCAACATACGCCTCGATATCTTATCTACCGTTACTTTATTCCCAGAAATAGCTTTCTGTTTTGTTAGGGTTTTTGCAGAAGTGAAACTGTTGATGAAGAAAACCCTGTGCAACCAGAGACCTTTCAAATGGCAAGGCATGAGTATGAGGGAAAAAAAAAAAAGATGGCATTTCATAAGATGGTGACTTTCTCTGGAAGACAAGATTCTATAACTAGTCTTCATGAGTGAGAGGCCACCTCAGTCCCCTTACCATCTCCATCTAGGATGATGAGGAGGGAGAAACCCAGCTCGCCAAGCAGATTCTACTTTATTTCTTGGGAAAATATATCACCAGCCTGCTGAGAAAAAGAGTCAAGTCAGGTATCACCTTTAAAATGTATATATTCTGACTTGGTAAATTATCATGTTGTACCTTCTTTGGGGGCTTCCCTGATGGCTCAGTGGTAAATTCACCTGCAGTGCAGGAGACCTGGGTTCGATCCCTGGGTTGAGAAGATCCCCTGGAGAAGGGAATGGCAACCCACTCCAGTATTCTTGCCTGGAGAATACCATGGATAGAGGAGCATAGCAGGCTACACAGTCCATGGGGTTGCAAGAGTCAGACACAACTTGATGACTGAATGACAACAAGCTTCTTTTTACTATAATTTTCAGAGGCAGCCCCATGTGTGTTTACCTGTGTGTGGTTCCCTGTCTTCACTGCGACACTGAGTGTTACACTCCAGGGCTTGCCCTGGGATTTCATGCCCTCCCCTCCACATCCAAACAATTCCAGAAGACGACTACCTTGCTGTTTCATGAAAAGAAGGCCAGGTCTTCCCTGGTGGTTTGGCAGTAAAGAATCCGCTTGCCAATGCAGGAGCCACAAATACGATCCCAGTTTCCGGGATACATACCAAGGAGCATACCAAGCATGAGCATTTCCCACATACCAAGGAACAACTAAGCCAGCGCCCCACAGCTCTTGAACCTGTGCTCCAGAGCCCAGGAACCACAACTACAGAGCTCTCGAGCCACAGCTACTGAAGCCCCCACGCCCTTGAGCCTGTGCTCCTCAATAAGAGAAGCCACTGCAATGTGAAGCCTGCGTACTGAAACTAGAGTAGGCCCTGCTCAGTGCAACTAGAGAAATGTCCACGCTGCAACGAAGACCCAGCGCAGTCAATCAATAAATAAAATTATTTAAAAAAGTCCAGAGACCAAGTCTCACGGACCTTGAATGCTTCTCACTTCTGATACAGGTTTCCACTCAGCACTGTGGTGACACAGTAAGTCTGGGTTGGGAAGTTCTTGCTAAAAGATTTAATGAATGGGTTTGTCAGTAACAAAAGAAAGAATGGGTACCTTGACCCTAAGGGGGATAAGCAAAATGTGCTTCTAGGGCCTTGAGCAATTTGCTAGTGGCAGTTACTGTGACCCTGGGTTTGGCGGCCAGGACAACACTCATCAGACCACAGAAAGGATGCTGTCCAGCATATGGGTTCCTTTCCAAGCAGGACAAAACACACACTTGGGTATCCCATACCACACACTTATCTCCTTTGTCTCTCTTTGTGTTCATCTGTAGGGTGACTCACATGATCCTTATTTTTAAATCTATTACTCCAGCAGTGCACTTACCATCTACCATGGAACAATCAGCAGACTGTCAAGTTAGAAATACAAAACAAATACCAATATCTCTGATGGAGACATCCAAGCAGAGAGACGTAAAGAGACTAACATCCAGTTCTCCAAATAAAGGAAACCTCTTCATTCTCAGAACTGCTTCTCTGGCCCAGCCCCAAGGAAGGGACGGCGAGTACCCGTTTACGGTACATTCACCTCGAGAGCAAATTGTCAGTCGGATGAAAAGCAGAGGTGTTTTATTTTAACATTTCAGAGGGGAATAACCATTTCCTCAGGAGGATTATAAGCACTGCTCTAATTAAATTAAAATGCTGCAGACGGTGATATTAATGCATTCAAGTGTTGGAGGGGGATTCACTGCTGGCGGAGGTCAATGATGAACTAAAAATGCCATGATGCGGTTACAGGATTGTTTAGATGCTGAAAAAGGAAAACATGCTGCTCTCAAATGTGCAGACACAACCTATCAAACCAGCGGGCAGAACAAAAGGGAGCAATACCATTCCTAAGGCCGACGGTAATACCTCGGGGGGTGGGGGTTGGTTGGAAGAGCGGTGCCAAGCTCTGGAAAGAGAAAATAAAGCTAGAAATAGTTTTAGGCAAAGGATGAAATGTAAATATTACTCACCATTATAGAAAGCTGAAAATTTTTTTTAAATGGAATGTGGAGTTAGGGTTGCGGCAGGCCATGCTACGGAAACCAAAGTGAGCTCCATCCATCCCTTTCCTCACTCCTCTCTGACTGCAAAGGGTCACATGGTACCCATCTAATTCTGCTCACTGCTTTAAGGCTTTATTTTATTAAAGTGTAGTTGATTTATAATGCTGTATTAATTCCTGCCTTAAAGCAAAGTTACACGGACACACACGCATGCACGCACGCGCACGCACACACGCGCGCACGCACACGCACGCACGCGCACACACGCAAGCGCGCACACGCACACACGCCCATACGTACACACGCCCACATGCACATGCGCACGCGCGCGCACGCACACACACACGCACGCACGCACACACACACACGCACGCACGCACGCACGCACGCACTCACGGGGCTTCCCTGGTGACTCAGCGGTAAAGAATCCGCCTGCCAACTCAGGAGACACAGGTTCAATCCCTGGGTTGAAAAAATCCACTGGAACAGGGGATCCACTATTCTTGCCTGGGAAATTCCATGGACAGAGGAGCCTGGTGGGCTACATCCATGGGGTCACAAAAAATGTCTGTCATGACTTAGCAACTAAACATACATATATGTATGTATATATATGCACATACATATGTGTATGTATATATGTACATACATATACATATGTATATGTACATATATGTGTACATGTATATATACATATATATGTATGTGTATATATATATATACACACACCCACACATATTTTTCATATTCATTATAGTTTACCACAGGATACTGAATATAGTTCCCTGTGCTATACAGTGGGACTCTGTCGTTTATCCATTGTCTATATACTAGTTTGCATCTGCTAATCCCAAACTCCCAATCCATCCTTCCCATCCCCACCTTCCCCTTGGCAACCACAAATCTGTCTGCCATGACTGTGGGTCTGTTTCTATCAGTTCAGTGGCTCAGTCGTGTCCAACTCTTTGCGACTTCATGAATCATGGCACGCCAGGCCTCCGTGTCCATCACCAACTCCCGGAGTTCACCCAGACTCACATCCATTGAGTTGGTGATGCCATCCAGCCATCTCATCCTCTGTCGTCCCCTTCTCCTGCCTCCAGTCCCTCTCAGTATCAGAGTCTTTTCCAATGAGTCAACTCTTTGCATGAGGTGGCCAAAGTACTGGAGTTTCAGCTTTCCCATCAGTCCTTCCAAAGAAATCCCAGGGTTAATCTCCTTCAGAATGGACTGGTTGGATCTCCTTGCAGTCCATGGGACTCTCAAGAGTCTTCTCTAACACCATAGTTCAAAAGCATCAATTCTTCGGTGCTCAGCTTTCTTCACAGCCCCACTCTCACATCCATACATGACGACTGGAAAAACCATAGCCTTGACTAGACGGACCTTTGTTGGCAAAATAATGTCTCTGCTTCTGAATATGCTATCTAGGTTGGTCATAACTTTCCTTCCAAGGAGTAAGCGTCTTTTAATTTCATGGCTGCAATCACCATCTGCAGTGATTTTGGAGCCCAAATAAATAAAGTCCGACACTGTTTCCCCATCTATTTCCCATGAAGTAATGGGACTAGATGCCATGATCTTTGTTTTCTGAACGTTGAGCTTTAAGCCAGCTTTTTCACTCTCCTCTTTCACTTTCATCAAGAGGCTTTTGAGTTCCTCTTCACTTTCTGCCATAAGGGTGGTGTCATCTGCATATCTGAGGTTATTGATATTTCTCCTGGCAATCTTGATTCCAGCTTGTGCTTCTTCCAGCCCAGTGTTTCTCATGATGTACTCTGCATAGAAGTTAAATAAGCAGGGTGACAATATACAGCCTTGACGTACTCCTTTTCCTATTTGGAACAAGTCTGTTGTTCCATGTCCAGTTCTAACTGTTGCTTCCAGATAAATTCAGTTGTGTCATATTTTGAATACCACAGATAAGTGATACATAGAGTACTTGTCTTTGTCTGACTTACTTCACTTAGTTTGTTAATCTCTAGATCCCTCCATGTAGTTGCAAATGGCATTCTCTCTTTCTTTTTTACAGCTGAGTAGTATTCCACTTTATATACACACCACATCTTCTTTATCCATTCATCTGTTAACAGACATTTAGGTTGTTCCCATGGGTCTTGGCTATCGTGAATAGTGCTGCTGTGAGTATAGTGGGTGCATGTATCTTTTCGAATTATAGTTCTGTCTGGATATGTACCCTAGAGTGGGACTGCTGGATCATATGGCAACTTTTCTACTTAAGGACTCTCTATATCATTTTCCATAGTGTTTGTACCAATTTACATTCCCATCAACAATGTAGGAGGGTTCCTTTTTTCCACATCCCTTCCCGCATTTGTTATTTGTAGATTTTTTTAAATGATGGCCATTCTGACCAAGGTTTGGTAGTACCTCACTGTAGTTTGGATATGCATCTAATAAGTAATAATTCTGTTGATTTTTAAGCTGACTGCTTAGAATCTGTGACAATAGTGTAAATCAACCTCATGCATTCTGGGTTCAGTTAGGGGAATGGTATTTCTCCTGCTCCCATGTCTTCTCTATGACTGCATTTTACAGACTACAAGAGTTAAAAACTGAATATTATTATCACCAAAAAAAAAAAAACAAAACCTTTCCTTTTCAAAGTGATTTAATATAGAGCTTCTAGAAATCATGGGGATCCATGCATTTGTTTTTATACCATGAGCTCTTTGAAAAAGCTGCAGGCCTAAGGAGCTTAAAGCCTATTCCTCATTAAATAAGAACCTTCTGGGAATAAAGATAAAGCATTTCTGGAATCAAGAAAAACAGAAACAAAGTTTGCTTATACAGTCCACTCTCCCCATCTGGGGATTCAACCAACCACAGGTCGAAAACATTTGAGGGGAAAAAAATTTTGGGAAGTTCCAAAATGTAAAACTTGAATTTGCCAGGTGCTGGAATATTTACATACGATTTACATTGTATAGGTATTGCTGTTATAAGCAATGAAGAGATGGTTTAAAGTATATGGGAGGATGTGTGTCGATGGCATTTTTTTTGTAAGGGCTTTAAGCATCCATGGATTCTGGTATCCTCAGGGGACATGGAACCAGACTTCCACAGATATCAAAGGACAACCATACTTAAAAGATGTTTTAGAGGCAATTTCAAAGATTCCTTGACCATAGAGGTCAGATGCCCTTGATTTAGGAACTTTTCCCAAAAACAGCCCCCATACTAAGTGCCAGAACTACTCCAGTGAAGGTTTCTGAAGCCCAGGTAAAGCCCTGAGGACAAAGACTGTCAGGGAAACAGTGGTATCTCCGGACCATTTCCCAAGGAAATACGGTAAAAATGCTACAGGTGCACTTTTTGTCCTGTTACACTTTTGGTGTCCCTTTACTGTGCTGAAAACTGGCAATCCAGACAAGAGAGAAAGCAGCAGACACCAAAGACACAGTGGTCATGCTGGTAATATTCAGTATTTCCAGGGAAGGATCTCCTTTCCACCCTGCAGGCTTTGAGGAAAGTTGCCTGGGAGAGCTGAGGCTTGTACTACAGTCATCTTCTTTCTATAGACTAAAAGAAGAAATCTCTCCTATGAAAAACTATTTGGTGAGATCCCAGTATCCTTGCTTAGGAATTCCCATGGACAGAGGAGCCTGGCCGGCTAAAGTCCATGTGGTCCCAAACAGTCCGCCACGACTAAGTGACTAACCCACAACTAAACTGAAGTCTGAACACACAATCATTTAACTACACTTTTCTGGCTGCAAAATAATTCAAAGTGGTGGTTTAGGCTTTCATTAATACGCAAAAGCAACACATCACCAAAAAACTGAACAAGACTGAATTTTGAGCTGCACAGTTTTCTAGGTTTTTAGTGTCAGGGATGCAAATAGCACACACGAGAACTTAAACTAACACAGTCTTGAATGCCAGCAGCGTCTTTCACTTGAAAAACTACATTGAATATTTTGCTCACCCCCAAATTTAGCAAGATCAACTTAAAGAACTTGAGAAAAGATGTAAACGTCACTCTTTGCTAAAACGTACACACTGTCACAGCTCACAGTATCTTTGATATCTTTCCAGAAACAATCAGTGTACTTTAGGATCTGGGGTGAGGAGAGTAACTTTGGGATCTGAGGAAATCAAATACAAATTTTGGAAGAGAAAACCAGGTCCATCAAAGCACAGCAGTGAAGCTGTGATCCTGTCTTGCAGTAGATGTCCAAACAGGTGGCCTGAGTCAGCTTTCCTCTTGAGTCCAGCTTGTCTCCTGAGGGAACCATCCTTTCTGGGTGATGAGACAATAGGCTTTTACACCTCAGTTGATATTTGGCTTTTAACATGCTTGCTGTCACTTCCAGAAAGAAAAATGGAGGACTTTCCTCGTGGTCCAGAGGTTAAGAATCTACCAGGCAATATAGGGGACATGGATTTCATCCCTAGTCCAGAAAGATCCCATTTGCCATAGAATAACTAAGCCCACGTGCCACAACTACTGAGGCCCGCTCACCCGAGAGCCTGCACTCTGCAACAAGAGGAGCCACTGCAATGAGAAGCCTGAGCACTATAGCTACAGAGTAGCCCCAGCTTGCCACAACAGAGAAAGCCTGCATGCAGCAACCAAGAGCCAATGCCCCCAGAAATAAATGAATAAGAAAAATGGGAATATGCCATGAAAACAGGGTGGGCAGGAACTACACTCCTGGTCTCTGGAGCTACACCCCCGCCTTAGTCTTCCAGGTGCCCATGCAGTCCTGGAAGGAAGGGTACGCCCCACCATCTACACTCACACTGAAGTGGAGTCCTTCCTAGGAGCCCAACTTCACCTCCCCAAGGAGTGCTCTTCCTTTGGACATTGAAGAAGATGGATTCAGGACCTGAATTATGTAGATTCTGATGTACTTACATGCCAGTCAATCCTTAAAGAAATCAACCCCAAATATTCAGGGGTTGAATATTTGGATGAATATTTGAATATCTGGTTGAATATCAGACCTTCAGGGAAGGTCTGAAACCGAAGCTCCAATACTTTGGCTACCTAATGCAAAGAGCCAATTCACTGGAAAAGACCTTGATGCTGGAAAAGATTGAAGGCAGGAGGAGAAGCGGGTGACAGAGGATGAGATGATTAGATAACATCAGTGACTCAATGGACATGAGTTTGAGCAAACTCTGGGAGATAACGAAGGACAGGGAAGCCTGGTGTCCGATAGTCCATGGGGTCTCAAAGAGTTGGACATGACTGAACAACTACATACTTATAACTGAAATAGTCCATTTTCTCCACATCCTAAAGTCAGAAGACAGTGTATTGTATTTAAGAGCTACAATTAAGTCAAAGCACCTTCAATCTTTCTTTTGCCCAGAACTGAGTTATCAGTGCACAAATGGATAAATAAATAGGAGCACTGGCAACAGGCCCTGCAATCAAGCACTACTATAAAATGTCATTAAGGGTTCATTCTCCCTATGACTGTTATGAAATTGTTCAGCATTCGCCAAGCATCCAGAGCCAAGGTCTCGACCAGACTTTATGAATTCTGCCCCCTTTAAGTCCTGGAATTCCACAAATGGCCCCAATACTAAAAATTTCTGGCCAGGACATGGAAGCAACTCAAACGTCCATCGACAGAGGAATGGATAAAAAAGATGTGGTATTATACAATGGAATATTACTCAGCCACCATTTTAAAAAAGGATGAAATAATGCTATTTGCAGCAACATGGGTGCACTTAGAGATTGTCATACTGAGTAAATTCAGTCAGGTGGAGAGATACACCTATGATATCACTTATATGTGGGATCTTAAAAAATGGTACAAATGAACCTATTTAGTGAATAGAAGTAGTGTCACAGGTGTAGAGAATAAATTTATGGTTATCAAGGGGGAAAGGAGGGAAAGGATAAACTGGGAGATTGGGATTGATATACACACACTACTATATATATAACAGATAACTAGTAAGAACCAACTGGGACTTCCATGAAGGTCCAGTGGCTAAGACCTGGGCCCCGAGTTTGACCCGTGGTCAGGGAGCTAGATCAAACATGCTGCAGGTAAGAGTTTGCATGTTGCAACTGAAGATCTCATATGCCACAGTGAAGACTGAAGATCCTGTGTGCCGTAACTAACACCTGATGCAGCCAAATAAATAAACATTAAAAAAAGAACCTACTAAATAGCACAAGAACTCTATTCAATACTCTGTGATGACCTATATGGGAATAAAATCTAAAAAAGAGGGGATATATGTATAACTGATTCACTTTGCTATACAGCAGAAACTAACACAATATTGTAAATCAACTATACTCTAATAAAAATTAAATAAAAGACATCTGTATCACTTTACCCATAAATACATATAGGTACTCATATATAAATATGTGATTCCCAGGTGGCGCAGTAGTAAAGAATCCACCTGCCAAGCAGGAGACATGGGTTTGCTTCCTGGGTCAGGAAGATCCCTTGGAGAAGGAAATGGCAACCCACTCCAGTATTCTTGCCTGGGAAATCCCATGGACAGAACAGCCTGGTGGCCTACAGTCCACGGGGTTGCAAAGAGTCAGACACGACTCAGCGACTGAGCACACACACACTCATAAATATACTCCTCAGAACACATGTTCCAACCTTTGTTGGAAAAAAACATTGCAACAACCAGGGAGGGAAGCTGGTAGCATTGGAGTGCTGGGGATATGCTTCTCACGAGCCCTCTATTTTATTTCAGACTCACAGTAACCCTGCAAGGAAGTATCATGACCCCTATTCCACACGAAGAACCTGATTTGAAGATGGCAGGGAGTAAGCCATCTCTGCAAGGCACCTGCTCAGGAGACGGTATGGCTGGTAAAAAGAGGAGAAATGAGAAATGATATGCAAGTTGGGCCACTCCATCAACAGTGGCTTCAAAAGGTCTGAGGAATCCCATGAGGTAAGTTCAAGCTTATAAGAACAGCTGCAGTTTTGGAATATTTCATTGCAAATATTCCAGTGGGGTCCCTGAGGGTTACCCCACAGAAGCCTCTGAGCCAGAAGGCTGACTTCCTTAAGCCGTGGCTTCTCCTCCTGGGAACACAGATGCAAGGAGTAAGTGCCTTTAGCTGAAGGAAGGGGACTAAACAGAACATATGAGGGAGCCCCCTGGCATGACCCCTGAAATCTACCCAGGGGTGCAATTTACCTGGAGGGCTCCCTCAGCAGGGCCGTAAGGGAAGTTACAGACCACTGGTGCCTATAAGGACTTCACCTCATACAGAAAGCTCATCTTAGGAGATTTCTGAATTTTTATGCTCCTTTTTCTATTTCTGGGATTTCTATGCTCCTTTTTCTCTAACATTTTCTTCAACTACCACAAAAATCATTTCCCTTACTCAATGCCTTTCCATTTAACCAGGAGTGACAAATCTAAATGTGCACGTGAGATGAACAGGGCCAGTGGGGAGGAAAGGCCTGGTCAGCATCTATTCGGGGCCTACTGGTGCCTTGAGCTCTGTACTGAGGAGACGCTGAGTCCGGCAGCCCATCACAGTGGCCGCCATCCAGCAAGGCGGATGTCTGAAGACTCACCCTCTCCTTCTAGCAAATGAGGGAGGAATCGAGGCACTGTGGGGGCCTGTGGGGGAGAAAGACTGAACAGATCCTCACGGATGTTTTAAAATACGTAAGAGCTCATGTCAGACAGAGTGAAGGCAGGCTATAGCCCTTAGCATCGCAAAAATGTCAGATGTAACTTAGAGACTAAACGACAGAGCCGATTTAAGCTGAGGCGAAGGGTGATTCTGAAAGGGGTCCCTGGGCTGGGAATTCACTAAAGCAGAACCTGAAGGTGCCTTATAACTAAACTCCAAGATGCTGCTTCTACATGTTCTCATATCTCCCAGCAAGTCAATGCTTATTCATTACATTGTGGGCAGAAAAGATCCGGGAAAAAAAAAAAAAAAAGACCAGGAGATAGATTCCCTTCTCTATCAGCTAGCCCCTTACCCTCCACCCCAGGGCCCTGCACAGGATCCAAGGGTTCTACACAATATAATTAGAAAAAAGCACTAGTATCTACAACTCGGAGCAACCCTTTTGAAGACAAGCACCAAAGCCAAATCCACAAGTAGATTTCTTTATTGCTCTAATTGTAAAACATCTTAATTAAGATCCTTTCCAACCCTGAGATGCTATGAATCTTTTTTCTTCTGAATTTCTGAAATATTTCTGACATAAATAGTAAGCAGACTCTCAAGCTGTGATTTCTTTTCATGCCAGGTTGTGGTTTCCTGGGAGGCCTATGCTTGAAGGATGCTCAGCTCCTTTGGCTGGAAGCCAGTGCTGAGGCAGGCAAGGTCACAGGCTTAAGGCACAGCAGGGAAAATGAGATGCATGCCACCCCATGGCCCAGATTACACCCCTAATCCCTGCCAGGATGCAGATGATGGCACCTCTCGTGGAGATGAGGTAAGCATCACACATCACCATCTTGCAAACCTACTGATAGGGCATCACTCCAGTGCAAGAAAGGTGGTGGGACTTCAGGAACAGCCAGTGTCGCCTCTGGGGAAAACAGTCAGGCTGTGGGATTTATCCACGGATGCCCCTGAGCTTTTGATCCACCTTTTGAAAGCAGGGTCATCGAATCCTTTCTTCCTAATTTTTAAAAATGTTTTTGTTTAATTTTTTTAAAGTATGATAACACATTTACAGGAGACTTGGAAAATACCAAACAAAGTTACATATAGTTCAACTATGTGTGTGTTCAGTTACTGAGTCGTGTTTGTGTGTGTGTGTGTGTGTGTGTGTGTCTGTGTTTAGTCACTGAGTCGTGTCCGTCACTTTGGGATCCCATGGCCTGTAGCCAGCCAGGCTCCTCTGTCCATGGGATTGCCCAGGCAAGAAGGTTGGAGTGAATTGCCTTTTCCTTCTCCAGGGGATCTTCCCGACCCAGGGATCAAACTTGTGTCCCTTATGTCTCTTGCATTGGCAGGCAGGTTTACCACTGAACCACCAGGGAAGCCTAGTTCAACTACATATTACAATTATTTTTTAAGTAAGACTTTTAATTGGAGTTCCAATGTCAAACTCTCAAAAATTAACAGAATGAAGAGACAGAAAAGTCAAAGGATACAGTAGACCTGAAAAGCACTATGAACAAATTCAACATAATTTATATAGTGTTCACACAATAACAGGATAGAAATCCTATTCAAGCTCCCATAGACTATAAACTAGGAGACACTGGAACATATCCAGGGGCATAAAACAAGGCGCAAATATTTCACGTATTGAAATTATACAGAGTCTGTTCTCTTATCACTACAGAATTATGTTAGAAATCACTATTAGAAGATATTTGAAAATAACCCTTGTATCTTAAGCCCAATGTGACATTTACCAAGAGAACGCTTTAACTTAGGCATTGATAGCCTCAGTACAGTTAAAAGACCGAAGAAACACAGAGGGTGATTTCAGAAAAGAAAACATCTAAATGAGAAATTAATATCAAAGATACTTTTAACATTCCTATATATTTGGAAATTAAATGTTCACTTTCAATTGATGGGTGCATCTAAGAAGCCGTAACAAAGGACTTCTTAACTAATTCTAGTAGCAGAAGCAACAAGAACTTAAATGAAAAGCAGCTTATATCCAGGGCACAATCAAGTGCGGCCAAGTTCGGCTCTTGATTAGCTGCTTTCTACTCCATTAATGCTTTTCCCTCTAATGCTGTGGCGATTAAAATTAGCCAGTCTGCAGTGTCCCTGCCTGGGGCTAACAAGTAATGAACTGCGAGTGTTACTATTTAGTTGTATCAAGGGCGCCATTAGAGAGAGCTTCTCAATTCTCCCCCTAAAGGAAAGAAACCTTCCAGGCATGTTCTACCTGCCACACAGCTGCTCTCCTACTGCACTCAGTGTCCCAGGGGACTCATGGGACCTTAAGATCTAGGCAGAGGAAAGGATGAGGGTCAGGCTCACGTGGAGACTGCAGATCAGAGGCAGAAGCAGCAGAGGCAGCCCCAGAGGGATGCTCTGAACTTGTACTTAACCATTCACTCCTCCCTCCCTCTCTGCCTGCCTTCTTCTGCCTCATAAACCTTCCCCCCCACCCCAAGCGGCTTTCTTCTTTCTGTTACAGCATCACTCTAGGCTTAGCCCCCATCTTCATTTCTTTCCAGAATGACTGTACCTGAAAGTCTTGTAAAACAATAAATAAAAGTAAGAGAGAAAGAGAAGTTTCGGTTGCAACTCACACCCTCAGCTGGTGGCTAGGGATGGTTGGAGGGGGAGGCAACTCAGATCTCCTTTAAAACTGAAAAGATTTTTTTGCCCTGTGATACATCTTCACAAAATTTCGACAGCTTAAATGGACCACACACTGACTGAGAAACTGTTGTTGGTGAGTTGCTAAGATGTGTCTGACTCTTTTGCAACCCCAATGGACTGTAGCCCGCCAGGCTCCACTATCCATGCGATTCTCCAGGCAAGAATACTAGAGTAGGTTGCCATTTCCTGCTCCAGAGGATCTTCCCAACCAGGGATCAAACCTGGGTCTTCTGCACTGGCCAGGGGATTCTTAACCACTGAGTCACCTGCCAAGCCCTGAATGAGAAATATTAGGATTTAAAGACTGGTTACCAGGACAGGATGTTCATTCTAGTTCAAGTAAAGGTATTCCAGAGAAATATGAAGAAAGTTCCTAAAATAACAGCCCTAGGAAGTCCCTTGAAGTCCTAACTATATGTAGCCCACTTCCAATGAACCGGGATTCACCCACGCACCCAGCCCCATGCCTGGTTCATTGGAAATGGGCTGCACTGAGTTAGGACCTTGAGGGACTTCCTGCAGACTTCAGTGGGACTGTTATCTTAGAGAGACTTTCTTCAGCATTTCTCTAGAGTACTCTTATTCGAATTAGACACTCACCCACCCCCACACCTCACTCAGGAAGGAAGAAGGCTGGCTCAGAATCACTGCCAGGGTCAAGTTGAACACTTCCCTTACTCTACATATACCAGATAATTCCTGGGTTGCTTCAGGCTGAGAAAGAAATAGAAAAAGGTCTGTAAACTACACCTAGAGTAACAAGTGCAAATTAGGCCTGGAAAAGATTTAAGTCTGGAAAATGTTTACCACCAAAAGAATTTTCAACAAAATCCTATAAGAACACTATACTTAAAAAGCAACATGATAATGCTTGGAGAAAAGGGAACCCTCTTATACTGTTGGTGGGAATGTAAACTGATACAGCCACTGTGGAGAAGAGTATGGAGGTTCCTTAAAACACTAAACATAAAACTACCATATGATCCACCAGTCCCACTACTGGGCATGTATCCTGAGAAAATCATCACCCCGATGTCCAGTGCAGCACTGTTTACAATAGCTAGGACATGGAAGCAACCTGGATGTCCATCTACAGATGAACGGATAAAGACAGCGTGTTACATATATACAACGGCAGATTTAAAAGTGAAAGTTTTAGTCACTCAGTAGAGTCCGACTGTGACCCCATGGACTGTAGCTCGCCAGGCTTCTCTGTCCAAAGAAATAACCAGACAGGAATCCTGGAGTGAATAGCCATTACCTTCTTCGAGGGATCTTCCTGAGCCAGGGGTTGAACCTGGGTCTCCTGCATTGCAGGTGGATTCTTCACTATCTGAGCCACCAGGGAAGCCCACAGTGGAATATTAGTCGGCCATAAAAAGCAAAGAAACTGAGTCATTTATAGTGATGTGGATGAACCTAGAGTCTGTCATACAGAGTAAGTCAGGAAAAGAAAAACAAATATTGTATATTAATGCACATATATGAAATCTACAAAAATGATGCTCATGAACCTATTTGCAGGAAAGGAATAGAGATGCACATGTAGCGAATGGACTTGTGGACATGGGGTGAGGGAAGGAGAGGGTGAGAAAAATTGAGAGCAGCACTGTCATATACACATTACCATATGCAAAATAGATAACTAGCAGAAAGTTGCTGTACAGTGCAGCGAGCTCAGCTCGGGGCTTTGTGGTGACCTGGAAGGGAGGGGTGGAACTGGGGTGGCAGAGAGGCTGAAGGGGGAGGGGATACACGTAGACATATAGCTGATTCACTTTGTTGCACAGCAGAAACTAGCACAATATTGTAAAGCACTTATCCTCCAATTTTAAAAAAAAGGCAACATAAAGGAAATAAGTCTCACTGTATGCTGTCTAAGGAAACAGGCATTTATAATTCCCAACCTTTGCCATCACAGAATGTTATTTTTAAGGATAAGTAAGATGAAACTTATGAAATATGCTTTCTTGAAAGGAAGGCTCTTTATAAATGCAAGGCATTATTACAATGAGAAATTTGAGAAGTCCTAAATAAAGCACGGAGAAGGCAATGGCACCCCACTGCAGTACTCTTGCCTGGAAAATCCCATGGATGGAGGAGCCTGGTAGGTTGCAGTCCATGGGGTTGCTGAGGGTCAGACACGACTGAGCAACTTCACTTTGACTTTTCACTTTCGTGCATTGGAGAAGGAAATGGCAACCCACTCCAGTGTTCTTGCCTGGAGAATCCCAGGGACGGGGGAGCCTGGCGGGCTGCCGTCTATGGGGTCACACAGAGTCGGACACAACTGAAGTGACTTAGCAACTTAGCAAATAAAGCACTACCTTTTTATGGATGCCTTAAGAATTCAACCTGACTTCATGTTATAGAAAGGGAAATTAAGTTAACTGAAACCACAAATGAGGATGGACGATGACTTCACTCTACAACTGACTGAGGAATCAGGGAAGATTTGATCCCTCCCCACTGACACCCGGCAGCCTCTGTAACTCAGAAGTAACCTACAAACAACCCCGAATGGCAATTAAGAGTCACACACTTACATTTCCTCTTTTAGAAAAATTTTTCCAGAAGTAATGACCATCTTGGCAAGTAATTCCTCATATACTTTGCCAGGAACCATAGAAATTTCCTAATTTTTAGACACACGACTCCTTATAGGGATTCAGAAAAGGCATCTTCCCTTTCATTGTGGTCACAGTTAGAAAGATCTAGGAGTTTGGTTGTTTTGTTTTATTTTTTTGGACCACTCATGATCGAAAACAAGTCCCACTGAGGAGGAGTACTAATAGGGAAAATACCATTAGTACTAGTAGCCCTCTAAAAACTTATTGACTTAAAAATGAGAGTGAAATATAGGATGGTGTGTGGATGCGTGTGATGGCAACAGTGATTAACAGAATAAAAGTGACTTGAAATAATAAACTCATGTGCTGCACTCTTGCAGCCCTGTTAAGACTAATTAATCATTTACACAAGATCCTGTGCCTTCATTAAAACTATCGTGCTCCATAGTACATGAAAAATACGCTCAAGTTTCCATATATTTCAAGGACTTCTGATCATCTAAGCTTTTGAGAAATACACATTTTACCACAGTTATTCTGAATCCTGGCTGCACATCAGAATCATCTGAAGAAACTTTAAGGCAAAAGAAATTCCAGCGTCCGTTACATCACAGAGAAACTATTATATATATGTAGGATGGATAAACAATGTCTTACTGCATAGCACAGGGAACTTCATTCAATGCCCTGTGACAAACTATAATGGAAAAGAATATAAAAATAAATAAAATGGTTGTCTTTAATTGCCGCCCCCCAAAAAAATCTATGTGGGATTCCAATATGTAGAGAGGTAAGGCTGAGAATCAGCATCTTCGATCAATAAATGAGTAAATCCAGACAAGGGCTAAATGATTATCTTTCACAATAGTTTTTAAGAAACCTTGTTAACCCATTTGCTAATTGTCCTTCCCTCCTGAGTAAACTGCTATTGTTCTGCCTCTAACCATAAAACAGAAATTATCAGTGTAATACAGGAAGTTCCTGCCTGATGATGACCTGACCCACATAGGAACCCATGCCACAGACAGGTGTGTCTACAGTGGTTCCTCTTCCCTCCCAACTGCCTCTGGAGTTCCCCCAGCCCCACCCCCAGGGAGGCTGCTCAGCTTCACTTTCTGGAGCTCCGCCCTTATTCTCAGCAAAGGCTGGACTTAACAGAAGCGTATTGGTGGAGAAGTTAGAGGGCACGAAGACCCACTCCACTTCCAGCTTGCCCTCCCTTCCCCTCTCCCACCCAGAAGGGTCTGTCTGTCTCCATATACTCAGATCCCAGACCTCCTTTCTCCAGCTCAAGAATGAACCCACATCTAGCAGCCTGGAGTCTGGGGAGCCTCATGAGCCCCACGATGGCTGTCAGGGCTGCCCGTATGTCCCTCAAAAACGGCAAGTGGGACACCACTTATCCCCAAATAACCTTACTACCCTGGTGGTTCAGACGGTAAAGAATCCCCCTGTCAATGCAAGAGACACAGGAGACGTGGGTTCGATCCCTGAGTTGGGAAGATCCCCTGGAAAAGAAATGGCAACCCACTCTGGCATTCTTGCCTGGGAAATCCCATGGACAGAGCTGCCTGGCAGGCTACAGTCCCTGGGGTCACAAAGAGTTGGATATGACTGAGCAACTATGACTTTCACTTTCAGCCTTACTACTAGTGATAGGGTCTACTTTTGCACATGAACTGTCAAACTAACTATACTCTGGAGAAAGGTCTTGACTTCCAAGCAGCTGACGTCTTCATGAAATCTTGGAACCCTGAACTAGTAGACACCTTGAGTCTGCTAAGTTCTTCACCAAGATCACGGGAAGTCCTTCCATGACATACTGCAACGTCCTCCTAACACCCCTAGGAGTCCAGTCACCAGAAGAGGCACAAAACCTACTTGACAGCTGTAGGAACTGAGGTGGATGGGTTGACAAGATTCTTGAATGAATTCTGCAACTGCTCTGGAGGGAGCAATGTCCTAAGCCCAAAGATGTCATGTTTCTCCCGAGTTAACTTTTTGCCCATAGTGTTGTTTAAACTCGTGGTCATCACAGTCAAGTCTGTGCACAAAGTGGCCCTTAAGCAGAATGGGAGCGCACTTAAGAACCAAGCTGATTTATTTATTCATTGCTTGATACAAACATACTCCAAAAAAGCCACTGGAAACTGAAGTCTTTCCAATAAAACAAAATTTTCAACAGTTTCCAAGCATCTTGAGGTTATTAGTATTTTAACTCTTGTTCCTTTAAGCAAAATACAATTGTAAAACATACATGATAGCATGGTGGCATAAAGATGGCTTTATCATCTGAAATTCACTCAGCTGTTCAAAGTCCTAGAGTAGGCAGTGATTCTCTTTGCATCTTTAGGAAGCACCTTGTAAGCTACGCTATGAAAGCATTGCTATCCAAGCTTCAGGATGGCGTCAACAGTTACAACATGGAGATGCCAACAACTGAAATCTATCAATAGAAGGATCTGGAAAGTTTAACCAAAAAGCTAAACTATGGGCTCTAAAAATCAATTGCACCTTGTAGGGTTGAAACAAGAGCTTAGAAAGGGCTAATATTTCCTTTATCATTAAGGAATTCTCTCTAGTTGTACTACTCTGTATTACCTGCCACAAGTCAATCAAATCGATGCTGACAATCACCAAGATTTTTGCCTGAAGGAAAGGTGAATGAATCAGCCAGACAGTATGTAGTATACAGGTCTTTGTTCTCATGAGAACCTGTGGTTTCTGACTGGGTGAAAAGCATCTGAAAATCCCTCTGACGAACACAAGCAAGCTATCTTCTCAATGAATTTACCCTCAACTGTCATAAACCCATCCTCATAAAAGACCACAGTAAGACAATTTTAAAAATGTATCTCTAACTTTTGTAGTCTAGCAACTTCCCCTAGGAAGTTTTGCTCACACTTCCCATAAGGCATTATCCGGACAAGCACATCTGACAGAAATATAACGCAAGCCACATGTGTAATTTTATGTTTTCTAGTTGATGCAGAAACTAAAATTAGTTTAATATATTACATTTAAGCCAACATGCCCAAACTATTTTTTCAACATATAATTAATATATAGTTATTGAGATGCTTTTTTTTTTTTTACACCAAGTCCCTGAAATGTACTGTTTAGTTTCTAGTTCAAATCACTCAGTGAATTTTCACTGGAAAAACTTGATCTGTCTTCAAAGTTCACAGAATTTATAGCTGAAAAGGTAAATTTGCATACCCAATGCTGTTCCAAACAGCTTTTAAAAGATTTTTAATAAGTGAACCCAGTACATTTAAAAATTCAAATTAATTAAAATTGAAGAGGTTAAGAATTCAGCTTCTCTACTGCACGAGCCGCCCGTGTGCTCACAGCCTCATGGAGCTGCTGGTGGCCACACAGCACACTGAGGGCTAGATCTCGGGGCAATGAGCACAGACAGGGCTGAGCGGGGGCAGAGGCAGGATGCGAGTGCACATCCTTTCAGAAGCATCCTCAACTCTGGACAGGCAATGGCTACAGATGATCGTGTTCCTCTCCCTTCATTTCTCCACTTGCAAGAGGCAGTCATCAGAGTTCTCCAGACTGACAGCCATCTATAGAGAAGGATGAAGGGTCTAGAAGTCCTTCCTGCTTCTGTACTCAGTGACCATGCGTTCCCAGCACTCAGCAAAAATACAGAGGAGTTGAGTTTCCATCAGGTCAAGTCTTTTGCCTTCTTCTTCTCTATCAATATGTCTCTGTCTTTCTCTTTCTCCCTTTGACTAACTAACCAACTTCCCCGGGGGCTGAAAAACGAGTTCTCGCAGGACGCCACACTGCAGAGTTTCAGCTCTTGCCCCCCCAACATGAATTGTCACTGTGCATTGCAACCTTTCCTTGTGTGGGTCATTCCTGAACTTGGTCACAATCCTTAAGATAGGCCCAGAGATATAAGCCAGCTCTGGGGCGCATGGTTTAATACTACTTATTTCTACCATCCAGAATTCTGTCCCATAAAAACAGAGGTTTAAACTTCTCAAAAAATACTTTTCCTTCATCAGAGGGAAGACGTTTCTAATTAGAAAAAAAAAAAAAAAACAGAATTGAAGCAGAAGAAAAGCTCCATATGGAGTAAAACACACGATTCAACACCCCTTGAGAGCAAGTCTGGGTTGGACCCATCCTCACATGCCTGACCTGACTCCACACAGCAGGTACAACAGATGTTGAAAAGGAACACAGGCTCCCTAGGCTATGACTGATGTTCCATCTGAAGGACCTTCTTAAAAGGAAGAATGTTTCATAAGGACCTTTGATAAGACATATCCCCTCCCCACCACCACCAGATTCCGTCTCTTTCTAAGACTAATCTTACTATTTTAATGCAACTTGCCTTTATTCTTTCAACAACGTTAACCATCCTTATCTCTTTTCCCCTACTCAGAAGACGATAAAACAACATAAGTAGAACCCTGAACAAATATTCCATATTCCACACTGATTACTCCCTCTAAAACTACAAAAACTATAAAAATGGGGGAGGTGCAGGCTCAAGTCTCAGTTTCCTCCACTGCAAAATGGAAACAACAGTGCTCACTGGTTGATGAGGTTCTAAGTTAATTGCTATAGTTGAAATAGGCAACTATGGGTAAAGAAAATGCAGTACTTAGATAAAATGGACTATTACTCAGCTGTTGAAAGGAATGAAGTCATGACATTTGCAGCAACGTAGGCGGATCTAGAGATTATCATACTAAGTGACATAAGTTAGAAAGAGAAAGACAAGTACCATATGATACCATTTACATGTGGAACTACAATATGACACAAATGAATTTACCTAAGAAACAGACTCAGACTTAAGAAAATGAATGTATGGTGAATGGGAGTTTGGGCTGGACATGTTCACACTGCTATATTTAAAAGAGATGACCAAGAAGGACCTGCTGTATAGCAGAGGGAACTCTGCTCAATATTCTGTAATAACCTAGGTGGGAAAAGAATTTGAAAAAGAACAGATACATGTTTATGTGTAACTGAATCACTTTGCTATACACCTGAAACTAACACAACATTATTAACCAACTAAATTCCAATATAAAATAAAAATTAAAAAAAAAACAAAGATGAGAAAAAAAAAATTTTTAACCCAGAAAACGTACCAAAAGTTGGGAGGTGCAGACTTGGATCTCCGTTTCCTCAGCTATAAAATGGTGACAACTCTACTCACTGATTGGTGAGGTTCTGAGTCAATTGACTGAGTTAAAATAGGTAAAAAGGCTAGGCCAACCTTATTATTCTTATGCAATGGTTTTCAGAGCTTTCAGACCAAGGTCCAAAGACTCAAGCTGATTGGCTTGCCCATTCCTTTCATGCAGAGCTAAAAAAAATTCATATGCATTGTCTCACTGTATGATACCCTTTTCATGTACAAACATCAAGCACTAGATGGTTGGGAAGAGAAGGACAAGTAGAATTTTCCTCAGTTCAGACTAGAAAACTACATCAGTCTGATGTCCAGGAGCTGGCCTTAAGTGTGATTCATCAGATTATAGGACAAACTTTGACAAGCTGGCAATCTCTTCCTGGCCCTGAGTATCCTAAGACCTAAACAAAAAATCCCACTCTGTTCAAACCACCGTCGATACACACTTTCTAGTTCAATAAGGGTGTTTAGAAAAATTCTTACAGCTGACTGTGGGTACTTTGGCTACCTAACGTGAAGCGTCAACTCACTGGAAAAGACCCTGATGCTGGGAAAGACTGAAGGCAAAAGGAGAAGGGTGTGGCAGAGCATGAGATGGTTGGATGGCATCATCAACTCAACGGACAGGAGTTGGAGCAAACTCTGGGAGACAGTGGAAAACAAAGGAGCCTGGTGTGATGCAGTCCATGGGATAGGACTCTTTGGGTTGTTCCAAAGAGTTGGACACAATTTAACAACTGAACAAGATTTTTAACTCCATCGTTCCAGCTCGGTGCTTGCAGCATTTCCTCCCCCATCCAGGGCTCAGCTGGATGGTCCCCTCTGGAACTTCCTGTCCTACCCTGTCCTAGCCAAGTCTCTTCCAACCACATTTGCCTGATGCCCTCAGCAGACCTTGCCCTTGACTTTGAATCCGGGTCTCCTCCTTTCCAATTCCCTGTTTTGAAGTCAATCATTTGCTAGAGCTTCAACTTCCATTTTTCTGCGTCCACATCCATGGTTGGGAGGTCCATCTCACATTCACGTGTCTCTCAGTTCCCCAAGACATACGGGGGCCCCAGGACCACCCTCCCACCCGAAAGGCAAGGTTGTCATTGGCCTGAGCAGGGGACACTGCCTCTCCTGCACCCAGAGTGGCACCTCTGGGCTCACGACAACTCTCGTTACATATTTACTGAATGAATGAATGAGCCTCATTAGACAATCTCAGGCAGTGCACTTCTTGATGCCAATACAAACTCATCTTTTGTCCTGTGTTTTCCCCTGGGGCCATCCAGTGACTCTTGGACACAAGTTTTAAGTTCAACTCTCTACTCAAAAGTCTTGCTACAAGCTGCCAACGCCGCCCTTCACTGCCCTCTTATCCAGTTAATGTAACCTGTTCTTAGGCCTTATTCTAGGCCATTCCACATTCCTGCAACACCTTTCCCACAAAGATCCTATCTCAACTCGGCAGCTGAGAGAGAGAGAGACTTGATAATGTAGCTCAGATGGTAAGGAATCTGCCTGAATGCAGGAGACCCAGGTTCAATCCCTGAGTCAGGAAGATCCCCTGGAGAAGGGAATGGCAACCCAGTCCAATATTCTTGCCTAGAGAATTCCACGGACAGAGGAGCCTGGTGGGCTACAGTGTGTGGGTAGCAAAGAGTCAGACACGACTGAGTGACTATCACTATACTTATTCCAATGAGGCCACCATTCCTTAAGAACACCCTAAATACACCTCTTTGGGAGTTTCAGAAGCAACAACAGGTAACAGTTTCATACTATGTCTTAGATCTGACCAAGAACCATTTTAAGTATAACTTAGAAGCCTTACTCATTGAACTTGATGCCAAATGATTTCAGCAATGTCCAAAACTCAGCTCTCACCTCAAGGACCAAGGTTGTTCACTACTCTATAACTGTGTAAGGTTTTTCTTCCAGCTAGACTGCAAGAGTGGGGCCACAGTCTTTGTTTCTGCTGTTGACTGCATTCGCCTGATACACTGTAGACACACAGCTAGTAAATGGTAAGTGAATGAACAAATGATCTGAAGGCCTTCCTGAGAGATTTTTTTTTGCTTCATCAAGTACATGTCTGGCATTTGCTGCTGCTGCTGCTGCTAAGTCGCTTCAGTTGTGTCCGACTCTGTGTGACCCCACAGACGGCAGCCCACCAGGCTCCCCCGTCCATGTGATTCTCCAGGCAAGAACACTGGAGTGGGTTGCCATTTCCTTCTCCAATGCCTGAAAGTGAAAAGTGAAAGTGAAGTCGCTCAGTCGTGTCCGACCCTTAGCATGGACTGCAGCCTACCAGGTTCCTCCGTTGCTGAGAATATGGACATGAGTAAGAAAAAAAAAAATTCTATCATCTTTAAGGAGCTTAACATCTAAAGGGGGAAAAATAATTTAAAAGAAAAGGAAAAGAAAGTACTGTTTACTATAATATCAAATCTAATGTAACACACAGATACATCATTTCACTTAAATGTCCCCCCAGTCAAATAAGCATGATATTTAAATTCCCATTTTAGAGACTATACAATTAGGATTCAGCAATGCTGCGTAACTTGCATAATGTTAATCAGTCACAAGCCAGTCTTTGAACCCAGAGCCTGAGGACAGCAAAACCTGGGTCCTTTTTTCCTTGACACCAAGGGATGGTGTAAAACTCAAGGAAATATACTGTCTTATAAGTGACTACTTTTGAAATTCTTTCAAAGGAGACACATTGACATGGATAACTGGGTGCTGACATGGGGCCTAACCTTTCCTAGCCTTACCCCACCCTTACTATTCCAGAAAGCATGTTAGGTGACCCACCAACTCTGATCTAAGAAGTTCTCCAAAGACTGTCTCCCTTAGCCCTGGCTCACATGGGTATTAAGAAGCCTGAGGCTTTTCCAATCTGAGGTCAACCACCCCGGATCTGTGCATCAATGTTGCAGTGAAGGGTTTTTAGTAGGAGTTCCAATGTGAATGTTGCTGGGTCTACAAATGCCTACAGATGGGGATTTCCCTGGTGGTCCAGTGGCTAAGAATCTGTACTCCTAATGCAGGGGACCCGGGTTCCATCCCTGGTTGGGAATTAGATTCCACATGCTGCAACTAAGCCCTGGCATAGGCAAACAAATAATTTTTTAAAATGCCTACAGAGGGGCAGGTGGAGTACACAGCAGATAAACACTGGTACACAGGAGGTGGAAGGAAGGAGGAGGCTCAGACGCAGGAATTAGTCTTCTACTTCATTCTTACGAAGTAGAAGATGAGAAGTAGAGCCTTTCAAGTTTCATTTCAGTGACATTTGAAAAAAAAAACAAACAGGTTTCGTATGGCTTTCGTATAGTTATCACAAAAGACATTAAAATCTAAGGACAATGCTTTCCTTTCTCTTAGAATTCTTCATTCAGTTTTAAAAATATTTTTGAGTGTAGAGGGTGGTGGTGAAGAGCTTACAGCTTTGAGATACTCAGACTTGTTTTGAATCTTGGCTCGTGCATGACTCTGGATAAGTTTTTAAACTCCTCATACTTCAGTTTCTTGAAAATGGGATAATGATACTGGTAATGAACCAGTGATAATGAAACACTGGTTCTATCTATTTCAGAAGGTTGTGAAGGAGCTAATACACTAGAACTCAGCACAGGGCCTAGTGTGTAAGCAGCTTAACAAATATCAGTGACAAAAACATGTGTCTGTCTGATGGTATAAATCTTCAGGACTGACAAACAGGCACAACTATAGAGATGGTTGTTTCTGAAATGGTTTGGTGGTTTCATTTGTGGTAAGCTCAACATATTATATAATTACATGGAGAATCGTGTAATAAAAGACACAACAGTCATGTATTTCTGTAAGACCTCATGGAAAAACTCAAACATTTTGGCCAACCCAACAAAACTATTATCCATTAGCAAGTTCTAAGTCACTTTTAAGTACCTTGCAAATCATCTGTTTTCAAGCAGGAAAAAAAAAGTGGGGGGTGGGGAATGGAAATCAAAAGAGTCAATTCCTGGGACTTCCCTGGTGGTCCAGTGGCTAAGACTCTCCCCTCCCAATGCAAGGAGCCCAGGTTTGATCCCTGGTCAGGGAATAGATCTCACGTGACACCATGTGACCCAATTAAAGACCTGGTGCAGCCAAATAAATAGAAAACAGAAAAAAAAAGACTCGATTCCTATATGGATCCTACAATAAGACATGGCCACTGCTAGGTCTGCATGTCTCAGGAGGATCAGACATTCCATCTCTCTATATTGGGGAGAGAGATCTCAAGGGACTTTCTGTAACACTGTTACCCATGCTCTGCCCAAAGAGAAAACATGCCTTTGCTTCTTTGGATGAGCATTTGAATGGCTACAGTAGAACATCAAGAGGTCACTGAGGAGAGGTTCCCCACTGTTTGTCACAAGGATCAGTGCAGGGGGCTGCCTCTCAGCATCATTTGTACCGGTTACTGGATCAACTCTTCCTGGAAGCAAGATTTCAGGAAGAAATATCAATAACCTCAGATATGCAGATGACACCACCCTTACAGCAGAAAGTGAAGAGGAGTTAAACAGCCTCTTGATGAAGGTGAAAGAGGAGAGTGAAAAAGTTGGCTTAAAACCCAACATTCAGAAAACTAAGATCATGGCATCTGGTCCCATTACTTCATGGCAAATAGATGTGGAAACAATGAAAACAGTGAGAGACTTTATTTTGGGGGGCTCCAAAATCACTGCAGATGGTGATTGCAGCCATGAAATTAAAAGACACTTGCTCCTTGGAAGAAAAGCTATGACAAACCTAAAAGCATATTAAAAAGCAGAGACATTACTTTGCCAACAAAGGTCCATCTAGTCAAAGCTACAGTTTTACCAGTGGTCATGTATGGATATGAGAGTTGGACTATAAAGAAAACTGAGAGCCAAAGAATTGATGCTTTTGAACTGTGGTGTTGGAGAAGACTCTTGAGAATCCTTTGGATAGCAAGGAGATGAAAGCAGTCAATCCTAAAGGAAATCAGTCCTGAATATTCATTGGAAGGGCTGATGCTGAAAATGAAGCTCCAATACTTTGGCCACTTGATGTGAAGAGCTGACTCTTTGGAAAAGACCCTGATGCTGGGAAAGATTGAAAGCAGGAGGAGAAGGGGACAACAGAGGATGAGATGGTTGGATGGCATCACCGACTCAATGGACATGAGCTTGAGCAAACCCTGGGAGATAGTGAAGAGAGGGACTACGTGCTGCAGTCCATGGGTCGCAAAGAGTTGGACACGACTGAGTGACTAAACAACTTCAGGATCGTGGAGCTTGGGGCTGGTGGGATGGGGAATGTCTGCCTTGCTCCAATAACGAACATACTTCATTCTCTGCATGGAGGTAACTGGTTCTTACTAATGACACTTATTTCCCACTTGGTTACACAAACGTTCAGGGGCAGCATAGCCCAGTATGAACTGTCAGGAGGAGAATCTGATTTACTTAATCAACAGCTGCTCACTGTCCGTTCACCTGTCACAGACACCTTTTCTGTAGCCTCTGAAATTAAACAGAAGGTAAAGAATGGAAACAAAGTGATGTGCCAGGGAGCATGGTGCAGGAAAAAGGGCTAAAGGAAAATAAAGTGAATGTGAAAGTCGCCTCGTCGTGCCCAACTCTTTGCCACCCCATGGACTATGCAGTCCATGGAATTCTCCAGGCCCGAATACTGGAGTGGGTAGCTGTTCCCTTCTCCAGGGGATCTTCCCAACCCAGGGATTGAACCCAGGTCTCTTGCATTGCAGGCAGATTCTTCACCAGCTGAGCCACAAGAGAAGCCCAAAGGAAAATAAAGAAGTCTATCAAATATATTCAGCACCTTCTATGTGCCAAATACCAAAGACATTGAGGCATTTCTCTTTCAGAAATAAAGACACCAAGTCTCACAGAGCTAAACTGGTTTTCCCAACATCACACAAGCGGGGCTAGAATTTGAATCAAGGTAGGTCAGATTCTAAAGCTAAGCTTTTACATTTTTCTCCCCCAAAATGAGGAGGAAGGATCTTTGGCAAAATGACAAATGGTACCATAGACTCAGGGAAGATAGTTTAAAAAAAAAAAAAGAAAGGTTTTTAAAGTTTCAGTGTTTCCCAAGGTGATTGCAAATCTGGAGTTGGGTAATTTAAACACAAAAAAGCATATTCTGACAAGGGGGATAATATATTTAGGCCCAGTGTCAGGTGTGCTAAGAGAAAGGTTTGCCTTAGGACCTCCAGAGGCGGAATGAGGAATGGATGACTGTGTGGCAGGTACCCCCAGAGAACCAGGGCAGCCACCCACACCTTCCCCAGCTCTGAAAATGCAGCACATTCAAACAACAGATGAAGAAGAATGGGTGCGATATGACGGATGAAGATGCCCTACGTATCTGGAGAGATTTACACTTAAAGAAAACTGTTCTTGTGAGTAGAGCTTAGTGAAGGAGACAGAGTCCATTTTCTTTCTGGCCTCTCTGGCTTCCTACTTCCTACTTCTTTCCTCACGATAAGTATGAGCAGAAAGGGACTCTAGAAATCAAGACCAGCATCCTCATTTTTCAGAGGAAAAATCTGAGACCAACAGAAGTCTCTGCAATCACACTTCTTGTTTCAGGAATCAGGTAGTGATCAGTTCCTGTTTTCGTTTTTCACCATATTCTGTCGTAAAGAGGAAAAAGGGTAGACAGAAAACAAAACAAAAAATCCTCAAGCAAGAAACATGAATTTTTAACTTGTAGACACAAAGATAGCCCTACATATCTTGTAAATTTCCCTAATTCCATTGCCGTGGCATTAAAGGTGTGTGTACTAAACTGCTCTAGCTTCCCATGTGGCTGGCTCAGCAGTAAACAATCCGACTGCCAGTGCAGGAGACGCAGATTCTATCCCTGGGTCAGGAAGATCCCCTGGGGAAGGAAATGGCAATCTACTCCAGTTTTCTTGCCTGGGAACTCCCACGGACAGGCTCGAGTCCATGGGGTCGCAAGAGTCAGACACGACTGAGCAGGCGCACAGCTGGCCAGGTGCTGAAATGCCCTAGAGGGTGCTGTGCGAGCAGGGCAGTGCACGCATGCTTAGTCACAGCTGTATTCACTCTGCAATCCCATGGACTGTAGCCCACCAGACTCCTCTGTGCACGGGATTTCCCACCTGGCCAGGCTGAAGGTTAGGACTGCAAGGCTAAAGGATGCCTCTTTACCTAGGGTGACCCTCATTGTCACCGTCTTGGATGATGGACCATGGTTTACTGGGGTTGAGTTGATTCCTGGGATGTTGGGATTTCAAGGCTAAAACCAGGAAAGTCCCAAAGAAACCAGGACAAATGGGCCCCTCTACTGCCTTGAGTAGGGCCACATTCTCAACTGAGCTAATGGACCCACTGAGATACAATGCATTTAGCTGGATGTTTTGGCTGGTGTGACACTAGCTAAGCGGTAGTTAACATTTCCATTCTTTACGAAAAGAAGCAGAATGAAGATTAATGACTGTAAAGAGCATCAAGCCCTGGGGGAGGAAGGTATTCTCAAAGTAGGAAGTGTTAAGTCCATAAAAGAAACAATATGAGAATGCAGTGGGGCTTTTTCATACCTAACAAGTATGACTAAACCTCTAAACACTTCCTGTTCCGTACCATGTTTTTCTGAAATTTGCTTTTCCTAATTGGCCGAGAAGATAGGAAAAAAGGAAAAACAAAACAAAAAACTGTTCCCTCTTCTCTTAAGAACAGTGGGGAATTTCAAAACCTCCGAAGACTTCTAAAGTTTAGCCAGCTCTTGCTGTCAGATAGAAATATTATGGAAAAACAAGTAGCCCTCCTTTTTCTCCATAAACATCCTAAATTCTTTATACATATAATTGTGGGCAAGTAGAAAACCATCTGATTAGAAATGATAAATACATGCACTTAAGTTGCACCTGTGCACTCAAGCATCTAGTTGTATTTTCAAGGAAAAAAAAATTCTCTTGTTTTTAAGTACTCTGATAGGAGCAGAGAATACAATACTGAATAAGGAGAGTATATTTTCATTTCATTTATCAATCACTTGAAGATCAAAAACGGGTTTGGGGACTTAATCGTGATACTTGCTGAAACACAGAGAGAGCTGTGTGCTGTCACTTCAGTCGTGTCCGACTCTGTGCAGCCCTACAGACTGTAGCCCACCAGGCTCTCCTGTCCATGGGATTCTCCAGGCAAGAGTACTAGAGTGGGTTGTCATGCCCTCCCCCAAAACTTCACATTTATTTAATTTCTCCTGAGCAGTACTTTCTAATCACAAACAGCAATGCCCCAAAGGGAGCTTCACTTTCCCCTTTTCTGGGTCACCAAGTACATGGGAGGTACTCAGCCTAGAATGGAGTGGTAACGATGTGAGTCAAGGAGGGGCTTACACCAGGGGGAGGGGGCATGTCAACGGGTTTCCCTCCTCACAAGAACAGCTTAACGCTGCCCTCTACTCATATTTGAGAAAGGCGTCCTCCCATCCTCTAATCTCCTGTTTCAAATAAATATACAGTAATCTTCTAGAAAAGGGCAACTGTAGCCCACTGAGGACCCTTGAGAAAGGCTTCCTCTCCATCTACTTCCTCTCTAATGCATTGACTGACATGCCTTCCAAAGCAAAAGGGGGGAATGGAACCAAGCCTGCTAATCCCACCAACTTCCTGAGAGGAAAGAGCTGCCCCTGCAGGATGAAGTCCAGAGGACTTGACGTGAGGAACACTGTCCGATGTCCACCCAGGCACACGGCCAGTCCAGGCGCTGATGCCACCTCACCTAAGAGTCCACAGTCAACGAGCTCAGCCCCCCACCTGGGCTGTGATGGCCCCTCAGTCCCCAGAACACCTGGTCTTGCCCGCCTGCAGGCCTCCTGGGAGCTCCCAGGGGCCTCGGTGACTTGTACCTTTGTACACAGTACAACTGGCCTCTTTGAGTTGAGCAATTCCAGACCAGGAGCCTTATTGGACTTGCCCTGTTTATACAAGACTTGTCAAGCAGGTTGGGCTGCTTTTCTACCACTTTTCCTTCCAGACGCCTCCCAAGTGCCAAGGTATCAGGAAGCAAGAGAGGGATAGGGTTTTCTCACCACAATCCCGGAGGCCTACACAGGCGAGTGTAGGCCACAGACTTGGCCACAGGCCTGCTGCGGGTCTCTTAGAGAGTGGAGTGTGTTTTGAAGGATGGTAAAGGGAAAAGCTGTCAAAAGTAAGGTCAGAGTCAAGTGCACCATTTCTGTCATTACTTTGGTTTCTTTCCAGAGAGTAAAATGCTGCCCTCCTCCCTGCCCCAGCAGCAAGTCCTGTGGTTACATCAACACTAATTTTTAGTTGCACAGAAAAATCCCCCATGGGACAAAACTGTTCACGAATTCCCCTCTCTACTTTTCAGATACAGACAAAGTGGGAGAGAGGAATTAAATGCCTTTGTGAATCAGCAAAAAAATCATAGGGATAGAGCCCTGGACAGCCAGGCTTCCTGGCTTGACCCTCACATCCAGCAAAACACAGGGAAAATGAATACCTTTCACTAAAAAGAAAAAGATGACCTTCAACTTCGGGTGTATTAGGTACCAAAAATTGTTAAAAGACATCAGTTACTTTGTGGAAAGGAAAACCAATGAAACAGTAGCCCAGGGCACAGAGTTCAAAACGGTATCTAACCAAGGTCAAGACTGAATGAACCAAGCCACTATATCTAACCCATGGTATGAGTCAGTCCTACTAAGACTGCCTCAAGGTTAAGGAGAAACTCCTCAAACTGGAAGCAATCTCACCAAATAGAAATGGAAACTAACTACTCCTGTCATACCTCCTTTTCATTCATAGTAAAGATTTCCACAGAGCAACCCTCTTAGATCCTGGGAAAGTCTATTTTTTTAGGCATGAGCCCATACCTACCACTCTGCAACTCAACCCTCACCTGTTCCAAGATGGCAGAAAGTGTATGGTTAAAAGCACAAAGCCTTTGAACAGGTCTTTTGATCCTAATACTCCCACCCACAGGAGTACACCCAGAGATCAGATAAAACCTGGCAAACATGGGCAAAGTTCAACCAACAGCTGCCCCTTCTAGGCCACGAACTGGCACACCTGGCAATTTGGCAACTGTTCCTTCCTTTAGCAGATCTTACCTGCCTGAGCAGGAAACAGAGATAAGGCTGAAGCTGGTTTATGTTGATTGCTATGGTTTCTCACCCTAAAGCAGAGCTCAGTCTAGAAACTGAACCTTCAACTCCTGCCAATCAGTTCCATGGAATGTCACAGAGGAAAAAAAAAAAAAGAGAGAGAGAGATAATATATGCCAAGTGTTTTGTAAACTACAAAGCTCTACACATAATACTGCCTACAGTTATTTTGATATTAAACGATGCTAAAAGTAGCATATCAAATTGTAAATAAACATCAATAACAACTATGAAACAACAATAAGGCTCATAACCTGAAAAGGTCAGGAGCAGGTATTGGTTACTACATAAAAAGGCTGACCTGAAAATAAATCTTTTAAAGTGGTTCGAATGTTTAACAAACAATAAATAAGTTTAAATGATTTCCTTCCAGTATAAGTGCCTATGATCCAATTTCAACAGTAAAACCAGTGTCATAATCGCAAGTTGGAAGAGTAATCTCTAAGAAGCCTCAAGACCAGCCCTATCTTCATCACCACAAACTACAGGAAACCAATTTTCTAAGATGTAGACTGTCATCCTGTGAGACTCACCAGTGCTTGCTAGTGTACAATCCATCCTAAGTTTGCTTCTGTGTTGAACAAACGTCCAGCTGGAAGGATACACAGCCAACAGATTCCTTTACATAAGCACCAGGTCACCAAGTCTCACACCTAGAAACAGAGCCACTTTCTCCCACCTGGGTCCACTCCCATGGAGCATCTGAGGGGCGCCTGCTCGGGGCTCCTGCACACACTTGTGGACCACCAGGTCTGCTTCTTCCCCACACGTGTGATGCAGCTGCTACAGAACTTTCAAGACTCCGATTTCTTCATTTTTTATAACCTTGTAAATCAGATGCATTCCCCACACTTTTAATCAAGCCTTGTAACTGGAAAGCCAGCTCCACATATGCTGGAGGCTGTATTTTCTTAGTTCTTTTTATTCCTTATTCTCTAAATTTTTAGAATTATTATTCCTCCCAAGTGACATGGATGAGGAGGATGAGGAACACAGCAATGTTAAGTGACCGTAGGGAACTTGGACACCACAAATAGAGCAGGAAGCCCCCGGCTATGCTGCCCTTAAGAGGAGAAGACCCTAAAGGATGGGTGTATGGGATGTGGGCACATCTGTGTCATACAAGATGCCCTCCCTACCAGGCTCCCTGCTACGCTGTGCTTAGTCGCCCATTTGTATCTGACCCTTTGTGACCCTGTAGATTGCAGCCCGCCAGGTTTCTCTCTCCATGGGCTTCTCCAGGCATTCTCCAAGAATACTGGGGGGTATTGCCATGCCCTTCTCCAGGGGATCTTCCCAACCCAGGGACCGCACCCAGGTCTCCCACATTGCAGGCAGATTCTTTACTGTCTGAGACACCAGAGAAGCCCACCAGGCTCTGAGAGTCAGACAGACTCCATGCTCAGCAACTTGTCACGCAGGTGCTGTTTGTCTATCCGCCAGGACAGGCTGCCTCCTCAGGTGTCCATCACCCCCTGCTCACGCATCGTCTGCCTGCTTGCCACTCATAAGACTCTCCCCTGATCACAAGTAGCACTGACATTTACAAGCTGTGAGACTTGGCACAAGTGACCTGGCCCCTGAATCTCAGCTTCCTCATCTGTAAACTGAAGATAGACACCCATCTTGGAAGGCTGTACAGATTAAATAAAGTGTGTGTGTCCCAAAGGCTCCCCCCTCAGAATTACAGAATGTCTGGCACACAGGAGGCATTCGCTTTCCTCTCTCTAACCTGAACTGATTCATACTTTTCAATTATTTTGTGTTTCTACATTATCTCCCCACTTAGATTGTGAAGAATGACATGGCTTTCATCGTGTCTACCCCGAGTGGGTGCCCAACTTGACAACTGTGGTCCAGGGT
Organism: Redunca redunca; assembly: GCA_006410935.1. Classification (NCBI taxonomy): domain Eukaryota; kingdom Metazoa; phylum Chordata; class Mammalia; order Artiodactyla; family Bovidae; genus Redunca; species Redunca redunca. Next base: position 37,545 of record SJYQ01001959.1, read on the forward strand.
ACTGAACATCCCATAATAGCTGGTAATGCTTTCAGAGGAAACTACTATACGCTGTGGATATGGCTGATCCCCTTCTGGCCCACTAGCTGCTCACGCCCCTTCTTTTAATACACCCCTCAGCCACCCGGAATGCCCTTAAGAATGCTCAGAAACCAAGTTATCCATTCATTTGATCATTTTTTGAATGCATTCTTCTCGAGTCTACTTGTTGAGACCATAAACATTTCCTGGGTACACACTGTGTGCCAATGGAAGGCACTGTGGATCCACACTTATACATGGAAATGACAAGACACGATTCCTGCCTGCCCTTGAGGCTGCCAAAGGGACTCATACGGGAAGGTAATACAGCCTCAAAATGACACAGTGAACCAGACGTGAAAGAAGAGTGTTATCTACGTGTCCTGTGGGATAAAGAGGAAGAAGTCATAATTCAGCCTGGAAACACTATTTAAAATTAAATAGTGAAACACATATACTGCCTTTGGGGCTTCCCTTGTAGCTCAGTCGGTAAAGAATCTGCCTGCAATGCAGGAGACCCGGGTTCGATTCCTGGGTAGGGAAGATTCCCTAGAGAAGGAAATGGCAAACCATTCCAGTATTCTTGCCTGGAGAATCCCATGGACAGAGGAGCCTGGTAGGCTACAGTCCATGGGGTTGCAAGAGTCGGACACAACTTAGCGACTAAACCACCACCACCATACTGCCTTTGAGATGGACCTTTAATGCATGTAACTGCTGAAAAAGGAGGTAAAAGGGAAATCCCATCCTTGTCTATTACAAAACTTATTAAGGCAAATGTCATTCCAAACAAACCTTCAGGACTGCCAAGTCCTTGTCAGTAGCTTCTCTCATGTTAGGCAATGTGCAATGCAAAACAAAAGAATCTTCCTGCAACTCAGACTTGGAATTCTGTCCAATCCATTCCATTCTGCCCAATCCATTCCACACATAACAGCAGGAAATGTAAGTTTTTAGCGCCAGACTAGGTATTGAGTTTTTGTTTTTGTTTTTAAGAAAAAGAAATAGAAGTCTTTAAAGCTCTCTGCCAATTCTAGGCAAAGGAAAGGATCCTGGAGAAGCCTGATGACAGAAGTGGACAGGAAGCAGGTGGTATCCAGTTTAGACAGAAGAAGTGCACGGTCATAAGACTCTAGTCTTCCCAGATGGAAAGTTGAAGAACCCAGCGCAGGAGGACAACGCTCATCTGTGGGACACCAGAGCAGCCCCACCTGAAACCCTGGTGTCATGTGATAAGTGGGGGTCTCCTCTTACCTAAATTCACACTAAGGCGAAGCACCCAGTCAAAGGCAGTGTGAGAAGTAACCAACAAGGATCTACTGTAGAGCACAGGGAACCCTGCTCAATGCCACATGGCAGCCTGGATGGGAGGGAAGTTTGGGGGAGAATGGACACACACATGTATATGTGTATGCTGTTGTTGTTTGGTTGCTAGGTTGTGTCTGACTCTGTGACCCCATGGACTGCACACACCAGGATCCTCTGTCCTTCACTATCTCCCAGAGTTTGCTCAAATCCATGACCACTGAGTAGGTGATGATATCTAGCCATCTCATCCTCTGCCACCTTTCCTCCTGCCCTCAGTCCTTTCCAGAGTCAGGGTCCTTTCCAATGAATCAGTTCTTTGCTAGATAGGACAAAATATTGGAGCTTCAGCTTCAGCATCAGTCCTTCCAATGAATATTCAGGGTTGACTTCCTTAATAGGATTGACTGCTTTGATCTCCCTGCTGTCCATGGGACTCTCAAGAGTCTTCTCCAGCACCACAATTTGAAAGCATCCATTCTTCAATGCTCAGCCCTTTTTTATTGTCCAGCTCTCACATCCATACATGGCTACTGAAAAAATCATAGCTTTGATTATTATGGACTTTTGTTAGCAAAGTGATGTTTCTGCTTTTTAATACGCTATCTAGGTTTATCAGCTTTTCTTCCAAGGAGCAAGTTTCTTTTAATTCTGTGGCTGCAGTCACCATCCACAGTAATTTTGGAGCCAAAGAAAATAAAATCTGCCACTGCATATGTATAGCTGAGTCCCTTTGCTAAAACTATCAGAACATTGTTAATCGGCTATACTCCAATTTATAAAATAAAATTTTAAAAAATTAAGTAAATAGATGGAGAGAGATTTAAAAAAAAAAAAAAAAGCAGAGGAGGCTGCAAAAGGTCTCATGTATAGACCACACAACCAGACAGGTCCTGTGTCAAGCTATACTCCACTACAAATACCTTAATGATCTAAACAGTTAAGACTTTCTCCCTACTTCTCTAAGGCTTATTCTATCTCAGGTCCTCTTCCCCCAGCTCTTTGTTCTTATAGCAATTCAACCCTCTGCTGATAACACAGAGCAAAAAGGCTTCCTGAAGGGCTGTTCTCGTCAATCTCCACATCCTCCTAACCAACCTCATTGATACATAGCGGAAAGCATGACACACGGCAGCTTCTTAATCAAGGCTTCTGAACACCCAGTCATGGGTCAAGCTAAGCAAAACAATGAGAAAATGGACCCTTGAAACATCACATGGTTTACGGACTCTCCCCAGAGATAACGTTCCGCAGCGCTGACCTGCACAGATCCACAAAATCGGCTCCAGATACTGAAGGTGGTGAACACACCTTGCATGGGAGGCAGCTCCCTTCCCAAGCCTCAGGACACACTCTCTCTCTAGGTGCTGCCTGCGAAGGAGGCTGCATGTGGAATCTTAAACCTTGCCGTCAGCCCTGACCAGGTCGATGTGCCAAACAGGCCCCCATCGGGACCGGTCTGAGGGAAACCTGAGCTGTGCCAGTAACCGGAGACCTGGGCAGCTGACCTGCTTGCAATCTGGAGGCAGTCCCAGTTTAGGGGTGAGTTTAAACCGACTGTAACTGGGGCATACCTGGCAACACACTTCCCTACAAGACCCAGAGTTGGGCTGACACATGAGGAGTGGAGAGGTGGGGGCTGCTGGAGGCGCTGCGTGAGGGCGTATAGGGTGGTTTCAGAGGGCCAGCTCACTCCAGGGACCCTCAGGAGGGTAGGCTCCTCCCTCCCCAACCAGGAGTCCCACGGGCTTCCTGGAGGTTCTCAGGAAGAACCTTGCCTTGTCCCAGGGACGACTTGTGTGAAAAACTTTCATTTCACCCCAGGCAGCAGCCAGTGACAAGAAAGCCTTGTAGACGGTTGGCAATGCCGACTTACCTGGGCACGTAGGTGCCTGCACTAGGAGGAAGAAGAGACGGAGGCTAAACTCACCAAAGGTGTCGGTTAAGGAGAGGCAGGGCAGGATGAAGGACCAGATAGGAACCCCGATGGATAAAACCAGTTTGATTTGTAAGCATGATAGGATTTAGCATAATAAACCAAGCTCCTACTTGCGCCTGGTACTGCCCTGGAATATCAAAATGAAGAAGGGGGCAGTCCTCAGAGAGCCAGATTCTTGGAGGTCACAGCTGGTGATGACAAACGTGTATTTTCTTTTCTCTCGAGAATTTTATTAATGTTTGTTACAGTATTGATTATGGAGAGCAAGAGAATGGGAGGCAGGTAGGAAGGAAAGGATAATAGAATCAGGAAGAGAAAAAGGGAGGAGAGACTGTGGGTATTAAACGGGATAATCCTTGTAAAGTCCTCAGTCAGTCTCTGGCATACAGAAAGTGCTCAGTAAACCCTGGGCATGGTTATAAGGACCTGTAACTGCATCGTGCTAAGCTACACTGAACACATCTAATATGGCCAGTATAGCCTAAAGGCTTGTTGTTGAGTCGTTCTGTCATATCTGATTCTTTGAAACCCCATAGACTAGCCCACCAGGCTCCTCTGTCCATGGGATTTCCCAGGCAGGAATACTGGAATAGGTTGCCATTTCCTTCTCCAGGGGATCTTTCTGACCCAGGGACTGAACCCGGGCCTCCTGCATTGCAGGCAGACTCTTTTATCATCTGAGCCACGATGGAAGCTAAGGGCTTACCATGTGTTAGTTCATTTAATGCTCAGGCCTATGAGGTAACAGTATTTCCACTTTATACACGAGGGAAAGTGGGTACCAAAGGATATGTCAGCTCCAACTACCCAGTCACACAACCATCAGGTGACAGATGGGAGCAGTAGGCGGCGGGGGGTAGTCAAACCCAGGTGTCTAATTCCCTTCTCACCTCTCATCCATGAAACCTGAGGTTCTCAAGGTTTGGTCCCCAGACCCTGGGAACTTTTTAGATTCGCAAATCCTTGATCCCAAGCAGACTCAATAAAACAGAAGAGAAATAGATGACAAAGGATGAGATGGTCGCATGGCATCACCGACTCAATGGACATGAGTTTGAGCAAACTCAGGGAGATAGTGAAGGACAGGGAAGCCTGCCGTGCTGCAATTCACGGGGTCACAAAGAGTCAGACACGACTGAGTGACTGAACAAAACAACCAGGTGACTGTGATGAGCAGCAAAGTGTGAGCACCATGCCACTCACGATGGTATAGTGCATTTCCACTGAGTGGCTACAGTAAGGCAGATACTAAAACATCTCTCCCTCCTTGGCTTCACCAGGCAATGGGCAAAGGTCAAAATACTTGGGTCCTCCATTTGGTTTAGTTTAGGGCACAGCCTGCGGTTGGGGCTTGGGAGAGCAGTCTTAACAGTCATCATTTTCAGAGAAGTCAATACGGTTTCTCTGATTTCATCCTGTGACATAAAGAAGTGAGGAGGGGTTGAGAATCCCTGGATATTCTTAGGATGGTCTAACTCCTTCACGGCAACTCACCACCAGTGACCGGTGACCCGAAGTATCTACCACTAGATGAAAAGGGAACGAAAGTTTTGCCTTTAATGTGTTAATTTAGCTTCCAGTGACACAAGGCAGGTGGAGTCCTCTGTCCTTTTCTCCAGGAGTTAATTCAGTGATGCAAACCAATGACCCAGTGAGTAGATGACTGAAGCCTTTTGTGTCTGGGCCCTGGAGCAGCCCACCTTTTGGCCATTTCACTGTTCATTAGCACCTCTGCTGAGGATCAGCAGGGGAGAGTGAAAGGTGACTAACCTCATACCAGTCAATTTTTCTCCTTGTTAGCAGTTCTGGTGAAGACTTGATGGGAAAAAAATTGTTATCGGCTAAAATGAGACACAGGGATGATCTACAGGCTCTGATTTTCCATGCCCTCCCCACCCTGAACCCCACTCCTAATTATCACACACCATCAGGCCAGTCTAACTTTATAGTTTTAGCTCACCGACAAGTAAAGAGAAGCATAATGTTCACATTCTAGAATTTCTAGAGGTAGCCTGTGATCTCTTATTTCAAATTACAGCTCTTAAAAATGCCGAGGTCATGGACAATGTTGATGACAGCGAGAGGCTCAGAAGTGGTGAGGTCTCTACAGGTCCCACTTTCAACACTGGCTTTCCCTACCTTTCTAACTTTACCGGACCTAATGGAATACATGTGTCTTCAGCGCTCATAAGCATGACCCGACATGAATTAGACACGTGCTTTATTCCAGAAGGAGAAGCAGGGGGGCGGGGGTGGGTGACAGCAGACGAGATGGTTGGATGGCATCCCCAACCCAATGGACGTGAGTCTGAGCAAACTCCCAGAGACAGTGAAGGACAGGGAAGCCTGGCATGCTGCAGTCCATGGGGTCACAAAGAGTCAGACACAACTGAGAACAAAAATATTCTAGGGTGCCAGAACTTCTGTTGGCCACCTTAGGGACATAATCACTTAACTCTAAAACAACTGGGCAAGAAGCTTTTATCCCGATTTTATAGAGAAAACCAAGGCTTAGAGAATTTAAGTTAGTAAGTGCCAGAGATCTGAATACGGAGCTGTCTTCTCTGCCTGACAAAACTATGCTCTTTCTACTGCCCAAGTCAGATGCTATTAATCCCAAACACCTACTGTACAGCACAGGAAACTAGATATAACATCTTGTAATAATCTGAAAATGAATCTGAAAAACATATATATACACAAATTTATATATATAAGTTTACAGATAAATATATATAAATAATTGAATCACTTTGCTGTATGCCTGAAATTAACACAGCATTGTAAATCAACTATACTTCAATTTAAAAAAAAGTCAGCCTTACTGATAAGATTTTTTATATCTACACAGAACTCTGTCAGAGACAGTGCTCCCAACACATCTGGGAGATGACTGAGCTAATCACTGTTTTTGACTTTTAAAGATGAAGGCCGTACCTGGATGTGCTAACAGCGCCGTCAGAAGCCCCTCGTGACATCCTCAGGTGTCTACCTTCTCCCTTCCATCCGCTCTAATAAATCAGCTCCCACCCCTTTACCCAATCTGTCCAGACGCCCGCAGATCTCGTTCACAGCTTCGGGGTTGCTGGGAGAACAGGCATTTCCTGCACAGCAGAAGCCTGAGGCCACAGAGGGGAGAGGAGGTCGGAAGAGGCGCCTTGACTTCCCGGATGACTCAGGGCAGGCAAGCGTGCCAGGATGCCCACGCAGCCCAAGCCATGCCCTTGGTGTCACCACACGGCCGCTTCCCATTTCAGGGAGGGAAGGAGCTGAACGGTCCCGCAGATGGCAGGAAGGAGGAAGAGACCTGTTTACAGTCTCAGTCCTCACCTTCCACTGCCCAGTGTCTGCTCCTGTCCCCTTGCCCAGCCCACCACTGCTGGGTTTAGTGCCTCAACTTGCCTTTTCTTCTCCCCAAGCCTCACTGGCCAGGCTGCCCCCTGCAGCTCTGCCCCAGCACCCCTAAAGAGCCACAGCACCTTGAGTCTCTCACTGGAAGAAGCACCAAGGCCTCCAGGTACTGACCAGAGAGAAATTCACCTTTATTTAGCATCCTATAAACACACAAATGGGCTTGCTTCATCTCTGGGCATCGGCTCCTTTCTTGCTTTCCTGGTGAGTGACGTACTCTCAGTGCAGGAACTACTAAAAAAGTTGNACCCTTGCTAATTCCAAACTACAATCTTAAGTGCCAGGCTGGCTTCCTGAGTACAGTTCCACAGGACCGTGTCTGGGCCTGTCTGCCGAGGCCATCCTGAATTCCTTCAGAATGTCTGAACAAGGGACCTTGCATGTTCCTTTTGCCCTGGGCCTCACAAGATGAGCAGCCAGTCCTGCTGAGCACTTGAACTTCAATCAAAGAATCACTGTGAACCATCTAGTAAGCCAGGGTAGCCGTGCCAGTAGAAGCAGGGTGTGGCCAAGCAGGGTGTGAGTGAGGCTTCTGGCCGGTGCGAACAGTGACTGACCTACAGAGAGGTGGGCGCACAGGGTGCGGGGAGGGCGCAATGCCACTGGTGACGGTGGCCCCTGCAACGGCTTCTCAAACTCACCCACCAAGCACTGCTCCCTTTGGTCATTCCCCACATCCGTCTCATATCTTTGATTACAGGCTTCGTGCTCACTCACTGATTTATACAAAGTCTGACTTTCCCATGGTGTTTCAGAGAAGAAGCTCATTAAAAATGCTGGCCTTCGGAGACTGCCCTGGTGGTCCAGTGGTTAAGAATCCGCCTTGCAATGCAAGGTGCAGGCTCAGTCTCTGGTTGGGGGACTAAGATCCCACCTGCCTCGGGGCAACGAAACCCTCCTGCCACAACTGCTGAGCCCATGTGCCATAACTTGAGAGTCTTGTTAGTCACAGTGAAAGATCCAAGTGCTGCAATTAAGACTCGATGCAGCCAAATAAATAAAAAGTTCACCGTCTGTTGGTTTTTCCTTTGCTCCACAGCTGGAGAGACATGTGCAGCAGATGAGGGCTGTTGGAATGGAGACAACTATACTTTCAGGCTGTCCATCCTCGGCTGCCAGTCCAGGCTCTGTCAGCTACAGAGCTGGTAGTGGTGGCAAGTCTTACAGGATAGGACCCCACAGCGACCAAGACGACAGGAGGGAATACTGGGGCCACTCATGGTCTAGGGTCTGGCTGGGCACAAACTCCCCAGTGATCATCAACGACCATAAACTATAGTAGGAGAGCTGTCCCCAAGTGTGTCTTCTAAGAAGTGGCCTTTTCCCAAGTTTTTTCAAAAGGAGCCCTGGTGGCTCAGACAGTAAAGAATCTGCCTGCAATGCAGGAGACCTGGGTTTGATCCCTAGGTTGGGAAGATCCCCTGGAGAAGGAAATGGCTACCCACTCCAGTATTCTTGCCTGGAGAATCCCAGGGACAGAGGAGCCTGGTGGGCTACAGTCCACGGGGTTGCAAAGAGTAGGACATGACTGAGCAATTTTCAGCTTTTACTTTCAGAAGACACTGCTTCTTTGAACGCATCCACAGCTGTCCTGTGATAACCTGCAGCCATATATGTTCTCAGACACGACAGCAAGAGATGGATGGATGCTCTTTACTCAACACACACACACACACACACACAGCATGACAGTATTATACAAGGGGGAAAACAACTGTGTCCTTCTCAAAACGGCGGTTGCTCTCTTTAGGTAAAGGAAATATTTCAGAGTACCCCTGCCTATCGCCCTGTCTTTCTTATCCTCATGCATGGCCTCTCCTCCTGAGCCGTGAGATCAGCAGGAAGCAGGTAAATTTGGCGAGCTGTGTGTCACTCAGCGCTGTTGACTCGTCCTAACTGGTGATGAGACGAGAGACCAGAAGCCAACTGTCAACAAGACTGGAAACGGGGAACCCTGGGCTCTAGGTCTGTCCTCTCTCAGGAAAGCAGAGCCGGGTGTCTGCATCTTGGCAAAAGGAAGAAAATGAAGTTGAGAAGATGCTGCTGTATTTGGACCAGAAGAATATGATTAACATGCAGGAGACGGGAAGAGCAGTGACAGGCAAAACAAAGGTTGTTCGCTGAGGCCCAGGGAAGCTCTCACCTCTGTACACCGAAGGCCAGAAATGCCCATGCCACCTTCTGAAACAGCTGCTCGGCTGAGAGCCTGCTTTGAGCCAGGCCGGCCCTTTCATCAAAATCCACAGAATTATTCTAGATATAAGAGATAAAAATCTGCACCTACGCATAAGATAGGGTTCTTTATAGACTGCATACCACTGCTTTGAAGCCACCAAGGTGTTCTCAGGACTGGACGATGCCAACAAGTGCTGAATTACTCAATACAGGAAGAAAGAAACAAAACCTGACCCAGCAGCTCTGAAGGTTAGTCCACTCACCATGTAAAAGAAAAATCCCAGAATTTTAGAGCTGGAAGGGAAAAGTGTGACCCTCCTGACTGGGTCCCTTATTTCACAGCCAGATAAAGGAGATGTGGAGGGTAGGTGGGCAGCTGATCTGTACACTCAGTCTTTCTGAGCCTCCTCGGAGCAGACCCAGAACAGAGTGTGAAAGAAAGAAACCAGTCCTGCTCCGCCCACGTCCACCAGTTTCAATCCCAAATGGACCAACTTCCACCCAACACTAACAGAAACACCAGTGCAGAAACGGAAGCAGTCTGGATGGAGCCCACTCATTCAGGTCAACTCTTCTGGGTGGCATAAGCCAGTCACCAGATCACAGCCTTGAACTCCCCAATATCCACCAAACTGGGCCCAAATGTTCTGACACATAAGGGTAATGAGCAAGCTGTTGCTTTCTTCAACTTTTCAGTAGGAGACCCTGTTTTTGTTGTTCAGTGGCTAAGTCGTGTCCGACTCTTTGCGACCCCAAGAACTGCAACACGCCAGGGTTCCCTGTCCTTCACTATCTCCTGGAGCTTGCCCAAACTCAAGTCCATTGAGCCGGTGATGCCATCCAATCACCTCATCTTCTGTTGCCCCCTTCTCCTCTTGCCTTCAATCTTACCCAGCAATCAGACCCAGAGAACAAATGCCCTTTAACCAAGATGGTAGGCTGGATACAGCCAGGTCAAGGGTCACCATTCTTCCCAGGGCTTTCCCATTTATCTGAAGAAAGAACTGCTGACTATTTAATTTTTAGAAGAAACCTAATAAGGAAACCTGCGAGAAATTCTCAGATTTGAGTTTGTTTTCCCCTCTTACACTTCAGGGTTTTTTAAGGAACTCAGAGAGGTTAGTACTTCCAAAGGTCATGTTGGGTTAACTGTGACCAAATTAGAGAATCAGCTCTCACAAAACCCCAATTTATGATAATCAGTGAGAACGAACCTTTGTCCAGAAATGAGGAGAACAATGTCTGACCTTCCTTTAAAAGATCATCTCATCGGCAGGAGTGGGAGGGAGTGCTGAGTCAGGAGTCAGTAGGGCATGGAGGTAAAGAACAGCTTAGATGAGGTGGTTGTTGTTGTTAAGTCACTGAGTCATTGGAAGTAAGCAACAAGGACCCAGGGATCAAACCCAAGTCTCCTGCATTGGCAAGCGGATTCTTTACCATTGAGCCACCTGGAAGCCCCTTAACTGTTTAGACAGTTCATTTAGGCATTTGCAGGGCACGTGTAGCTAGATGTGTGACCTGTTTGGCTGTGTGGTCCACGCACTAGACCTCTCAGCCTCCCAGGAAGTCTGCTCCAATTCCCTAAACTGAAATAACCATTTCCTCCTGACCTTCCACAATAGTCTCTCTACAGGTCTACAAGTGTCTTACAGCAACTGGCTGTTATCATCCACCTCCGCACCTCTCTGTCCTGCTGGACTGGGAGTTGTGTCTTTTCCCTCTTTGGTTCTTAGCCTCCCGAGGCACGTTAAGCCACACATGTGGTAGATAGTCCATCAAGTCCTACGGAATTATTACTTAATTGGTTAATTGGTTTCAGCAGGCTCCTAATCAAATCTATGCTTGAGGAGAAGAAGCAGGGCCGGGCAGTTTGGCAGTTCAGTATCACAACATCTTTGATTAGTCAGCCATCACCTTGGAAAGTAGAGCGGGCTGAAGGCAAGCCCATGAGATGGTAAGCAGGAGGCTGGTGAGGTTTTCACTGGGAGGAGAGAGCAGAGAGCACCCCCGCCCATTCTTATGCCCAGAGAACATGGGCAGGGCAAGGCTTTCTTCTCTATCTTCCTTTCCCTCTCCTTCTCTGTCCCCTCTCCCTTATCTCTCCCTTATCACCTCCTTCTCCCTCTGATCTCTAACTTTAATCCATCATTTGCTTAGTAAGTGTTTAGTGAGTGCTACTGGGCATCCCAGGTGGCTCAGTGGTAAAGAACTCTCCAGCCAATGTAGGACAGGTAAGAAGAGACACAGGTTCAATCCCTGGGTCAGGGAATCCCCTGGAGGAGGGCATGGCATCTCCAGTATTCTTGCCTGGAGAATCCCATGGACAGAGGAGCCTGATGAACTTGAGTCCACGGGGTTGCAAAGAATCCAACACAACTAAAGCAACTGGGCACACAGGCTCACGTATACACATGAGTGCTTGCTATGTGCGGGGCACTGTTTGAGCACTAAGAATGCCACAAGATGTGGCTACTAACTTACATCCCAGGGCACTGCATCTCCAACTTCAATGTCATCTGAATCACTCAGGGATCTTGCCAAGCAGTGGTACTGGACTCAGGAGGTCTGGGGTAGGGCCAGGCACCTGCATTTCTAATAAGCTTCTGGGTAATACTGACACCAGCAGTTCTCAGTCTCTGGAGTAAGGTTCTAGACCAGAGCACTGGTTCTCAACTTGGCTGCACACAGGAGTCACCTGGACAGCTTCTGAAAATACTGATGCCTGGGCCTCTTCCTCAGAGTTTCTAATTTCAATGTTCTGGAGTGCGTTAGGATTGTAAAGACAAACAAAAACCTCCCATGGTGATTATAATGAACATCCAATGTTGAGAACATCCACTAGTGACAGGTGTAGATAGAAAATAGATATTTATTTCAGAGAATACTAGGATAGAAAAAAGCAAAGTAAGTATAAGCAAAAGTGAGAGATTGTATTATTTTATATAAGGTGATTTCAGGAAACACCTTTCTGAGGAGGTGACATTTGAGAAGATACCTGAAAGACGAGTAAGAATAGGACAAGCCACTGCCTGAGAGAAGGGCTGAATGTAGGGTAAGTCACTCAGTCATGTCTGACACTTCGTGGCCTCTTGGACTGTAGCCCGCCAGGCTCCTCTGTCCATGGGATTCTCCAGGCAAGAATACTGGAGTGGGTTCCATTTCCCTTCTCCAGGGGATCTTCCTGATCCAGATTGCGAACCCAGGTCTCCTGCATTACAGGCAGATTCTTTACCATTTGAGCCACAGAAAAGGGCTACAGGCAGGGGAAACAGCAAGTGCTAAGGCCCTGTGGTAAGAGCGTGGTTTGCACATTTGAGACACAGCAAAGGAGACTAGCCTGTGAGAAAATTCATTAGGAGGTGTCATTGAAACAATAATTTACAATCATTGTAAAATAGTTAACCTTACCTTAATGGAAAGTCTAGGCATATGAGACTTGAAGGAGTTCAAAACAAGTAATGTTTTAAATCTAAAAAAAACACTCAGAGATGGGCAAATGTTTGAAAGTGAGGGAAACGCACAAGGACCTGTTAGGTCATTTAATCACCACAAGAATTGTATCCAATAAATATTATCCTCATTTTAGAGAGAAGTGACCAGAAGCTCAGAGACACCTGTCCATTTGCCCCTGATCACAAAAAGGCAAGACTAACTTCCAGTCTGAGTGACCTCAAGGTCTCTTCTCTTTCCATGATAAATTCATCCTATACTGGGTTGCTTTCCTTTACTCTCACTTCACACGTGTACCTGACTCAAGCAGACTGGGTGGGAGAAGAAGGGTCTAGGTGGGAAACAGGAGGGAAGGGGTAAAAGTGAGAGAAAAGAAAAATTCAGGAGATCAAGGATGGCTGCCTCCTCCCCACATCCCTTCAGTTCTGTTCAGTTGCTCAGTCGTGTCTGACCCTTTGTGACCCCATGGACTGTAGCACGCCAGGCTTCCCTGTCCATCACCAACTCCCAGAGCCTACTGAAACCCATATCCATCGCATCAGTGATGCCACGCAACCGTCTCATCCTCTGTCATCCCCTTCTCCTCCCATGCCTTCAGCTCCTGACTATTCACAGCCGATGCTCACAAAAGCCCTGAGAGCTGGTGTGAGAGTGAATTTTACATGTCGACATGATTGAGTCATGGAACCCAGACATGTGGTCAAATACCAGTCCAGATGTTGCTGTGAGGGTTACATTTAGATGAGACGAACATATAAATCAGTGGACTTTGAGTAAAGCATATTATCATCTACAGTGTGGGTAGGTCACTTCCAATTAGTTGAAGCCCTTAATTAAAAAGAGACTCAGGGGATTTTCTGGCCATCTAGACTTTAAGACTGGGTACTTCCACTGCAGCGGGCACGGGTTTGATCCCTGGTCAGGGAACTAAGATTCCACATGCCACATGGTGGGACCAAAATAATAAAACCAGGACCTACCGTATAGTACAGGGAACTCTACTCCATCCTCTATAAGGACCTAAATGAGAAGAGAATCTAAAAAAGGAGAGGCTACATGTATAGCTGATTCACTTTGCTGTATAGCAGAAATTAACACAACATTGTAAATGAACCATATTTATTGTTGTTTAGTCACTAAGCCATGTCTGACTCTTTTGCAACATCATGGACTGTAGCCTGCCAGGCTCCTCTGACCATGGGATTTTCCAGGCAAGAATACTGGAGTGGGTTGCCATTTCCTTCTCCAGGGGATGTTCCCGACCCAGGGATTCAAGCTGTGTCTCCTGCACTGGCAGGTGGATTCTTTACCCCTGAGCCCCCTATATAAGCTCCAACAAAATCTTTTTAATGGGGGAAAAAAAAAAACAGACTGAGGTCCTCCAGGAAGAGGGGATTCACCCTCCTTATTCCCAACCTCAACTCGTCCCTGAATCTAGTCCAACTTGCCAGCCTCCACAACCTGATCGGCCAAAGAACTCAGTCTTTCTCTCTCCATACTTACACACACACCCTATTGATTCTGTTTCTCTGGAGAACCTTGACTGATACAAACGGAACAACCAGTAACATCATTCCCACCAAGGATGGTGTGATGCATCTCTGAGAGGTGTCCCGAGGTCACACTTCTATGAAATGATGGACTGAAACGGGTCCAGCCCCTTTACCCTGCACAAGCCACTTGCAGAGCTGGCATTTCATCTTAAGTCTCGACCAGATTAAAATGCTACACCTCTGATCACATGTGGAATGGCTTTAACAGCATTTTTATCCCTGAAAACAGATGGGGTGGATGAAACAGGGAATAAGGCAAAGGCAAATAAAAGGAGAGCACTTCACTTTGCCGACAGCTGATAAGATCACCATCCTCTGACTTCTAGGGCTGCTAAAACAAGTGAGACAGGAGGGTCCCTGTTTACTAAGGCTTACACTTTCACCTGAGGATTAACCAAAGCGCTTTGTTTCTAGGAGGCTTCCTTGATGGGCTAGGAAATAATGATGGGAAATTGACACAATCACAGATGCCACAATAAAACTTCAGGACTGAAAAACACCAAATGGGGTTGCTGGAGCCTTGACAAAACAGGAGACAAAAAGTGGG
>SJYQ01001959.1:59815-121241 GCA_006410935.1 Redunca redunca
ATTACTTTGCCAACAAAGGTCTGTCTAGTCAAGGCTATGGTTTTTCCAGCGGTCACGTATGGGTGTGAGAGTTGGACTATAAAGAAAGCCAAACGGTGAAGAATTGACACTTTTGAACTGCGGTGTTGGAGAAGACTCTTGAGAGTCCCTTGGACTGCAAGGAGATCCAACCAGTCCATTCTAGAGGAGATCAGTTCTGGGTGTTCACTGGAAGGGCTGATGTTGAAGCTGCAACTCCAATACTTTGGCCACCTGATGTGAAGAGCTGACTCATTTGAAAAGACCCTGATGCTGGGAAAGATTGAGGGCAGGAGGAGAAGGGGATGACAGAGGATGAGATGGTTGAATGGCATCACCAACTTGATGGACATGGGTTTGGGTGGACTCTGGGAGTTGGTGATGGACAGGGAGGCCTGGCGTGCTATGGTTCATGGGGTCACAAAGAGTCAGACACGACTGAGCGACTGAACTGAACTGAAACAAGGTCCTACTGGATAGCACAGGAAACTATATTCATTATCTTCTGATATCCTTTAATGGAAAAGAATTTGAAGCTGTATACCTGAAACTAACACAATATTGTAAATCAACTATAAAGTAAAAAAAAAATTTAAGCAGTTAAATGCAGGTAGCTGAACGGGCTCCCAGCCAATCTTCTCATGATAAAGAGAGTCTAGAGGTGGCAAGAGTGTGGTGGGATGGTGGACTCAGAATTGTCTCTGTGGTCCTTGGAATATTCCTCTGGCTAGGAGGGAACTCAGTGGTTCCAAAAAAAATAAAAAATAATAATTTCCCTGGAAAGCTCCATCAGCACAGGGCAGCTTGTAAGGTGAATTATTTGGGTATGGGTGGGATTGTTTGTTTGGGAAGAGGTGCTTTTTTGTTCTTATTTTGTTTCATTTTATTTTGCCCTTTTGTTAATATGTGAATGTTTTAAGTGAAGCATCCTAAGATCTGGGACTTCATGTCCTTAAGTCAGACTAAAACAGACCAGACCAGACTAAATCAAGATTTTTTTTTTTCTCTACTCAGGACAAAAAGAGTTGGACAGCCCAAAGCACAGAGGCAGTTGGCCGCAAAATTGCTCCATTAGCTCCATGCAGATAATCTAATCTAGAGTCACTCAGAAAATATCTGAAGGCCAGGGACAGAGAATATAAATACAGGAGTCAGATGCTTAACACACACACACACACACACACACAAATAAATTCCCAGATGACTTACAAACCAGGAAAACTAGGTTTTTACAGAGCCTTTGGCTGTTTAAAAAAAAAAACAACAACAAACTTTATCCAGTGCCATGTCATCAAGAACTGCTTCCAAGAGCTGGTGTCTGGGGACTAGCCCATGCTGTCTCCTGCTTTTTATGACACCGTATGACTCTCATTCTTACCTAATGCAGACTCTTAGCTAAAGCAGGGGCAACAACAGGAGACAAGGCCTTGTGAATTCACTCTCTTTCCTTCTACTTTCATCCCCCCTCCCTTCTCTTAACCCCCAGGTAAGCATCCCTCCCAGGAGACGGTTACCCTCTGACTGGTCCCTGTAGCACTTTCCTTCCCTTGTCCCCCCTCTTCTCCCCGGGGCACTCCCACTTGTTCATTTATTCAACCACTATTCTTTTCTTTTTTTTTTTATTTTTATTTTATATTGGCATCTAGTTGATTCACAATGTTGTATTAGTTTCAGGTACAGCACAGTTTCAGTACAAGGAAGTGGTTCACTTACACATATACATGTATTTTTTTCAAGCTCTTTTCCCATTTAGTCAACCACTATTCTTGAGTACCTAATATGTGTCGACATTGTGCCTAACGCCAGAAAAAACAGTAATGAGCAAAACAGACAGGGTGCCTGTCCTCATGGCGATCATCCTGTAAGGGCGAGACAGATAAAAGAATGAGAGGGGAAATAAAGGAATATTTGCAAGTTGTCATCACTGTTAAGAAGGCCACAATCAAGTGAGATTAAAAACTACAGAAGGAAACAAATGAACTCACAAAACAGAAACAGACTTAGAAAACAAATTTATGGTTATTAAAGGAGAAAGGTTGGGGGGTAGAGTTAATTAGGAGTTTAGGATTAACATATACATGAAATATACATAAAACAGATAATCAACAAGGACCTACTATATAGCACCAGGAACTCTACTCAATATTCTGTTATAACTTACATGGGAAAAGAATCTGAAAAAGAGAGGATATATGTATAACTGAACCACTTTGCTGTACATCTGAAGCTAACCCAACACTGTAAATCAACTATACTCCAATATAAAATAAAAATTAAATTAAAAAAAAAAACTACAGAAGGAGAACCTGAATATCTTTTGGGAAGACCAAGACAGCTTTTTTTTTTAAGCCTTAGAAATATACATTTATTTTGGGTGTTGACTCTTATACTCACAGGACGGTCAATGACCCATCTCTCGCTAAACTTTCCTTTCAATCTTAAAATGGAAAGGGATTACATAATCGAGATCCTTCAGTCCAAACCCTTCAGGAAGCTCTCCGGCTCAGCCCTTTTAGCGTCCAGGAAGGAAACCCCTCACCTTGCACTGGGTGGTTACAAGGCATTCTGCTAGGCTCTGTGGATCATTCAAAATAACTCCCAGAACTTAACATGTATTTTCTTTCACTGAGTGCTTCTTCAGAACCTAAAAAAATTTTTGGATTAGTCAACTGCATGGTGAAAACATGGCCACTGGATTAAACCTTCCTCAGGGTAGAGTATGTGGTTTAAACTTCTTGGTACCATTCACACTGGCTTACTCATAGTCTTTTTATTTTTATATTGAAGATAACAAAGTCAGCCCGTTTTAATCCCCCAAATTTCTCTAACCTTTTCTTTTAAAAGTCATGTCCTACATCTTAAATTATTTTAATCCCACTCCTCTTGATCTTCTATATTTAGACACACTTTTAAAGCAGTGACTAAAACGGGAAAAAATATTCTAATAAGGAACTGACTAATGCAAAGGTTAGCAGAAGGGTTATTTGCCTTGAAACTCATCTTATTTTTAGTATATTTCAGCACTTTTTCCTCAGTCAGCTTTTAGTTGACTAATGACTTCTGGGTATTTTCTTTCAATATTTGTACTGAGTAGTATTTTCCTTTTGTGTATGTGAATGTTTGGGGACCTTCTGACACATCATTCTTTAAGAGTACTGACTGAATTCCATTTTTTTCTAATTTTCCAGAGTAACTGCTAACACTTTATGACTTAGAATATAAACTGCCTATGGGCAGGGACACTGTCTTTTCCTGTTAAGTGCACTATGAAAGCACTTCCTAAGAGGTGAGTTCTTTTTGGACCATTAGAGAAGATCTAATGGCTGTGCCAACCATGTTTGAGCTTTGCTCTTCAAAGTTAAAGGGCCTCCCAGGTGCCACTAGTGGTAAAGAAACCACCTGTCAGTGCAGGAGATATGAGATGTGGGTTTGATCCCTGGGTCAGGAAGATCCCCTGGAGGAGGAAATAGCAACCCCCTCCAGTATTCTCGCCTGGAGAATCTCATGGGGGGCTACAGTCCATAGGGTTGCAAAGAGTTGGACATGACTGAAGGAACTTAGCACCCACGCACTTCAAAGTTTCGGTTTATTCACTCACAAGAAAGTTTGCTTGAGTTCTTCAGTTACCAAGAGATCACGGGGAGAGCAGAGAGAATCCTCGATGTACCCTGACTGATTTGTTCTAATTAAGCTTATACTGCAACCATTGTATGTGTATTACAATCTTAACAATCGTATCTTTCTAGGTGTTAGATCCCACATCACTTAGCACATGGAAGACTACCCCCTTCCCAGAGAAAACAGAGTTAGCAAATGTGGATAATTCTTTCAGCACTTAGGGTAGGGGTTAGGGAAGACTGGAATTGTGAGTTAAATGTATCTACCCTATAGATGGATTTAATAATTATTGGTCTTCTTTGTCATATTGTGGGCAGGACAAGGAAAAGGGGAAAAATAAATTACAAGGTGGTAAAATACTATCTTAAAATACTTTAAAGTAGTATTTATAATATATTCATAATAAAGACTAATAATACATGAAAAAAAATAAAAAACTACTTCCCAAAAGTGCATTACTGAGTGGAAAGCCTGGAGGTAGGAATCTGTCCGGTTGTCTTTTATAAATCAATCCCTTCTTGCCACTCTGGTTACAATGAGAGGTCTAATAGAAATTTCACAAAAACAAAATTCTAAATTGAAGCTGAAATGATAAGAATTTCAGAATGTTTAAAAAAAAAAAAGGTTAGTTAGGCAGAGGTGGTCCAACAAATTCTGATGTCAACAAACCCTGATGTCAACAAACCCAATGCTACCGACCATGAGCAAACTCTTGTCCATAGCTGCCTTGGTCCAGGCCACCAGCATCCTTTACCTAAAATGTAGCAACCACCTTGTCACCTCACTCCCCCTCTCCTCCGTACACACTGCTCTCCAATCCCCGTCTCCCCTACTCAGTTCCATCTGCCACCCTGTCAACCCAGAATCCAATCAGGTCAGTCTAACTGCATGAAGCCGCCAAGTGACCCATTCCCCCAAAGTGAACTCCTCAGCAAGGTGTTCAAGCTCTAAGCCCTGCACCATCCCTCTACCCTCCTCTGCTTTCTACATCCACAGTCCTTTTCTATTCTTCCAACGAACCACGTATTTACCTCTCCATGGTTCAGGCCATTCATGGAATGCCATCCTTTTTATTCCTCATCCTTCAGGGTGCTTTTGAAATATGACCCCTTCTTTGAATCGTTCTTAAATTTGGCTCACAGTCCTCAGCAGATGGTTGGATCCCTTCTGGTCCTTTTTCTAGCACTTAGCATATGACACTAGTTAGCAGAGTATACAGCTGTCTCCTTCAAAACACTGTGCCATCAATCTCTGGTCAGACATAGAGCTTCTGACACACAGTAGGTGCTCATCTGTTGCTCTGACATTAATTGCCTCAGTTTTGCTATTCAGCTCCCCCCAAAGAAGACCATTCAAGAAGAATAGGGCATGTCCTTGGAATCGTCATTCCAGGAACAGCCCAAGGATAGATCTGGAAGAAAAACCCACCTCTGGCTACAAACACTGAAACTCTCAAGTCTTAAAAGACAATGGCTGGGACCTGCCTGGTGGCTCAGAGGTAAAGAATCAGCCCGGCAATGCAGGAGACACAGGTTCGAACTCTGGTCCAAGAAGATCCCACGTGCCACAGAGCAACTAAGTCCTGTGCCCCACAACTACTGAGCCCGTGGTCTAGAGCCCACATCACTTCAGAGCCAGAGCTACTGAAGCCCGCGTGTCCCAGAGCCTGCGCTCTGTAACGAGAGAAGCCACCGCAGGGAGAAGCCTGCACACCGCAGTTAGTGAGCAGGCCTCGAAGCAACGGAGATCTAACACAGAAAAATAACTTTCAAAAATTATTTTTTAAAAAAAGGCAATGGCTGACTTGAATGAAATTCAGTACATGCTGTGACATGGATGAACCCTGAAATGATGCTGAGTGAAATAAGTCAGTTACAAAAGGACAAATATTGTGTTATTCCACTACGTGAGGCCCCCTACAAGAGTCAAATCCGCAGAAACAGAGGTCCAAGGGTGGTTACGAGGGATGAAAGGGAGGGATGAAGTGGATGTTCTTTTTATTTCTTACTGAAGTGGAGTGGGTTTATAATGCTGCATTAGGCTCTGTATTACAGGAAAGTGATATAGTGGCTCAGGTGGTAAAGAACCTGCCTGCAATGCAGGAGATGTGTGTTCGATCCCTGGGTTGGGAAGATCCCCTGGAGGAGGGCATGGCAACCCGCTCCAGTACTCCTGCCTGGGAAATTCCATGGACTAAGGAGACCAACAGGCTATAGTCCATGGGGTCACAAAGAGTTGGACATGACTGAGCAACTGAACTGAACATTATGGTTTATTGTAGGATACTAAATATATCACTGTGCTATACGGTAGAACATTGTTATTTATCTATTTTATATATAGTAATTTCTATCTGCTAATCTCAAACTCTTGATTTATCCCTTCTCGACTCCCTTTCCACTTTGGTAATCATAAGTTTGTTTTCTATGTCTGTATGTTTCAGTTTCATAAATAAGTTCATTTGTGTTATATTTTAGATTTCACATATAAGTGATGTCATGGTTTTGGTCTCTCTCCTCTCTCTGACTTCACTTAGGATGATAGATCTCTAAGTCTGTCCATTTTGCTGCAAGTGGAATTATTTCATTCTTCTTTATGGCTGAGTAGTTTCCATTGTATGCATATAAGGAAGGGCCATTCTTTTTAACCGGTACTGAGTTTCTTTGGAGAAGATCAAAAAGTTCTGGAGATGGACAGTGGAGACCATAGCACAGCAATGTGAATGTAGCTGGTGATGCTATACTGTACACATAAAAATGGTTAAAATGGTACATTTCATGTTATGTATATTTTACCATCGTGAGGCGGGGGGGTGCTGGGTAGAGACAATGGCTGAGAGTCAAAATAATTAAAATTTAAAAAGTATAGGCACATGAAGGGTAGCAGATACAGTATATTTGAATTGGTTCACAAACTCTTTGATTCCAGGAATGAAGGCATCCCCCTCAGAGCCTTATAATGAAGTTTCAGAACTAATGGCTGGAACTCTGAGTTCCATAGTGAGAGTATGTGCAATGTACTCAATACCTTCCACTCAATTCAACCACTAGATTTTGAGCATCTCCAATGTTCCAGGCCTCATGTTCGGCAGATGCTGAAAAACATCCAAGTTGATTAAAAAGAGCTTAGAGTATCCTAGGAAGAATGAGCTATCTACCCAAGTAACTACAGCACTTGGCTGACTTGGATTGAGGTTTATAAAAAGAAATATAAACATAGTCTAGGAGAAAGGACAACAGACAGTTCAAGGAAGTTTTCCAACAGAAGTTCAGGGAAGGCAATGTCAAAGGCATTTAATGAAGGAAGTTGGATGCTGACCCTGGTCCATTTATACCTTTGTATCCCCACCAGCAAGTAAAGACAGGGCACCTGGTACGCTCTATATCCTTCCAGCTGAAGGACTCTGGCATCCTACATGCTATAGAATATATATACACTGTTATATATTATATTGGTTATATATATTATATACTATTATTATATTGGGTTGGAGAAGGAAATGGCAACCCAGTCCAGTATTCTTGCTTAGAGAATCCTGTGGAAGGAGGAGCCTGGTGGGCTGCTGTCCGTAGCGTCTCACAGAGACGGGCACAACTGAAGTGACTTAATATGCATGTGTGCATTGAAGAAGGAAATGGCAACCCACTCCAGTGTTCTTGCCTGGAGAATCCCAGGGACAGAGGAGCCTGGTGGGTGCCGTCTATGGGGTCGCACAGAGTCGGACACGACTGACGCGACTTAGCAGCAGCAGCAGCCGCATTATATTGGCCAAAAAGTTCATTCAGGCTTACCATAAGATGGTAACATATATACCTAATATATATATTACATAACATATATATACACATATACAAGTAGATATACATATACACATTGTGCATATACATGTATATACACACATACATAACATACAACATAAATATATACATACATAAGATAGAACATATACATAATATTTAATAATAATATGGCATGCATGCTTTATGACATGAGAGTCGGCACAACACTTTGGCTGGATCTGACCTAGTGTGACGTTTTTCTCTCCTCTTGACCTCTATCTGCAGCTGTTCCATTCTGTTATTTCTGAAAAAAGCTCAATAATCAACAAACCTCTGTACTTTATTTCCCCTTGGTATTTATAGATTTTTACAGTATCTTGCAGGATAACTCTCTAAGTTTCCAGAAATAGAGAAGAAACACATACACACAACTAGATATTTTTACTCTAAAATTTCAGTTTCTAATACTTCAATCAAATCCTGCCCACCTCTCAACAAACTCCATCTACACAAATGGTTTTACAGTGTGAAGAAACAGACCTATTCTGCCTTTCCCAGATTATTGGTGTTTTATGGAATAATAAAATGCTCAATGCTGAATTAAAATGAATGTTTTCAATGAATTAATATGAACAAGCTGTAGCCTATCAACTTTGAGGAGTTTGTAAGTTTGGGTTTGTGGATGTGTACGAAGGAAAAGTGTTATTAAAACAGGCAAATCCCACTAAACTCTGGTTTCCTTCAATTCATCCCATATGTCTTCAGGAAAATGAGAAAGCCTCGTTGAAGTCGAAAAGAAAGAACACTGTCCCTCCATTTTATTTTAAAAGAAGGTGGCCCAGTGGTTAAGAATCCACCTGCCAATGCAGGGGACACGGGTTCAGTCCCTGGTTTGGAAGATTCCACATGTCACAGGATAACTAAGCTCGTGTGCCACAACTACTGAGGCCCATATGCTCTACAGCCCGTGCTCTGCAACATAAGAAGTCACCTCAATGAGAAGCCCGTGCAGCACAACTAGAGGAAGCCTGCATGCAGCAACACCGACCCAGCACAGCCACAAACAAACAAGAAAGAAAGAAACAACACAACTTATTGCAAGTATCCCTTTGCAATGCTGAAGCAATGTAAGTATCTGATAAAGGAGTGGAAGAATTCTGTTCTCTACAGTATATTCTAAGGTAAAGATCTTCAGCAGTGGGCTTCCTTGGTGGCTCAAACAGTAAAGAGCCTGTCTGCAATGTAGGAGACCTAGGTTCAATCCCTGGGTTTGGGAAGATCCCCCGGAGAAGGAAATGACAACCCACTCCAGTACTCTGGCCTAGAGAATTCCATGGACAGAGGAGCCTGGTGGGCTACAGTTCAAGGGGTCACAAAGAGTTGGAAACGATTGAGCGACTTTCACTTTTTCTTTCAAAGATCTTCAGAGTAGGTTGTTAGTGGCTTCAGTAATCTGCCTATATTCACACCTGGACATTATCTGCGAACCTTGGGCAGATTATATAACTCATAACCCTCAACTTCTCCACCTGTTAAGTGGTTTGGTAATAGTAACCCATTATTCAGAAGGTAGTGCTGAGAACTAAACGAGCCTATAGTGGAGTAAAGCTCTAAGCACATATCTGGTGTGTAGTAACATAGGTTTGATCCCTGGGTCAGGAAGATGCCCTGGAGGAGGGCACGGCAACCCTTTCTAGTATTCCTGCCTGGAGAACCCCATGGACAGAGGAGTCTGGAGGACTACAGTCCATAGCATAGCACAACTGAAGCAACTTGGCACTGCTAAGTCACTTCAGTCGTTTCCGACTCTGTGCAACCCCATAGATGGCAGCCCATCTCCAGGCAAGAGTACTTGAGTGGGTTGCCATTTCCTTCTCCAATGCATGAAAGTGAAAAGTGAAAGTGAAGTCGCTCGGTTGTGTCTGATCCTCAGGCACACATGCACACAAATGTGAGTTTTTGTTATTACTCAAATTGTATTCTTACTCCAATGCAACCAGTAGCTGGTTTGCAAATTTTTGGAGCTTCCTGGTTCTCCCTACTCCTACCTTACAAGAATAACAGAAGGGAAACTGAGGTTACATCTATAATGAAACTTGAACTATAGGAAAACATTAACTCCCTTGCTAGTTTTGAGGGTACAAGTTGTCATGTGTGGGATGACTGTGTTGGCTGCTGCTGCTGCTAAGTCGCTTCAGTCGTGTCCGACTCTGTGCAACCCCATAGATGGCAGCCCACCAGGCTCCCCCATCCCTGGGATTCCCCAGGCAAGAACACTGGAGTGGTTGCCATTTCCCTCTCCAGTGCATGAAAGTGAGAAGTGAAAATGAAGTCACTCAGTCGTGTCCAACTCCTAGCGACCCCATGGACTGCAGCCCACCAGGCTCCTCCATCCATGGGATTTTCCAGGCAAGAGCACTGGAGTGGGGTGCCATTGACTGTGTTGGGAGGCCCACATAATAAGGAGCTGAGGGCAACCTCCAGCCAACAGCTAACAAGAAAGTGACACCCAATGTCCTAGAACAAGGCCCTAGTCTGCCAACAGAAGTGGATTCTTCCCTAGTCAAGCCTCAGATGAGACCACAGTCTTGGATGACACAGGAATTGCAGCCTGTGAGACCCTAAGCAGACGATCAAGATAAGCTGTGTCCAGATTCCTGACCCACAGAAACTGTGCGGAAGTACTGGGTTGGCCAAAAAGTTCCTTTGGCTTTTATTTTTAAAAAAAACAAAAGACATATTTTTTTCACTTTCACCAAGAACATTCTTGAACAACGTATTCACTGTTTTGTTCCACTACCTTGGGCCATTTCTCAAGCAGCGTCGTAATTCCATCTTCTGTAAACTGTTAATCTTTTACAGCAAAGAACTATTTCAGGTGCCTTTTATAGTCTTCTGAAAAATTTAAGTTTTTTCTATTATAAGAGAATTTTGTAATGAAAGAAATAAATGGAAATCCAAAGGTGCAATATTTGGTAAATATGGTGGATGAATCAGAACTGCCCAGCCAAGCTGTAAGAGTGTTTGCCTGGTCATCAATGCATACGCATTGATTATGCATTTTCTGTTGACTAATTCCTGATGCTTTTGTCAAATATTGCTTTCAGTTGGTCTAACTAGGAGCCGTACTTGCTGGAATTAATTGTTTCGTTTTCTGGAAAGAGCTCATAATAGAGGGCTCTCATCCAGTCCCACCATATATACAACAGCACCTTCTTTGGATGAAGACCAGCCTTTAGTATGGTTGGTGGTGTTGATTTTGCTTGCCCCACAATCACTTCTATTCCACATTATTGTACAGTATCAACTTTTCAATGCCTGTCACAATTTGTTTTAAAAAGAGAAGATTTTCTCTAGGTTTAAGTAGAGAATCGTATGTGGCAATAAGATCAAGAGGTTTTTGGTGTTTTTTTTTTTTTTTCCTTAACTTAAATGGAACCCAAATACCAAAGCGATTAACATAACCAAGATGGTACAAATGATTTTCAATGCTTGATTTGGATATTTTGAATATGTCAACTATGTCCCGAGTGGTATAACATTCATTGTTTCCAATTAATACTTCAATTTGATTGCTGTTAACTCCAACTGATCTACCCAACTGTGGAGCATCAGTTCAGTTCAGTTCAGTCACTCAGTCATGTCAGACTCTTTGTGACCCCATGAACCGCACGCAGCACGCCAGGCCTCCCTGTCCATCACCAACTCTTGGAGTTCACTCAGATTCACATCCATTGAGTTGGTGATGCCATCCAGCCATCTCATCCTCTGTCGTCCCCTTCTCCTCCTGCCCTCAATCCCTCCCAGCATCAGAATCTTTTCCAATGAGTCAACTCTTCGCATGAGGTGGCCAAAGTACTGGAGTTTCAGCTTTAGCATCAGTCCTTCCAAAGAACACCCAGGACTGATCTCTTTCAGAATGGACTGATTGGCTCTCCTTGCAGTCCAAGGGACTCTCAAGAGTCTTCTCCAACACCACAGTTCAAAAGCATCAATTCTTCAGCACTCAGCATTCTTCACAGTCCAACTCTCACATCCATACGTGACCACTGGAAAAACCATAGCCTTGACTAGACACTTTGTTGGCAAAGTAATGTCTCTG
This sequence comes from Redunca redunca, assembly GCA_006410935.1. Classification (NCBI taxonomy): domain Eukaryota; kingdom Metazoa; phylum Chordata; class Mammalia; order Artiodactyla; family Bovidae; genus Redunca; species Redunca redunca. Next base: position 71,333 of record SJYQ01001959.1, read on the forward strand.
CTTTTTAATATGCTATCGGGTTGGTCATAACTTTCCTTCCAAAGAGTAAGCGTCTTTTAATTTCACCCAATGAGAAATCTCAAACATGAAACTTTGCAAACCACTTTTGACATGTTTGATCAGTCACAGAAACTTCTCCATACACTGCACAAACCTTTTTTTTGCATTTCAATTGTGTTTCTACCTTTCTTGAAATAAAGCATAATATGCCTAAAATGTTATTTTATTCCATCCTTAGTATTAAAATGGCTAAACAAAAATTCACCAATTTTGATGTTCTTTTTTAAATAATGTACTCTGATATGACAGCTGTCACCATATAATCTAACAAAAGTGTTCTGAATAGAGTTAAAGACAACTAAGCTTTACTAGAGCCATCTTATGGAGAAAACCCTAAGAACTTTTTGGCCAAGGGGTGTTGTTCTAAACGCTGTTTTTTGTGAGGTATTATGCAACAATAGAAAATCAGCATTAATGTGGAGACTGGGAATGCCAGTAGATACACATGGTACAAAAACACATATACGGCAAAAATACACTCAGTCCTATGATTTAATGTCATTGCTATAGTGATTTAGCTTATTAGAACACATACTGAGTCTGTTTATTTAATGTGAACTAAGTTGCATCTTGGCTGGCAGGAGGGACAGTAAATCAAGGTATTTAGGAGTGAATGGTAACTCTCTTCCACAGTGATGGGGTATGGGAAAAAAAAAAACAACCCTGCAGTTTTCTGTGGCATTTCACCAAACAAGTAACAACCAAAGGTTTTGTTTTCAATTTATTTTCAAATTAGGTAAGTCAGCCTTTCTGGAAACCAAATTGGGCAAGAAATTTTGTCAGGGTCCAAATCCTCCTGCCAAATTGCATTACCTTATGGGCATCATTGGGGTCTCTGGGGACTGAGTTATGGGAAAGGCCCACAAATCAGTCGTCCAGAAGGAATAGCCAACACGCAACTTAGTTCACGTCAAATAAACAGACCCAAACCAGGAACTCAGAAGAGCCTTCTGTTAAGATGTGGGTTCTGATTCATTTTCTAGTTAAATACTATAATTTCCCAGTTCCTCTTGCAAAAAGACACAGTCCGCCCCTTGCCTGATGCTCCTACAGTGACTATCCCTTCCATTTTATCAAGATCTTCATTTAAACTTCTGACCTTAAGTTCTTAACCAGCCTGGAGCCTTCTGAAACATTTTGTACAGAATCAGGAAACTGAACAAGTAAGATGGTTCCTTACCATGAGGCCCATGGAATTCAAATGATTGGCTTAAGTTTAAAAGCTGAATCTTTTTGACAAACTTTAACCTCTTTCTCGAAAACAGAGGAGGAGTTAGTTTCTCTCTTACGTTTCTGAATCTGTCTGTTCGAATGCCGACAGCCTCTGCTGGGCAGCCCCCCTTGCAGGGAAAGATTTCTATGAACCACCAACTATGAATGAAAGAGATCTCAAGTAACTGATGGGGATCTTACAAGCTGGAGTGACATTCATCACCCATCAAGTTTCCGCCAGTGCTGTCAGTCCTCAAGAAATTTCAGCCAAGTCACAGCAACAAAAATAAATTACTGGCTCCACTGCTTAAGGGATGAGCTAAGGCAGATCATAATCATATTCCTTCCACATGGATTCACCACAACAGCTAGAGGTGGGGGGAGGGGTGGCGAGAAAGGAAAGAAACCTATTCAAATGTAACAAACATGTAACAGAGGAACTGCCTACAACTTCTCTACAATTTATCTATTCAATGAACACTGAATACCAATCATGGTGTTTGCCACATCACTACCAGGAATTAAAAGATGACATAAAGAAACAGTCTCTGGGGAGCTTTATTGGTGGTCCAGTGATTAAGACTTCGACTTCCAAAGCAGGGCTGCAGGTTCGATCCCTGGTATGGGAGCTAGGATTCCCACATGCCTCATGGCCAAAAAAAAAAAGTAAAAAAAGAGAAAAGCAGCAGTAATGTAACAACAACAACAAAACAGTCTCTGCCTGCAGAAGAGACTTCTTCATGTGAAGAAGTCAAATACTTAGCAATTATTTTAATATCAGAGACCCTTTATTGAGCATTTAGTTTGTGCCAGGCTAGTTCTAAGTATTTTACATGGATGAAATCCCTTAATGCTCACTGCACTTGAAGAAGTAGCTTTATTTTTAATTCCTCATTGACTCACAAAACGAAGGCACAGAAGGCTGAGCTTCCTGCCCAAAGTTCACACATTCATTATTTCAACAAATATTTGCCTACTGTGTTCTGCACACTGCTCTGGGTGCAGGAGATACAGCAGTGAACAAAAGAAGTGAGAATCCCTCTTCCTGTGGAGTTTACGTATTAGTGGAAGGAGAAAAATATTAAGTAAAAAATGACAATTGGGACTTCCCTCGTGCTCCAGTGTTTCAGATATCGCCTTCCAATGCAGAAGGTGTGGGTTTGATCCCTGGTCAGGGAGCTAAGATTCCACATGGCTCACAGCCAAAAAACCAAAACAAAAAACAGAAGCAGTATTGTAACAAATTCAATAAAGACTTTAAAAAATGAAAAAAAAAAAAACAAAGTCAGAGAGTGACAAGTGCTAAACAGAAAAATGAAGCAGGGAAGGGAAACTCAAGAGTGGCGGTGGCCGGGTAGGTGCTATTATTAGAAAAAAGTGTCCCAGGAGGGTTTCAGCAGAGACCAGAGGGGGTCCCCGAGCAGCAGAGCAAGACCCAGGCAGGCAGTCCTGCTGTACCCTGACACTTCCTGCCCTGCCACACGATGCAGGGCAAAAAAGGCGAGGGAGAGGAGCTGCGACTTCCCTCTATTCATCTCTTAAAAGCACTTTTTATTGTCCTCTGATTATAAATATTAATATCATGTGCTTTATTGAAGAAATGGATTTAAAAGTGGGTTTTCATGTGGAATCTTAAAAAAATATATATGATACAAATGAAGGTCTATGCAAAACAGAAATAGATCCACAGACATAGAAAACAAACTTATGGTTGGTTCCCAAAGGGGAAGCGGGAAGGAGGATAAATTAGGAGTTCAGGATTAACGTATACACACTGCGCATGTGTATGCTTATCACTCGGTCGTGTCCAACTCTTTGTGACCCCACAGACTGTAGCCCACCAGGTTCCTCTGTCCATGTGATTCTCTAGGCAAGAATACTGGAGTGGGTTGCCGTGCCCTCCTCCAGGGACCTTCCCAACCCAGGGATCGAACCTAGGTCTCCGGAATTGCAGGCAGATTCTTTACTGTCTGATCCACCAAACACACTATAGATATAAAACAGAATAAATAAAAAAGACAACAAACAAGGACCTACTGTATAACACAGGGAACTATACTCAATATTTTATAATAACCTATAAGGGAAAAGAATCTGAAAAACAATATATATATACACACACACAGATATATGATTGAATCACTTGGCTGTACACCTAACACAATACTTATATGTAAATCAATGTAAACATTGTAAAACATCATAAATCAATTTTTAAAATATAGGGTTTTCACAGAAACTTCTATTCTTAAGGCAGTTTGAGATTCATCAGCTGACATCCTTACTGGGGTTCCCCATGTCTGCCAATGCACAGGGGAAGGGAGAAAGGGAGTCAATTAACAGAAAGGTTCTGGAATCCCTAGAGGAGAATTCTAACATCCCATGAGAGAGACCCAAGTGTGTGAAACCATGATCCGAGGGCTTCCCTGGTGGCTCAGATGGTAAGGAATCCGCCTGCAATGTGAGAGGCCGGGGTTCGATCCCTGGTTTAGGAAGATCCCCTGGGGGAGGGCATGGCAATCCACTCCAGTATTCTTGCCTGGAGAATTCGAGGGACAGAGCAGCCTGGCGGGCTACAGTCCATGGCAGAGAGTCAGGCACGACTGAGGCACTAAGCACAGCACACAGCACACGACCCTGGGGCTGTGCGCCCTCCCTCCCCTCACCACTGCTCCTCGGCCCCTTCCTCCACACCGCCGTAACCGTGTTGGTCCATATTTCCCACTTCAATATTAACTCCCATTAGGTGGAGAAACCTACATTTCCATTTATTAGAATATGTTCAAGTCACAGTAATTTCCTTTGAACTGGGGCTAGATTTGGCAACGTCCTGAAAAGAAAAGCTGACAGATCAGTTTGATATGTTGGAAAACACCAGGGAACGAAATGTCTCAAACGGGCCTGGCTTCCTTATCTTTTGGCAGATTTCAATGAAATTGAGGATACAAAAGTTACAGATGCCGTACATGGCGGGCTGTTGTTGAATTGCTAAGTCATGTCCGACTGTTTATGACCCCACAGACTTTAGCCCACCAGACTCCTCTGTCCATGGGATTTTCCAGGCAAGAATACTGGAATAGGTCGCCATTTCCTCCTCCAGGGGATCTTCCCAACCCAGGAATCAAGCGTCTCCTGCATTGCAGGCGGATCTTTACCACTGAGCCACCTGGGATTATACCATCCTCACCTAGCAGTGCCCACATTTATTTTTTTTTAATCACATGGCGATCAAAGGGAAGAAGGGCACAGTGATACACGGACACAAAATGAACATCAATGGCAACTGTCTCCTGGAGGGAAAAGAACATCTTACGCCCTGGACCAGCAGGAATATATCTTCTAGAGAGAGAGACGGGACAAACACACAGCTAAGTACTTGTGGATAAATGATTGTGACTTTGCAGAGCTAAATATATGAAAGCAGAGAGAAGGCTGTCACAAACATGGAGACAATAACCAGGTGGAAAAAGTGTTTTCACTGGGAAAGTTCCTCAGGGGAGGAGACCTTCCAAGCTCTGTTTTGAAAGTGGGAGAGAGCCATGTTCAGGCAGATGTGCCCACTCGGTCTGAATATAATCCTTGGCACTGACTAATATCAAAACTGTATCCAGCATTACAGAAGACAGTCCACTTGGTTTCAAGATGGCCATCTGACTGGCAAAGCTTAAAGGAGGGACTGAATCTTCTTATTAAAGCAACATATGAGCAGAGGTGTTGGTGGTATAGGGCTTAGCATAGCTGTCTTCCAAAGCATCAGGTGGTTCCAAAATTCAAATCATTTCATATAGAAACCACCGAAATATATTTTGCATCCATTACATCTCACATAACCCTCACAATAACCCAGTGCTGGAGCTATATATTAGTGGCCCATATTTTCAGCTGAGCAAACTGAGCCTCGGAGGTTAAATAATACGCCAAAAGTCACAGAACTAAATTGTGGCAGTGGCAGAGACAGAATTCAAATCCAGTGGGCAGGTCCACTGAATTAAAAGAATTTTTTAACCACTGCACTAGGTAAGTAGATGAATACCAAGACGTTAGATCTCTAATAAGGCAAACCTAAAAAATAAAGACATGCCCCAAGGACTTCCTGGGTGGTCCAGTAGCTTAAGACGCCATGCTCCCAACACAGGGGACTGAGTTTGATTCCTGATCAGGAAACTAGATCCCCCATGCCATAACCAAGAGCTTGCATGTGGCAATAAAGACTTGGTACAGCCAAATAAATAAAAATAATTTTTTTAAATCAATATTAAAATAAGACAGACTTCCCCCCAAATCATCCAAAATAATACTATATTATGCTGCTGCATAATAAAGTGTTTCTCTACCAGTATCCATTCAAATAAAAATTTTGTTCGGTACAACTCTATCTGTTCTCCCGAAGTATGTGCGTATATGTGTGTGTGGTGTGTACATATGCGCACTGTAGCTGCATAATCTCTCTAGTTAGAGGCAGAATTGGTCATAGAGGACTGGCTGTTTTCTCCGAGAAGAGACCTCTGCTACCCATCAGCCCCCTGTGGGAATCTTTCTTCCCCAAAATCACTGCTCCCTCTGCTCACCAGAGTCTCTGAGAACAGATGGCCCGGGATGGCCGTGAGTAAGCCCAGTGCTCATCACTAGAAAGCAACTATGTGAAAGCAGCTGGGGGCACAGACAGGGCAGAGGGCACGTCCTGGGGTGAAAAGACATAGGAAGTACGAAGCTGGCTTTTTGACATGTACTGTGTTGATGGAGTTATCTTGGAAAGGAAAACACTACTCTGTGACCCAGACTGGTCCTGAATGCTGGGGTGGGCGAACTCCACTATCCAGGCAAACAGACTGAGTGGGACAGAGGTCACCAGGATTATTCCCCTCCTCTGGGCGGAGATTCAGGCCTGCCCTCTTGGCCAACTGGTGTGCCATGAGGGAAGGACAGTGGACATCATTGAGGACCAAAGACCCAACTGACCGGGAGGCAGAGCTTGGAAGTGACTGGAAATGACTTTTTTGTTCTACCTAGGACAGTCTTTTTGGTGCCAGGGAGCAGTTTGGTGGCGATGGTTTTCAGATGATTCAAGCGCATTACATATATCATGTACTGTCCCGTGGACTGCAAGGAGATCAAACCAGTCAATTCTTGAGGTAATCAGCCCTGAATACTCATTGGAAGGACTGATGCTGAAGCTCCAATACTTTGACCACCTGACCACAAAGAGCCAAGTCATTGGAAAAGACTCGGATGCTGGGACAGACAAAAGGCAGGTGGAGATGGGAATGACAGAGGATGAGATGGTTGGACGGCATCACCGACTCAACGGATGTGAGTTTGAGCAAACTCCAGGAGACGGTGAAGGACAGGGAGGCCTGGAGTTTTGCAGTCTGTGGGGTCACAAAGAGTTGGACACAAGTTAGCAACTCAACAACAACAACTTATTTCTGTTATTATTACATCAGCCCCACCTAAGATCATCAGCTGTTAGATCCTGGAAGCCAGGGACCCCTGATCCATAACCCTCGAAACTGAAGACATTTCCAAAACACACGCACACTTGATCTCTCATGGCCTCCAGTTAACTGAACACAGTGCAAGTTCCGGTCAAAGGCAACCACTTGCCAGGGCCTAAGTGTGCCAGACCCTCCAAGCTTCTAACTTCCCCCCAAATCGTCCACCCCATCCTCCCCCGTCTATCCTGTGAGCTCATGCTCATTTTCCAAATATCAGATCCAATGCATTCTCCTTCTCTCCCAGGGAGAGGTAAGCCCCCTTCCCTTATGACCTAAGTGTTACAGCACACCTCATTAATGCATTAAAATGCTCACTTTGGACACAGCTTCTCCCCACAAGATAGGAAGTCCTTTCAGGGCAAGAACCCTGCCTTACTGAGATGGCACCTGCCTGGTTCATGGCAGGTGCTAAATAAAACAGTGCAAAGAACTGATCTGAGTAGACCAGGAGAGTGGTCTCAGAGGGACATGGTTTTCCCATCAAAGAGTTTAAAATACAAGTCAAAGTTAGCAAGCACTGACTGCGTCAAAGCCACACATAAGGAAAATGCCTGCTGGGTGCCACCAGACTCATTTCAAGCATCGGGTGGGACTGGGAAGATGGTCGGAGGAATAAGGCAGAAACAAGATGCTGTCTAGTCTCATACAAAGTTTATGTGCTACTTCTTCACATCCAACTGAAATAAAAAGCACTGAGATTTTGCTTCCATTAAATGTTCCCCCAGCTCACAGAACTGATGGTTTCCAAAACAATGAGGGAGGTCAGATATACAAAGCAATTCCCTGCACACAGATAACTGATCCTATGTATGAGAATACTTACAGCAAACATGTTTGCAATTATCAAAATCCCAGCACCAATCTACATGCACATCATCGGGAGGGTGAATGACTAAACGGAGTAGCACCATGTAAGGGAACATTCTAGAGCAGATAAAGCAATGACGCATGGAGATATGGAGCGATGCAGATGAACAACAGCAATGAAAATGTTAAGTAAAAAATACCCCAAAGATTATACACAGCCTGATACCCTTTCTATGGTGTTAAAAGACAACTAAAATTAAAATACACATCTTTATCAACACATACTTTCTGTATGTTTTATGGACAACAGTATGTTTAGGACTCCTATAGGTGAGAGAGAGAACACAGAAAGGAAAGTAAGGGATGACGCACACGGGATTCAGGTGATATGTTACTTTGGGGTTGGGAAGGAAGGGGACTAAGATGTGGGGAGGGTACATGTAGGTTATATTTTTTGTCTTTTTAAATTAAAGAATATTTAATTTACAATATTACATTAGTTTCAGGTGTATAGCATCGTGTTTCAGTACTTTTATAGATTATACTCCATTTAAGGTTATTACAAAATAATGGCTATAAATCCCTGTGCTGTCCAATATCTTTGTTGCTTATCTATTTGCTTCATAATAGTTTGTATCTCTTAATGCCATGCCCCTATTTCCCACTACCCCTTCCTTCTCCCCTCTGTATGCAGTAGTTTATTTTCTATATCAGTGAGCACATGTCAGTTTTAAGATCCCAGCTTTTGTTTCAAGAGATCGGTTTATGGTTACTTATTATTTTAATTTAAATAAAATATAAGGATAACATATAATGAAGTGAAAGTGTGAAAGTTGTTAGTCACTCAGTCGTGTCTGGGTCTTTGTGAGCCCATGATTATAGCCTGTCAGGCTCCCCTCTCTATGGGATTCTCCAGGCAAGAATGCTGGAGTGGAAAGCCATTCTCTTCTCCAGGGAATCTTCCCAATCCAGGGATCAAATCTGGGTCTCCTGCATGGCAGGCAGATTCTCTACCATCTCAGCCACCAGGGAAGCATTTAGGAAATATCACAAAATCAGGACTATGATTAACCTCTTTATATAGAAGTCCACTAGCAAAACAAAACAAAAAAATAATTAAGTTATAGGAATACCGTAGTATGGCACCTGCATCTATGCAAACTACAAAGTGTCCTGTAAGGGAATGAGAAGGGCATAGAGAGGGTAACTCGTGCCCCATTCTGCACTTTCCCCTGGCTTACCCCTGGCAGCCCGGGTGAGGCCAGCCTAGGTTACCAATTGAAAAAAGGCAAGAAATCTGCATTCACACTTCCCAGTGTCAGTCCTCGGAGCCCTCTTCTTCCTCTTGGCACTGGCAGGAAGAATACAAGCTCTGGAGAACACAGGATACAGATGGGTTACCTCAGCATGACACAGCACTCACAGACCAGCACCAATCTCATTTCTGAATATTCTGACCCTTTCCAAATGGCATCATAAATTCATGCTTGTGACACTGAGGATGTGGAGCTTTTGGCAAGAATATCCCTGTATTAGTGCATGAAAATCAATCAGTTCTACCTTCTTCCAGAAGTTAAACTAAGCAGACCAAGCTCTCGGGATGGTCTGGACCATATGCCCTGGACAGAAGGTGCAGCAGAGGTCTGAGAAACACAGAGGAGGAAGGCAAGTCTCCCAGTGGGAGACAAAGGACTCTGGAGAGGATGCACCCCAGGGAGAAACGTGGTCAGCCAGGACAGTGAAATGCATTCAATGTTCACACACACAAAACACGGCAAAGAAAGCCTTCTGCTCCAAACTCTCTCCAACCAAGCCCTTAACCTGAAATTTTAGTTGCTGGTAGTTGATTTTTTCTTTTATAAAAAGCTAGGCAGCGAAACACTAGAACCAGAAAGGCAAATCCTGTCCGCTCACCTAAACCTGCCCGTTAGCGTAACTGTGGACACTCCCATGCCAGGATGATGGCGAACAATCCAAGTTTTCTTCCTGGAAGAGACTGGAGAGGCGCTAGCAGTGTTGTCGCTCAGTCGCGTCTGACTCTTGGCGACCCCATGCGCTGTAGCCTGCCAGCACCCTCCATCCATGGCATGTCCCAGGCAAGAATACTGGAGGGGCTTGCCTTTTCCTTCTCCAGGGGATCTTCCCCACCCAGGGATTGAACCTGGGTCTCTGGCATTGCAAGCAGACTCTTTACCATCTGAGCTACCAGGGAAGCCCTGGAGAGGTAGACCATAATTTAAAATAAAACATTAAGGTAAATGTCCTGTGCTGTGCCTTTAAACACTAAAGCATGCTTAACCACCCCCCACTCCCACCACTGCTCTCCAAGTCCCACATTTCAAGCAGGTCCCTTTCTCTATTTATTTTGGCTTCGGGGGAAGTCTTCAATAGCACAAAACCGTACTATGGTACTCCTCACCCTCCAGACACGGATGTTCATGCTACTTCCACACTTGAGAATGTTCTTCCACACCCCCAGCAAACACCCTACATTTTCCTGCCTGACTGGGCCTTTCCTTTCCTGCCCTGGGCCTCCTTCCCAGTAAATAATCTTGGTGAGATCTTGCCAAAACATTTCTTAATCACATATTTTCTTGGTCTAAAAATTTATAGATGGGGAAAGCAACCTTTGTTTCCAGTCCTTCCCACACTTCCAGGAGCCCCAAATCCTCCAAAGTGAAGCTGTGTTCTTCAAGTGATTTCCCACTTAGGCTTTATTTTTGACCCTCATTTTGACTCTAGATGAATCTAATCAGCGTAGAGTATAAAACTGTGGCTACTCCCCATAACCTTGATCCCTAAATGCACGCAGTCCTGAGCAGGTGATCACAAAGGATTCCTCTACCTGGGCCCTGGGGACCCAGAGCCAGACCTGGAAGGGCAGCTGGGGCTACAGTTATTCTGGAAGGTTCTCCATGTGCCACCACCTTCCTCCCAAGTTTCTAAGATTACTCTGAAATGTGGTTTTGCATTCTTTGGCCCCAAATCCAGAGAAGAGTCAAGGGATCTCAGAGGAGTAGTGACATCATGTGGGGCTCTCCCTTCTGCCAGCTAAGAAGGCAGGTTACCTTCCAGCACTTAGCCCATTGGCAAGCTGCTATAAAGATGTGTGAGGCACCAAGCTCATACAGCCTGGTGACAGAGATTTGGTAGTTATTGGTCCCTCCAGGCCAAGGGAGAAATGGCTAGCAGGAAATCAAGCAAACTCCTGGACAGCCACAAGTGTGTGCGTTAGTCACTCAGTTGTGTCCAGCCCTTTGCAACCCTATGGACTGCAGCCTGGTGGGCTTCTCTGTCCAAGGAATGCTCCTGGCAAGAATCCTGGAGTGGGTTGCCGTGCCCTCCTCCAGGGGATCTTCCCAACCCAGGGATTGAACCTGGGCCTCCTACATGGCAGGCGGATTCTTAACCATCTGAGCCATAAGGGAAGCCCTGGACAGTCACAAGACTCAAGCCATAGTAGTTGCCCTGCAGCACGCCCAGCATTCACTGTGAGAGCCATCCTCCCAGGGAGCTGGGTTACCATGTAATTTTCCTGTTCAGTTCACTCACTGTTTCTCCACTGCTTTTTTTTTTTTTTTTTTTTAACCATGGAGTCCAAATGCTTCTGACTTGCACTGAAGGCCTTTTAAGTGTGCCTCTGAAACCTCACCTTTCACTCTTTCCCTGTCTACTCCAGCTTCTTCCTTTGCCCACAAGATGCCCCCTGCAGCAGCCCACCTGGTATGGATGAGACTATGGCTTTGGAGTCAGGCAGCCCGGAATCTAATAGGCCTGTGACAGGCCATCTCCCTGGCCTGTGACCCTGGGCCAGTGAGCAAACCTTGCCTTAGTTTCCTCATCTGTAAAGTAGAAATCATAATGTCCATCTCACATGGCTGACGTGTAAACACCTGTAAAATCCTCAAACAGTGCTGAATACACAGTAAGCACTCAATAAATGTTGCCTATTTTCATTATTCTTCTAGTTCTACTGCAATGAATTCTCTCCCTCTTTTAAATCCCTTTAGCAGGACTTCCCTGGTGGTTCAGTGGTTAAGACTCTGCCTTCCAATGCAGGGAACGTGGGTTCAATCCCTGTAGGGAAACTAAGATCCCACATGCCCCGGGGCCAAAAAAGACAAAAACAAAAAACATAAAGCAGAAGCAATATTGTAACAAATTCAGTAAAGACTTTTAAAATGGTCCCAACAACACTTAAAAAAAAAAAAGAAATAAATAAACCTCTCTAGCACACATTCACAATTGGTGTTCCTTACACATGCTTTTTGATGAAACTTACATATGTCTCATCTCCCCATCAGGCTGTAGGTTCCTTGGAGGTAAAGACTGCAGCTCATGTGTTTTTCTTTCCCTACAATGTTTGAAAGGGTCTTAAATGCGGGAACACAATAAATGGTGGCTACTTAACAACACATTCATACCTATGAAGCTCTACTTAGGCTATAGCTGTACTAAGTCTATGAAGGACCCTTCATATGCATTAGCTCACTTGGTCTGTTGATTTCTCACACTCCATGAACTTGACTGAGTGTTGAACTCCCAAAGATATGTCTTCCCAATTTTTTATTAAAAAAAAAAAAATTGCTAAGCAAACTTAAATATTAAGGAAAACAGGGACTACAGAGCACTGAGAATCACAGCCAAGTTGTAGATATGCAATCTCGTATCTCTCCAAATTCATCCCAGACCTCTGACAATCAAGGTGTGCAGGGCGATCTGTGAAGGACATGAAGTTCACAAAAGAGAAAATGGGGAATTCCTGACAGATGTAAACAATAATTTTCTGGTTTGTCTTTGACAGCTTCAGGCCCTGAAAGAGTGGTTAAAGTAAATAAAGACGAACTGAATCTACCATAACCTCTCTAACCTACCTACGGGTATCACAGCTCCTGGGAAGAAAAATCCAATAGTTAGTCCCTGAGGGAATACACAGGCACTGACGTTTAGCAGATGATGAAGATAAATGGGAATAAGTAGTAATTTCATACATTGCAAAACTATCCACAAACTTTAAAGTAGCTAATGGTTAAACCTAAAACACCAGAACCCTTTTTAGGAGTGAAGATGATATAGCTTTCTAGATTAAATCAAAGATAACATTTTAAGTTGTCTTACGACATAATGGAATTTTACTTTGGGTTACATTCAGTGATGAATACTAACCTTGAAGCTGTTCTTGTACAAAGAAAATATGTGAATCAACAAATATCTCCTCTGTGGATGAAATGAAATGTCTACCAATGTTTAGTCTGACTGTGGCTGGCTGTGTTTGAAGAAAGGCTGACAAACCCTGTGTGTGTATATGTAACGAATGCTTCTTTCAAATGCTTCTGTTAATGACTGAGAAGAAAATGCTAGAATCATCCACTTTTGTTCAATCATTTGAACATAACACCCCATTTTATCTTTATTACAGAAAAGATTAAGACAAGAACGTACCCTAATTTGCTATTACATTTAAATAAAATTTGACAAAGACCATCTTCCTTTTGCATCCATTCCCTTCTCCCAATTACCCACATATCTATTCATATGCTCATGAAAATATACACTTGTGTATATGTATTGTTGGTTTCTATGCATTCATTTCCCACTTCCTGGTTTTTACACAGATAAGAAGGAGAAGTATTAAAAAGTTACAGGAAAAAAAAGTTGCCACTTTTAATTTACCCAGAATCAGGAAGTGCCCAAAATCTCAAGAGGGAAACTGTCCTGCAGAAATTAGAGCTCTATCATTATAGATAGAGAAGGATTCGAGCCCTTAGCAGCTTATGTATTTTAAAAGATCTTTAAGTAGCCTGAATTTTCTGCCTTTTCCCCCCTGAAATGTCCAGAGGCAATTAAGTACAACTGACAAAGAAATAAGACAAAAAATAACACAAAGTTCAATATCAGGGACATCCCTGGTAGCTCAGTGCTAAAGAATCCACCTGCCGTGCAGGAGACCCAGGTTCGATCCCTGGTCTGGGAAGATTCCACGTGCTGCAGTGCAGCTCAGTCTGGGAGTCACAACTACTGAGCCTGTGCTCTAGAGCCTGGGGGCCACAACCACTGAGCCCATGCGTTGAAACTACTGAAGCCTGCTTGCCCTAGAGTCCATGCTCCAAAACAAGAGACGCCACCACAATGAGAAGCCTGAGCACCTAGAGTAGACCGGGCTCACGGTAACTACAGTGAGAAGGCCCAGCGCAGCCAAAAAATAAATAAAATTATATTTTAAAAATAGTTCAATATCAGTGTACTCTGAATGCTTCTTTCTCCTGACCTTGCCAAGAAGGGAAACACTGAAAAGTTACATATTACAGATGATAACTAAAGCCAATATAAATGCTGAAAAAATTTGCTTGGTTGGATGACATGCTAACTGACACACGTGTCTGCCCTGGGAGCTGCTCCCAGATCCTGCTCCCCATGGGTCTTGGCGCCTAGGATGCCTCCCCAGGGCTCCCCTGACCACCGCACCTGGAACAGCCCTGCCCTCTACCTGGGCTGTTCTGTTACTCACGTTGTTTGCTGCCCAGCATTCAAAGAAATGATCTTGGGTTTGTTTTACTCCTTTTGTGTCTGTCTCTTAACACCAGAGCATTGGCTTATGTATATTAAAACCTTCTAGGCTTTACCTTTATAAGCTCTGTTCTTAGTGCCTAAAACACTAGGTTATCATATTTGAATTCAGGTTTTAATTAGGTAACATGAAGGAATTACTGTTAACTTCGTTAGGTGTGCTAATGACATTTTGTATATAAAAAAAAAAAATCTGTTAAAGACACATACTTCAGTATTTATAGGTAACACCATGGGAAGGATGGGAAAATAATCCAATAACAATCCCAAAATAACAGGGTGGGAAAGAGGTAAGAGGGGCAGCCATAGGATCTACAAAGAACGAGATTAGTCATGAACTGATCAGCACTGAAAATGAGTAATGAGCACATACAGTTCATTCTACTGTTCTCTTTTCTTCGGAAAATTTCTCTAATAAAATCTTGAACTTAAAAGATGAAACAGGTAGTTTTCCATATATTTAACTAAATACTTATTTGATCTTAGGGTAGAGAAAGACTAAGTCAAATATCAAAGGAGAAAACCCACAAAGAATTGTTTTCAAAGAGGAGTAAAAGTAGATAGATGCTCACTGAGTTCATCAAATTAGCAATGAGTCAAAGCAAGCCACAGATGAGAATTCATCTATGACACACTGATTTATCTACCTGGGAAACAGATGGAGAAACAGTGGAGACAGTATCAGACTTTATTTTGGGGGGCTCCAAAATCACTGCAGATGGTGACTGCAGCCATGAAATTAAAAGACGCGTACTCCTTGGAAGAAAAGTTATGACCAACCTAGATAGCATATTCAAAAGCAGAGACATTACTTTGCCAACTAAGGTCCGTCTAGTCAAGGCTATAGTTTTTCCAGCAGTCATGTATGGAGGTGAGAGTTGGACTGTGAAGAAGGCTGAGCACCAAAGAACTGATGCTTTTGAACTGTGGTGTTGGAGAAGACTCTTGAAAGTCCCTTGGACTGCAAGGAGATCCAACCAGTCCATTCTGAAGGAGATCAACCCTGGGATTTCTTTGGAAGGAATGATGCTAAAGCTGAAACTCAAGTCCTTTGGCCACCTCATACAAAGAGTTGACTCATTGGAAAAGACTTTGATGCTGGGAGGGATTGGGGGCAGGAGAAGAAGGGGACGACCGAGGATGAGATGGCTGGATGGCATCACGGACTCGATGGACATGAGTCTGAGTGAACTCTGGGAGTTGGTGATGGACAGGGAGGCCTGGCATGCTGCGATTCATGGGGTCGCAAAGAGTCGGACACGACTGAGTGACTGAACTGAAGGGAAAAAAAATACCATTTTATCACTTACAATTATTTTGTAAGTTTTTGAAAGCACTTTTAGATACATACATGACATTCACATTCATCTCGGGCAAATACTACAAGGAAAAACAAGTGAAATTAATTGGTCATGCTGTTGCTAAAATTTCTCACAGGCAGGGCCAACTTCCTTGAACCATTGTGACTGCGTTTTCCATGTCCGTAACAAATGACCATCCTTATTCTCTGTCCATGCGTCAATACACATCTGAGGGATTAATTATCAATTCATTTTGGAAAACTGTTTAGGAAGGTCAGGCTTTCTTTATGCCCATGTTTGCATAGTAATGAATGAAATGCCTCTTCCAAGAGGCATTTATTTAGTTCCTTCCAAAAGGAACTAAACACGGAAATTTTGGAGGGAACTTTACGAAGTACATTCTATTGTATGGAACCCCACAAGAAAACAAGTAACATCGGGAAGAAAGTAACAACAATTCTTGAGGGAATTTTTCTGTGGGCAGTCTGTTTCTGAGTTTATGTTCTGATGACATTTCTAGGAAGACAAACTTTAAACTCAGGTTCACGGTTTGCCCTCAGTTCTTTGAGACATGAGAGTTACAGAAAGGAACAGTCAGACTTAAAAAGAAGTCTGATGGGGAAGTTGTTGCCCACTCTCTTTTTTCTATTCCTAGTAGTCGGAGCCTACCTGTAAATTAGACAATTAGTCAATTCTAAAGGAAATCAGTCCTGAATATTCATTGGAAGGACTGATGCTGAAGCTCCAATACTTTGGCCACCTGATGCAAAAAAGCTGACTTATTGGAAAGACCCAGATGTTGGGAAAGATTGAAGGCAGGAGGAGATGGGGACAACAGAGGATGAGATGGTTGGATGGCATCACTGACTTGATGGACGTGAGTTTGAGTAAGCTAGGGGAGCTGGTGATGGACAGGGAAGTCTGGTGTGCTGCAGTCCAAGGGGTTGCAAAGAGTCAGACACAACTGAGCAACTGAACTGAACTGATATTAGCCAGTGATACAGTCTACTGGAGAAGGGAATGGCTACTTACTCCAGTATTCTTGCCTGGAGAATTCCATGAACAGAGGAGCCTGGTGGGCTACAGTAGTCCACGGGGTTGCAAAGAGTCAGACACAACTGAGCAACGAACTGAACTGACATTAGACAGTGATACAGTCTACTGAAGAAGGGAATGGCTACCCACTCCAGTATTCTTGCTTGGAGAATTCTATGGACAGAGGAGCTTGGTGGGCTACAGTAATCCACGGGGTTGCAAAGAGTCGGACACAACTGAGCAACTAGCACACACATATACACACAGTCTACCGGTATATGCCTAACCATGGAGCAATAAATGAATAATGGAAATACTGAATAATTTCTCCAGAAAGGAAGAAACACTTCATTTAATAATTGCAGTATAATTTAAATGTCTTATCTATAACAGAGGCATCAGTATGAAAAGTGTGGCTACACCTGTGCGTTAACTGTGAGATGTGAAGTGAAAATGAGCTTATGTCTAGTAAACTGAATCTAATCAAGGCACAATCTTTAAACAAGTGCTAGCCTTCGGGCTTCCCTGGTGGTTCAGGGGTTGAGAACTCACCTTCCAATGCAGGGGATACAGGTTCAACTCCTGGTCAGAGAAGATCCCACATGCCTGGTGGCAACTAAGCCTGTGTGACGCAGCTACTGAAGCGGGAGTGTCCTTGAGCCCGTGCTCCACAACAAGAGAAGCCACCACAATGAGAAGCCCGTGCGCCACAACTAGAGAGTGGTCCCCACTCACGGCAATGAGAGAAAGCTGAGTGCAGCAACCAAGACTCAGTGCAGCCATGAATAAACACATGAAAAAGTAAGAGTCCTAGCGTTGACAACATGCATGCATATATATATATAGAGAGAGAGAGAGAGTACGGATTTGCTCACTGAATTGTGGTCTGCAGCCTTTAGCCACTGGTGACAATGAATATCATACAGTCAGGAACTTCATTCCCAACTTCAGTCTTACCTCTTGAATTTTTGGCATCATCCCATGCAAGTCACTGGACTTTGCGGTTTACAATGTGTGGAAACAAATCCCAAGAAATACCAGAAACCCACCAGAAAGGGGCATAACACTGAAAAGTATTAACAGCTAACTTGAACTATGTAAAGAAACGACTGTCTAAGGCCACAGACCTCAAATCTCTAGAAAGAAAAGGGTGGGGGCATCTGTGTCTGCTCCTCAATATATGAGCCAAACAAACACTAACCTGAAAAACAAAGAAACTCAACCAACTTGAGGACGCTTCAGCTGCTACGGAACCCAGATGCATGTGGCTTAAGAGTCGCCTCAGCCTGACAAAGACCACTCTCATCTTCACATGTGGGGAGCATGCTGGCCACGTTACAAGGCAATGAAGCCCACCCTCAATGGGATGCACAGGAGAGAGGCTGGCCTGGCAGCCTTCCAGAGAAAAGTTCAGCTTGCTCCTGTACCACCAGGAAGCATAGACCACAACTGGAGGACCGTGAAATTTCCTAAACACCTATGTAGGATACTAAAGATGAAGCATATTTTCCTGGCCAATGCTGGGATCCAGAAGGAAAGATGCAGAAAGTAAGGAGCGTCACAGTGTGTGTGTAAATGCTCAGTTGTGTCTGACTCTTGCGACCTCATGGGCTGTAGCCCACCAGGGTCCTCTGTCCATGGGATTTTCCAAGCAAGAATACTGGCGTGGGTTGCCATTCCCTCCTCCAGGGGATCTTCTCCATCCAGGGATCAAACCTGAGTCTCCTGCATCGACAGGTGGATTCTTTACCACTGAGCCACCTGGGAAGCCCACAGAGGCATGAAAAACCTTCTTAAACAACAAGCCTGAAATAAAAGGTCTGAGAGTCCTTTGAAAGAACTGACCTCTCTCTCCCCGTCTTCTCCTACTTCAAGGGAAACAAGGGGAATGATGGAGAGGTGGGGTGGCTGCTCAACAGCTGGGTCCTGACACAGGCAAGACTGTCTGAGATCCCGGGAGCATTCAAATTATAGCCAGGAGGAGAAGTGGATCATCACACCATTGGGGAAATGCTCTAATTAATTTCCCAGCAGATCGCTTTGCTGCCGGAAGATGAAATAAGGACAGTCCGTCATTTTAACTAATACTCTGCTCTCTGTTCTTCCGCTCACATGGCCCTTCGATAGAGGGAGTTAATCCCTGGCTGTGAGAAATCAACGTGTTCAGCTGAGTCACATATTAGAGGTGTCTGCCCTGCTGCAGTCCCAGACCCAGCTGGACGTGGAATACGGACCTTTGGGGATGAGATCAACTATAGCATCATCACTAAGGGGCAGAGGGGTTTTCAGTCAAAAACAGAGGACGTGGGGTTTCCCTGGTGGTCCAGTGATTAAGATTCCGCTTTGCAGTGCAAGGGACACTAGTTCGATCCTTGGTCTAGGAAGATCCCACGTGCCACAATTAGCTGAGCCTGGCACCTAGAGTCTGTGCTCCACAACGAGGGAAGCCTGCACACCATAAGAAAGAGTAGCCCCAGCCTGCCACAACTAGAGAAAGCAGCAAAGAAGATCACCACCAGTCAAGAAATAATAAATCTTAAAAAAAAAAAAAGAGGACGCAAAACACTCCACCATCAGAAGTTGTTTAGGAATGAGACAAAAGTAAACTTTGAAGATGTTAAATAATAGGCATGGATCAACTTTGCAATTTGGTTTCCAGATTTTTATCGATAGAGCTGAAATGCACTGATTGCCCCCCAACAAATAACTGTAGGGTTTTTATTTTTAGCGGCCACCACCTGAAAGGATCAGTGTAGTTCCCCTTCTCATGATAACACACATTTTTTTAAAAATAACTCACAGGCTGAACAAAATGCTCCCCCAAAGCATAAGATATGAAAGACAAATCCCACACCATCCTTTGAGCATTCAGAGGTCAAAACACCCTTCAAGTCAGAGAGCTATCAAGCTAGATGTCTCAACTTTGACACAGGAGAAAATTATCAAGCGGAAATGTTGAGTCTCTGAACCCAAAGCTCGTCCCAATTCCCAGCCAAGTACTAGTCCAAGTACATCGTGATGGAAAATGAAAACGAAATCAATGAGAAGAGATCTGTAAACTCAAGAATAAGAGTAGTATGATGAGAAGCTGCGTGAGACCCAGAGGATGTCATAATGATGAATCCCAGTGGGAGCGTGGTCCCTCCCCACGGACCCTAGAACAAACACGCTTGAAAGTGAGGAACTGACTGTTCCTCCGGCTTTGACACCTAGACAGAGACAATAGTCCATGGAAGACACACATCACTGAATGTCACCAGTGAGGGAAATTCTTCCTAAACGTGCCAGAGGAGAGGAGAGAAGCGAGAATGACAAAACTAAATACAGTCAAATCCCGTGGTGGCCCCATTTAAAAAAGGATTTATTTATAGACTGGAGAGACATCAAGATCATTTAACATTCCCAAGTGAACTTTGCAGCAGCCTTGCAAAGAAGACCTTTCACACGACCATTTGACCTTACTATCATTTCAATGCTGAGGTCAAAGAGCTGGGTGCGCGCTTAGTCGCTTCATTCATGTCCGACTCTGTGTGACCCCGTGGACTGTAGCCTGCCAGGCCCCTCTGTCGATGGGATTCTCTAGGCAAGAATACTGCACTGGATTGCCAGGCCCTCCTCCAGGCGATCTTCCCAACCCAGGGATCTTACAGCTCCCGCACTGTCAGGCGGGTTCCTTACTGCAGGCACCACCTGGGAAGCCCCAAAGAGGTGGGTAAAAAGGAACAAAAAAATAATCCTTCAAGACATGATCTTTGGAATTTGCTTGGCAGTCCAGTAGTTATGTCTTCACCTTCCAATACACGGAGTGAGATTTTAGTCCTTCATCAGGGACCTAAGATCCCACGTGCCTCAGGGCCAAAAAACCAAAATAGAAACAAAAGCAGCATTGTACCAAATTCAATGAAGATTTAAAAAAAAAAAAAAGGCATGATCTTTTCCCAAATGTGTTTATTCTTTAGTTTCTGCACATTCAGGCCACGGTGAAGATTTTAACACACTTACACACACACACACACATCCTACAATGAACAAGAACACTGTCTTTTCAACTCAAATGTCGTTAATAACTCAAATGAATGCTCTAGCTTGCTTGGACAACGGCAAAAAAGAGGTAGGGTCAGAGCAGAAAAAAGGTGACTCCAAGAAGAGAAACGTATTTCTTCTTGTGAGATGAGATGAGATGAAACTGGAGGAAGAAGGTGTCAGCCCATGAGTTTTGGAGAATATGGCCTAAAAAAAACAAAATGAGCCTCGCCTTGCCAACCACCTAGATCTGTGAGCCTCGCCAGTAATGAAACTGTGTGGTCAAGTCCAGATTAAACACTCAGTATACCTCTTCCCAGATCTCAGGGGGTTTCTTTACCTAGGCATGCATGGTAGAAAGCATCATACTTTTACAACCTTTGTAATGAGGCCAGGCTCTCTTTCATTCTCCAGGGCCTCCAAGCACACTCTCTTTTTGTTCTATTTTTTTTTTTTTTTTAAATATTTCACAAACTTTATTCAAATTATTGAAATAGTCACAGAGCAATAAAATATGCAATTCTGAAGTGATGTTGTTCTATTTTTCTTGCCCAAAGTTCTTATATTCATTAGATGGTATCCGTGGTACTTGGTCATTCATAAGCCTTATTCTTTAATTGATTCAGCAGCAAACATGTCTACTGTTTACAATAGTCAAGGCATGGAAACAATCTAAATATCCATCCACAAATGAATGGATAAAGATGCAATATACATACAAGGGAATATTACTCCGTCATGAAAAAGAATGAAATAATGCCATTTGCAGCAACATGGATGGACCTGGAGATTGTCACCCTAAGTGAAGGAAGTCGGGGGACAAATCCCATATGATATCAATTATAAGTGGAATCTAAAATAGGACACAAATGAACTTATCTACAAACAGAAACAGGGAACAGACTTGTGGTTGCCAAGGGGCAGGGAAGATTTGGGAAGAGATGGACTAGGGGTTTAGGGTTAGCAGATACAAACTGTTACAGAATGGATAAACGACAAGGTCCTACTATACAGCACAGGGAACTATATTCAATATCCTGTGATAAACCATCATGGAAAAGAATACGAAAAAGAATATATATACGTGTAGATAACCATACATATATGCACATAACACACACACTTTGTTATCTGTATACAGATAACCAACAAGGACCTGCCGTAGAGCACAGGGAACTCTGCTCAATACTCTGGGATAACCTCTGAGAAAAGAATCTTAAAAAGGAAGAATATACGTACATGTATAACTGCATCACATTGCTGTGTACCTGAAAATAACATTGTAAATCAACTATACTTCAATAAAATAAATTTTTAAAAGTGCCGTGTGCTAGACACCCCATGGGCCCTGGGTTGCAGAGATGGGTACAGTATGGATGTCCATCCAGAAGAGTCTGGACCAGGTGCAGGCACCACAGCGAGGGGCCAAAAGCCACAGCCACCTGCGGGAGCGACCAGGGAGAGCTGGGGCACAGAGCTCTGCCAGGGGAGACTGAAGGGCTTGAGAGAGCTGGAGGATGAACAGGGGTTTGTCAGGTGGGATGTGACAAATGTTAACAAAGGAGATGCTCTCAGCAGCTCTATAAAGCAGGTGTTACTCTCCTCACAGCAATCCTAGGTAGGTGCTACTATCCTCCTTTTAGAGTGAAGAAACGGGAAGATTAAAGAGGATAAATGACTGGTCCCCTAAGTCACAAAGTGATACTAACTTGACTTCATTACACAGCCAAGCTGCTGAGTCAGAGGCCTATCTTCTTCACCATGGACCTTACAACAGCATCCTGAACATCACACATAGGTGTGCAGTGTTTATCCAATTAATCCATGTTGCTGGACTCCCATCTCTCATGTACTTTCAGCTACATCCCAAGATACCAACCAAGGAAGGTTAAGATAAACATATTAACTGGCCAACTGCTTAGGAAACAAGAAACAGGTCTCCATATAGGGCCATCATTTCAGGCCAAAGGTAGTGTGTGTGTGTGTATGCATGTCTGTGTATGCACATGTGTGTGTATGTATGTATATTTTTGAAGCAACAGGATGCATGTGCTATTCTCTTATTCAGAACCAGGAAAGAATTTGGATTCTCAGCAGGACTTCGGTTCAGCTTTGTAATTACTGGCAGAGAGAGAGGGAAAAGAAGAAGGAGGTGGTGATGGAGAAGGGGGAGGAGGAGAGAGAGGAAAAGTTCCTGAAAAGCCAGACCCATTTATTTCCTCTCCTTTTCCAGAGGCACAACTAGAATTGATCTGTGAGGGCTTTTCCTGTCTTACAGGAACATCCAGAGAACCGCAGTGTCTTTGCAGAAAGGACCAAATGATAAAGGAGACCTTCCTTCAGATGACTGGGTTTAGATTTCATAGTAAGCAGAAAGTCCATTAAAAAAAAAACAAACAAAAAAAAAACACTGCAGCTCATGCATAACTCAAGATTCTGAATTCACAACTAAAAATAAAAAACTCCATGATGTCCTCTGCATAAGCAAACTTGTGACAACCTGACTACATCTGACAACACTGCAGATCCGCTCAGGAGACAGTCCTGCGGAGCCTGATAGCAGGAAGCATCAGGGCACAGAGAGCATCAGGCACTGAGCCACACAGAGACTCAAAGACCGAGGTCTGCTTTCTACACATCCTGTCGGTTATTTGTGGGAAAGCACCTCCTATGGCCAACGCTATGGTCACAGACACAAACCTGGGGTGGGCCTTGATTTAATGGGCTTATCGTCAGGTGATGGTTATAAACAGCCAATCCCAAGAGCAGGGAATGGAAGTTTCAAAACGGATGTACTGGACTCCCCTGGTGGTCCAGGGGTTGAGAATCCGCCTGCCAATGCAGGGGACACAGGTTCTGTCCTTGGTCCAGGAAGATCTCACGTGCCATGGAGCAACTAAGCTGGAGCCCCACAACTACTGAAGCCCGTGCTCTAGAACCTGTGAGCTCCTACTGTGGAGTCAGCGCACTCTAGATCCTGTTCTCTGCAACAAGAGAAGCCACTGCAAGGAGAGGCCCACATGCCGCTCCCCACTCTGAGCAACTAGAGAAAGCCTGTGCACAGCAGTGAAGACCCAGTGCAACCAAAAGTAAATAAATTTTAAAAAATAATAATAAAGGGTGCACTGGGAGTATCTGAGTGGGACATCTCATCCAGACTCCAGGAGCTAGCAATAGTCTCCTGGAGGTAAGACTGAGGATGAGCAGCAGTCAGGAGAAGAAAGATGGGAGGGGTGTTTCCGGAAGATGAATGGTACGTGCAAAGGCTGGGAGAGGAGAGAGTGGTATCTGCTAGAATCTTTGGGAGCCAGTGTGGGTAAAGTGAGTCCGAGAAAAGAGGAGGGGGCAGGGTCCAAGGGCAGTCAGACAACACGGGTAGATGTCGTAGACCAAGAAAAAGGCATTAAACCTGTGAGCTCCATCACTTCGCCTCACTTGACGGCTCCCAGCCCCATTTGACTATCTGCCTTCAGAGCCATCTCCCAGCACGGGTCCCTTCAAACTAATGAGGAAAGTCAGTGACATGGACAAGCAAGAGGTGACCACAGACTGCGGCCAGAAACACAGGGCAAGGAACGACGTAGGAACCTTCAACTCACCTTTAGCGGCTTTTTCTTTACAAGTTTCATTTGGGCTTCCCTGGTGGCTCAGCAATAAAGAATCTTCCTGCCAATACAGGAGACTCGGGTTTGATCCCTGGGTCAGGAAGATCCGCTGGAGAAGGAAATGGCAACCCACTCCAGTATTCTTGCCTGGAGAATTCCAGGGACATAGGAGCTGGCGGGCTACGTTCCACGAGGTCCCAAAAGAGTTGGACATGACTGAGCGACTTAACAATTGTTTCATTTATTAATTTCTATGTACATGCAGCTCCTCTTTAGGTAATTTTTTCTGAAGGAGGGAGAGGAAGCCCATGTTTGGGCTGCAAATTGAGGTTTCCTCTGCATGTACACTATGTGCTGCCTTTAGAAGGCTGTATCATGAAGTTTGGGAAAGTGCATTTTCCAAAGGACTGAACTGTACAGATGCCCCTGCTCAGTGGCACAGATTACTTTTCAAACATATACCACTGTTACTAAAGGACTTGCAAGGGCTTTCGTTGTTGTTGTTGGATCGCCTGCTTTATTTTTTGCCCTCTGGAGCACAAGTACAGATGGCCATCTCTACCGAGTTCCTGCTCCCTGGGTAATTCTGAGACCAAGGTAAAAATACCCTGAAGCTACAGGTACTTTGGGGCAACAGGAAACCTTAAGAAAACATTCCCATGTTCCTGTTCCTTGTAGTAATAAACCTGTGTGGGGTGGAGAACCAGGCTCATGTCTGTGGCTACTGCTTGGTCTGTAACTATAAACAAACGTGCACAGGGAGAGGCGAGGCCCGCCCAGGAGCTGTAGGAGGGCCTGGCTCTACCTGCACAACCCAGAAGGTGCTCCTTCAGTCAGTGTTGACGGACGGGGCTTCGGCTTCCCTCCAACATCAGGAGGGCCGTGACTCTCATCACCGGGGTTCCAGGGTGGTTCAGTGGTAAAGAACCCACCTGCCAAGGCAGGAGACCTGGGTTTGATCCGTGGGTCAGGAAGATCCCCCTGGAGAAGGAAATGGCAACCCACTTCAGTATTCCTGCCTAGGAAATTCCATGGACAGAGGAGCCTGGGAGGCTACAGTCCATGGGGTCACACAGTGTGGGACACAACTGAGCTTGACCCCATCACGACATGGTCACTCCCTACGGCCCGCATCGAGGCGAGGACACAGCCCCAGAGCCTCCTTAGCTCCAGGGCCCCGTTCTTGGATCTTGGAGGATGGGACAGCAGTGAGAAAGCAGAGGCTGAGCTGTTTTCTCCCTTGCCCTCGCCTCCATCATCAGGCTGGGAGATGGATGTTCATGCTCTCCTAGAAAAGAGGAGCAGGAAGCAGTTTGTTTCCAAATGTGGGGTTGCACAACCAACCGAGTCATCAAAGGGAAAACATGAGAAACAAACCCCCAAAATCCCTGAAGCCTGGAGCCACAGGCCACATTTTAGCAGGAGCACAGATGGCACCAAGCCAAGGGTGCTTCCACTCTTCTGTTTTCTGTGCACCTTCCCAACACGAAAAACTTCTTCGGATCGTAAACCCTTGAGGACAGGCATGCTATGATCGACTGCTCTTGGAATTCTCTAATGGGGAGCTACAATGCTATGAAAAACACTCATGAAAGAATACTTTTTTTTTTTTTTTTAACTTTAAAAAGCCCGAGTTTCCTTTCTTGGGCCACCGGCCAGCCATCTACTCTCTGGTCCAGAATTCCTGCTTTCCTTCTCCCTCCACCCGCCTGTTTGCACATCCTCTGGCATTTTACATCACTATGTCCCAGGGCCTATGCAGTGAGCAAGCCAGGGCTTCCCAAAAATCTAGGCAGAAAAGGAAGGAAGCTAACGATCTGGCCACGAGAGCTCAGGCTCTTTATTGTTGGCTGGATTCTGCACCTTGTCCTTGGCTGGTGGGGGC
Source organism: Redunca redunca (assembly GCA_006410935.1). Lineage (NCBI taxonomy): Eukaryota > Metazoa > Chordata > Mammalia > Artiodactyla > Bovidae > Redunca > Redunca redunca. Next base: position 97,323 of record SJYQ01001959.1, read on the forward strand.
AAGGGGGGCTTGCTGTCCCCAAGGTAAATGCCAGCTAACGTGTCAGTCACACATGTGTTACTGCTACCCCGTCCCTTTTAGAGGAAGCAGGCAGGGAGGTCATACTATCTGAGTAAAGAAAGTCTCTGGGGTACGTGTGCATTGGCAGAGGGATAAACATGACACCTGCTCCAACCGAATTCCACAGTCCAGCCATGCCATTCCTGGGCTTTATCACTGAGCTGCACTCATGACAGTAGTGAATCTCCGCCAAAGCCCACTTTGGACACCAGGGGCCCAAGTCTGACTGGGCCTGGGGGGAGAGGAAAGGTCATTCTAACAACCGTCGCTGGCAATTTCTAACCAGGATCACATGAGGGATTATTAGGCAAAAAACCAACTGAAAATGGAATCCAGCAATAAAATGAGAGCAGCTCTCTTATGTAAGAGATAAAGCAGTGTGTTTGGAACAACTACAACTGTACAACGTGGAGGGCTTGGCGGGCAAAACACTGATTTGTGAAGGGGTGTGTCTCTTTCTCCAATGTCACTGCTCCTCATGTGAACTCCATGGGACTAAAAAGTTCAAGGTTTGTGACCTGATTTTGCTATCTTTTCCCTGGTTGCTCAGCTGGTCAAGAATCCACCTGCAATGCAGGAGACCCTGGTTTGATTTCTGGGTCGGGAAGATCCCCTGGAGAAGGGAAAGATACTCCATTATTCTGGCCTGGAAAATTCCAAGGACTGCATAGTCCATGGTGCCTCAAAGAGTCGGACACAACTGAGCGACTTTCACTTCATCTTTTCACATGTGGAACTCTTCCGAGTGGTCTATCAGTTACCTAGGCAGCAGAAGGTTTCATGTTTTGGGATTTCCCTGGCGGTCCAGTGATTAAAACTCTGCACTTTCAATGCAGGAGGCACGGGTTCACTCCCTAGGCGGGGACTAGGATCCCATGTGCTGTGCGGCATGGGCAAAAGTAAGAATTTTTTTTAAAAAATCAGGACTTTCCTGGTGGTCCAGCAGTTAGTTGGGAATCCACTTGCCAATGCAAGGGACACAAGTTCGATCCCTGGTCTGGGAAGATCCCACATGCCATGAGCCAACGAAGCCCATACACCACAACTACCGAAGCCCAAGTGTTCTGAAGTCCATGCTCTGCAACAGGAGAAGCCCCCACAATGAGAAACCCAAGCAGCACCATGAAGCGTAGCCCTGACTTGCCACAACTAGAGGAAGCCCACACGTAGCAGAGAAGACCCAGCATGACTAAAAATTAAAAAAAGAAAAAAATTCTAACACTTCACTTCTTAAATGAAATTGTAGTTTAACGTCCTGACAGAGGTTTCCTTCGATGCTAAGAGAGCTTTTCTTTCATTCTACTCAGCACTGTCACCTCTTCCCTCTGACTGTTCCCCAGAGGTGCCCAGTTCTCCTCACAGCCATCCCAGACTGTTTCTCGCAGAGGAAACCCCTCTGCATCCTGCCCCCCACACCCCTTCCTCACTCAGCCCACCTGCCCCGGGTGCTATTCCGTCATGGCCTGGCCCACCCCTCTCATTCCCATGCCCTCGGAGCACTCAGGCCTGGTACCACTGGGGACATGAATGGGCCACAAGAGAGCCTCTCCCAAGTACCATCTCCAGCAGCTGAGACACTCACCCTTCCCTTCTGTCACTGAATGTTCAAGTTCAAGGTTAGTGAGGAGCGCCAGGGTTTCACAAAGGACTTCTCATCATCACGCAGCCTTCCCCGGCAGTGAGATGGCAACGGCATGCATCCTGGGTGAATTTGGAGTTTCCCACAAAGCAACTCCAGGAGATAGTAAAGGACAAAGAAGTCTGGTGTGCAGTTCATGGGGTCGCAAAGAGTAGGACATGACTTAGCGACCGAACAAAAACAAGGAAACGGGTGCAGGCTTGCGATGTTCTGGGTCAATCTGCTGGGCACCTTCCTTCCCCCACTCCAATCTGAAGCTCAGTATTGCAGTGAGGTCCTTTTCCTTAAGACGTGGTAACTGTAAAGAGCAAATATTTCATTCCAAGGACCCCAATGACATGAGGTGAGGGTCAGTGAGGCTGCAGTAAGGTGGCTATCAGGTATGGGCACCATCCTTTACGGGTTCCTCTGCTGATTCCCTCTTAAAGTCTCCCTGAGCTCTGCCTCTGGGTGAACAGCACTGTATATCATATGCAAGCTTTGTTTCACCCCATTAACGGAGGACAATTGTATTAGCCATATGAGTCTGAGTTCCCGTGTTACTTAATTGCTACACTGCTGTGTTAACGAAGTTAGGAGGGGGGCTGGCAAGGGCATATATCACCTTCATGTACAGATATTTGTGGTTTTATTTTTCCTTTTGCCAGCTTGCCTCTCTGTTTCAATTGCCTACCATCTGCCTTTGAACAATCTAAGTGCGAGCAGATAGATTTTATTTGGAGGATGAAATGCTTCGAGCTCATCCTAGAAAAGCATTTTCATCTAGTGGTGTTCAGGGCATTCGCTGTTTTAATAGGATCTCAGAGGCGATTCAGTTTGGGCTGGCAATGGGTTCCTTTTCAGCATCCAAGTACACTGTAAAATTAAAAACTTACCATCACATTTTTTTTTTAAGCTGAAGGAAACAGGGTGGTCAGGAGGGCCAGCAACAACCTCTCACCTTACAAGGAGGCTTCCTGAGGACTTCCCTGGTGGTTCTGTGGTTGAGAATCCACCTGCCAATGCAGGGGACACAGGTTTGATCCCTGGTCTGGGAAGATCCCACAAGCTGTGAAGCCGCTGAGGCCCTATGTCATAACTACTGAAGCCTGCATGCCTTAGAGCCTGTGCTCTGCAACAAGAGAAGCCCCCACAATGAGAAGCTAAAGAGTAGCCTCCGCTCTCTACATCTAGAGAAAGCCCACATGTAGCAACAAAGACCCAGTGCAGTCAAAATAAATAAACAAAATGAGCCCTGAAACATCTAAGGGGACTGCAGGTAACCAAACCGGGGAGGATACGGTGTGTTATGTATAAGGTCTATCTCCCACTCTACTGGTCCTAATCATTTGGGGTATTTTTTTTTTTTTAATTAAGAAAATGACCTTTCGAGTTTGTGGTATTCTTCACATGACCAAAGCACCCAACTGAAAAGCAGACATATTCACCCTGTTCACTTGGTTGAGGTTAAAAATCTTCCCACTAAGTAGAGTGATTTGACTTGAACTGATCTGTTATTTAGAAAACATGCCTAAAATGAAAACAGCTTCTGAGCTGGAAATCAGTAAACTGGCAGGGAGTCAGAAGACCTGGGTTCTAGTTTGAGCTCTGTCTGAAACTCCTTAAAGCTGGAGCTCTTAAGTGTCTAAACTCTAACAACTATCTTCTGAATCACAAGTGCTCAGTAGTCAGAACTGCTAGACAGATATCATGAAGCTGCTTGTTGCCATCCTTTATCACCAACACAGGAGACCCAAGCTCTGAACAGCAAGCTTGGGTGCAATGAAAGAGTCAAAGCAACGAGGCTTCCGACCGGCACCCTCTTAATGCTCAGACTACATGCAGCAGTGCTGAGCCAGACCCCAGTTCTCTGGTGCCTGAGCGCTCAGTCGTGTCTGACTCTTTTCGACCCCATTGGCTCCTCTGTCCATGGCGTTTATTTTCCAGGCAAGAATACTGGAGTGGATTGCCATTTCCTTCTCCAGGGGATCTTCCTGACCCAGGGATGGAACCCGACTTGGTCTCCTGAATTGGTAGGCGGATTCTTCACCACTGAGCCACCAGGGAAGCCCCACTTCCTCACTTATCCCTCACCAAAAAGTATATATGGTTTTAATAAAATTAAAGTAGCTTATTAGAAATGATGAAAATCCTGAAAAGAACATTTTTTAACCCTACAAGACAAGTTTCAAGAGTAATACTTATGGCAGTGTCATGCTTTTAGGTGGAAGGAAATTTCACCTCCCCATCAAACTAAAGTCAAGCTTTACTTCTCATTTACAAAGAGGGAATCAGTATCGATAGCTGCGCTGGTCTTAAAACCTCCCTAAATCTTCTCCCCACTATTTTTAGAAGAGTGAGAACTTCTCTGCTTTCATTCCCAAAATGAGGCTGCTCTTTGGTTGGTATGACTCAAACAGAATTCCCTCAACTCTTTCCCTTTATTCCCAGAACAGGGTATGTTGAAACTACTCTTGTACCAAAAAATCTTACAAATGGGCAGTAATGAAATGTCAAAGAGTATGGTGATTTCAGTAAAAGTCTGACTAGGAAAGCCTATTTAAGGAAGTGCAGTTTCACTACTTATATGTCATATATCATGCACTATAAGCTCTACTATAAAATGAGAAAATTATAATTCCCAATAGGCTAATACTCCAAGTAATATTTCACCAGCATTAAAACTCTTTTAATTAATTATTAGTTGCTGAAATTAAAGCAGTAATTATAATAATTTCTAAGGCCATTATTTGAAAAAGTCTTACAGTTGAACTCGGTTTCGTACCCAAACTGAATGAGAGCCACATAAATTACAAAAAGAATAACTTTCAAGCTTCTACTCTATCAGAATCACATGAACTATTTCTCAGTCATTATAAATTTGAAATTATCACTATACTGAAAGCTGCCAAAAATCTACTTTTTCTTTCCTTATTTCTGAAAGGCAAGCTTGATATAAGTACCAAACACTATTATGTCCATTTTGCAAATTTAGGTAATGAAAACTGGCACCAAAATCTCTAACAGGAAGGAATATCAGTGTACCCCCAAGAATAAGAAAAACCTAAAGGACGAAAGGAAGCAATAAACTACAAAACAAACAAACCAAGCTGAACACATAAGTATAAAAACAGCAATTTGGGACAATGAGCTATCAGCTCAGAGCTGTCAAAATGCCTATCATCAAAAAGAATATAAATAATAAATGCCGGTGGGAATATGGAGAAAAGGGAACTCTTGATTAGTGTTGGAAGGAATGTAAATTGAGGTACTGAAAACAGTATGGAGGTTTCTCAAAAAACTGGAAATAGAACTTACCACATGACCCAGCAATTCCACTCCTGGATATATACCCCCCCAAAAAAAGAAAACACTAATTTGAAAAGATACATGCACCCCAATGCTCACAGCAGCACCACTTCCAATAGCCAAGATCTGGAAGCAACCCAAGTGTCCATCAACAGATGAATGGATAAAGAAGATGTGGTTTATATATAGTCCTTTGAAAGTGGCTCAGATGGTAAAGAATCTGCCTGCAATGCAGGAGAGACCCAGGTTCAACCCCTGGGTCGGGAAGATCACCTGCTGAAGGGAATGGCAGCCCACTCCAGTATTCTTGCCTGGAGAATTCCTATACAATGAAATACTACTCAGCCATAAAACAAGACTGAAATTTTGCCATCTGCACAACACAGATGGATTTGGAGCACATTATGCTAAGTGAAATAAGTCAGATAGAGAAAGACAAATACAGCGTGATATCACTTGTGTGTGCAATCTAAAAAATACAACCAACTCGTGAATGTAACAAAATAGAAGCAGACTCACAGAGACAGAGAACAAACTAGTGGCTGCCAGGGTAGCGAGGAAAGGGGAAGGGGCAGTCTAGAGGTAAGAAGTTCAGAGGTACAAACTGTTAAAGCATAAAGTAAATCACAAGGATATACAACACAGGGAAGACAGCCCATATTTTATACTAACTATAAATGGACTATAACCCTTTAAAAAGTGTGAATCACTATACTGTACATCTGCAACACTATAATACTGTATAGCAACTATACCTGAAATTTTAAAAACAAAATAAATAAATAAAATAGTAATTTGGGGGAGGAACGTGATTGGGGCAGAATCAAAGGGAAAAGACAAGGGTAAGCAAGGGTAAGACAAGCAAGACAAGGGTAAGACAAGATGAGCAAGTGGCCACCAGGGTATCTGAGCACCCGGTCCTGGGATAGAGCAAACCTGTTTTGGGGGAACTCACATCAGCACACACTACTGCTTGGTGTTTTGCTTTTGTTTTTACTTTTTGGCTGTACAGCTCAGCATGCGAGAGCTTAGTTCCCTAACCAGGGATTGAATCCATGTCCCCTGCAGTGGAAGCAGACAGTCTTAACTGCTGAAGAGAATTCCCAGCACACCCTGTTTTAAAGGTTCACAAACCAGACATTATGTGCTGGAGGGCAAGGGTTTATTCTGGGAAGATGCATGCATGATGAAATGAAGAAAATCTTATTTTTATAAAGAGAAAGAAGATTCACATCTGAATAGAACATGGGACATGCTCCTCAAAATAACTTTACTGGGAGAAGAAAGACCGGGGGAAGATGAGGAGGGACCCAGGAACTGAATGGGAAAGCTAAGTCGGCTAAGAATAGAGACAGAAGGAAACACTGGGCCCCAGGAGATAGAGATGCTAAGGAAGAAGACTCAGGCCGGCCAGCCTGGGAATCTGGGGATAATTATCCTATTACGTAAGAGGCTATACAGCCATGGCCTGAGCAAAGAAAAAGAAAAAGTCCATCTTTTCCTACTCCCCAACTTCTTTTCAATCACACTTCAAAGTCACTTATGACACAAGCTTGAGATTGGACCCTGCAGGTCTTAAAGAATTTGACTATTAGCTGAGAACAGCATTCTGATGTTCTGGGAAAGCATGTGGGTTGAATGTGGTGTTGGAACCCAAGAAAAGCCCAGGAAAAGGAAAGTGAATTTATGCAAAACTCCTTTGTCTTTTTTTTTTTTGCAAAACTCTTTAAAGGTGAATGTGTGTGTGTATGTGTGTGTACATGCATGAGTATGTGTGTATACACTTAGCTGTTTTTGTTTAGTTGCCAAGTTGCGTCCGACTCTTCTACAACCCTGTTGGACCAAAGTCCGCCAGGCTCCTCTGTCCATGAGATTTCCCAGGCAAGAATACTAGAACGGCTTGCCATTTCCTTCTCTAGGGGATCCTGCCGACTTAGGGATTGAACCAGGTTCTCCTGCATTGGCAGGCGGATTCTTTACCCCTGAGCCACCAGGGAAGCACTTAGACCCAATTTTAAATCCCCTGCAGAATCTGAGGGAGAATGGACACATGTATGTATATGTGTGACTGAGTTCCTTTGCTGTCCACCTGAAAGTATCACAACATTGTTAATCAGCTATATACACTCCAATACAAAATAAAAAGTTTAAAAAATAATAATTAAGCTCTTAGAACAGTGTTAAGCACCTAAAAGAGTCTCCTGCAAAGTGAGAGTTGCAAAGAGTTGTGGGGGTCTGAAAACATGGCCCTGAGGTCTGTCCAGCATGGCTGGAGAAAAGCCAAGTTCAAGAGCACCCCGGACAACTGCCTGCCATCTCAGAGTGCAGGACCTGCCAGAGGAACCAGGCTGCTGGCCAAGCAGCCCAACATCCTGCTCTGAAGATGGCCAGCGAGGAGCCCGTACTCCTGTGAGTGTTGAACAGAGGGAACACACCTGACTGGGCAAGCGCGCAATCTGATACCTCGGGAGAGAACTTCTTCCTGATCGCAGCCCGTGATCAGATTCTGCCCTGAAGCAGAAGGCTTAAGTGTCCTTGCAAATTTCATTCAGAAGAAAGACAAACAGACTCAATCCTCCTTCTTGACACCAGCCAAGGGTGGTGGAAATGGAGGAAGCACAGAGCGTGGCATCTTTGGTCACCAAGTGTCACCTTGGCCACACTGGTGGGCCGGCTGGCACGAAGCCTGTTCCTCAACAGGCCTCGTCTCACGTGATTTTCTTTTCGACAAGAGTTAAGCTGTTAAAATATCTGTAAGCCTTGCCACATAAAACGAAAAACACTGAGAAGTCCTTTATCAGATCACATGTCACAATTTAGGGTTTGGAAAATACGATAACTCCTGGTGGAGGGGGATGCCTCACCCACACAATTGCATGGCACTGGTTACTTCATTCCTGTTTCTGTTTCAACAGCTCCCTAAGGAGCACGTCCTGAAATCTTCCTCTATGCAGGTCAATTTTTAAGCAACTTCAAGTGAAAACAATGACTGATGACCCTAAAGACAGTCACAGAAGTTGGAAAGTTCATCTTGAGCAGGTTGCTAGAGTAGGACCATAATTCCTAGCAGGACTAAAAAGAAGAGAATCCTAAGATTAGATGGTTTGTGTTAATTCTCAAGAACCCAGCTCTCCTCACTGCTAAGCACAGGTTCCCAAGTCCCCAGAAGAGTAAGCTTACCGTTGGGTCTGGAAAGGCCGAAAGGAAGAGAGAGGAAGTGGGCGAGAAGGGAACAGCCTCTCCCTCAACAGTCTTGGCAGTGGAGACACTCGACCAGGGGGACAATGGCGGGAGGAAATTTGACACCACATCATCCAGGTATGAGCTGTAGGAGCCGAGTGTTCTGAAAAGGCGCACCCTTCAGGAGCTCGGCAGTTTCACAGACGTGTCTATTCATTGGGAACATGCGGACCTATGGCTTCCCTGGTGGCTCAGTGGTAAAGAACCCACCTGCCAATTCAGGAGAGGCGGCTTGGACCCCTGGGTCGGGAAGTGCCCCTGGAGGAGAAAATGGCAACCCACTCCAGTATTCTTGCCTGGAAAATTCCACAGACAGAGAGGAGCCTGGCGGGCTACAGTCCATGGGGTTGCAAAGAGTCAGACATGACTGAAGCTACTTAGCAAGCACTCCAGGAGTTGGTGATGGACAGGGAGGCCTGGCATGCTGCAATTCATGGGGTTGCAAAGAGTCGGACACGACTGAGCGACTGGACTGGACTGAACTGACTGTGCAAGGTTTTCAACTTAATACTTTTCTTATGTAGCACAGAGCCTAGCAACCACCAAGCACATAAAGAAGTTTAATAAATACTTGCTGATTTAAAAAATTCAATTCAAATAAAGGACACTGGATCTTCTCTATACCAGGCACTGCCCTGCACAATGAGAACAGAGAATGAATCCATTCATCAGTCTCTTGCTCTCAGTGTGTTTTCACTTCAGCTTTCGGATGATACACAATTAAACTATAACAGGACCAGTGCCAGTAATGGAGACAAGTTCAGTGACTTTGAACGATACTGTACCCAACAGCACCAAGGAACGCTTAAGATGACAAGTTGCTACCAGGCAGCAGCAGGACTGGTGCAAGACTCCAGGCATAAAAGTTCATTGTGTGCAACACAACACTGTAAAAATTTTAAAAAACAATAACAACAATAATAATAAAAGTTCATCATGTGGTTTGGGAGGGGAGCAGGTACTGGTTGGAATACAATGTGGATGGGGGGACGGGTGGGTGGAGATGATTCTAGAAAGTCAGGCTGTCCAAGGCCTCGCTGCCATGATAAACAGCTGGGTTTCATTTTGAACTGCAGTGTCAAAAAGAACGTGATCAATTTATTTACAATGAATCATTTCAGGGACTGCCCTGGTGGTCCAGTGGTTAATAATCTGGCTTGCAATGCAGGGGACATGGGTTTGATCCCTGGTCGGGGAACTAAGATCCCACATGCCTCTGGAGCAACTAAGCCCATGCACCGCAATGAAAAATTCTGCATAATACAACAATGATCCCATGTGTCGCAACTATGACCTGATGCAGTTAAATAAACAAAAAAAAAAACTATTCTGGGTTGGTTTTAAAGGAGCAGGAAGTGGAGATAGGAGGACCAGATGGGAGACAGCTGACGAGTCCAGGGCCAGAGGGAAGACAGCCCTAGTCAGGATGGAGAAGAAAGGACAGCATGAGATACATGGGGTGTGGACCGCACAGGATCCAAAAGTGTGGAGAAGCAACGGTGGGTGAGTCCGTGAGCGCTCCATGGACCAGAGAACAGTCATCACTCACTCCCCATGTCTTGGATGGCTTTGTGGCCACACTGGCCTTTGAAGAATGAGACAGAGGTGACTTGGCAGAACTATTATTACTATGCTCGTCCTGGCTCTTCTCCCTGTGATTCGAATCCTGAACAGTTTTCTTTAGGTCTATCTTTACACAGTACAATTCTTAGATTTTTTTTTTTTTAACAGAAATCTCCACCAAGAAAAGTCACCATCTTCTCTCTCCTTAATCCTGCTCATCAACACCTCTGACCTACATGAGACAAAAATAAATAAATAAAAAACAATAATAATAAGGCTTTGCCAGACTAGCAAACTGATCTAGGCAGGGGATTATAACAGACACCTGTTTTTCAACACAGCAGCTGTGAACACAATAGAAGCATGACAACCTAGTAACAAGAAAGCGTGCTCATTAAAATCCAATAGTAGCAGAAATTGGCATGGACCAATTTCCAGCTATGTCACGTGAATACGACAAGAAATTCAAATAAGATTTGACACATACGAGGAACTCTGCTTCGCTGAACTTGGAACATGAATGTTAGTTTCCTTATTGGGAGGCGATTCTAAAACCTTATGGCAGCTATTATTCACACAGGTTGTTACCATGAATATTAACTAAAGCTTTTTGAAGTTCGGTTGATTCACACACTGTACTGACCGAACACCGCTTCATTTAAGCCAGCTTAAAACACCAACAACCAAAACACATCCCAGTGGAGAAAGTGGACACGGACATAGGAGGAAATAAAAAACATTTAAAATTATATTTTCAAGATATATCCAGCCCAGGGTTACAGCAGCACTATTTACAACAGCCAAGACACGTGTCCATCAACAGATGAGTGGATAAAGATGATGTGGTACAATGGAATACTACTCAGCCATAAAAAAGAATGAAATAATGCCATTTGCAGCAACATGAACATATCTAGAAATTATACTAAAAGTGAAGTCAGAGAAAGATAAATATATGACTTCACATATATGTGGAATCTAAAAAAATATAAATGAACTATTTACAAAACAGAAACAGACTCACAGAAAACAAACTTACGATTACCAAAGGGGAAAGGGGGAAAGGGATAAATTAGGAGTCTGAGATTAACAGATATACATTATTATAAAATAAACAATAAGAATTTACTGCATAGCACAAGAAATTATATTTAATATATTCTAATAACCTATAAAAGAACTGGAAAAAAGAATATACATACACATACATACATGTATAACCAAATCACCTTGCTATACACCTGAAACCACAATATTGTAAATCAACTATGAAAGAAAGTGAAAGTGTTAGTTGTTTAGTCGTGTCTGACTCTTTGTGACCCCATGGACTGTAGCCCGCTAGGCTCCTCTGTCCATGGGATTCTCCAGGCAAGAATAGTGGAGTGGGTAGCTATTCCCTTCTGCAGGAGATCTTCCCAACAAAGGGATCAAACCTGGATCTCCTGCACTGCAGGCAGATTCTTTACCTTCTGAGCCACCAGGGACCTTGATTTTAAAAATTATCTTTTCAGTTCATTCACCACTGGAAACACACACACACACACCTTACCAACATATAAGCAGCACAGGCAAACTGCTTCATAGCTGCAATATGTACACATTACCTTTTCAGACCAGACCAGGGTGATGCTCTCAGAAACAGCTTGTTAACAACCCCTCGCATTGCTGTTTAACAATCCGTTTATAGCCCATCAGAAAGCCAGCCCTCCAAGGAGAAGTATTTTACATCTACATATAAGATTTCTTTGTCACAAGGCTGGGATTCATGCAATCTTTCACTCTATAAACTGGAATACAGATTATGCCATAATTTCTGGGACATATGATCCTATGCACATGCAATACACACATATATAGACTCACAAGAAGAAACCCCTGGAATAAAAGCAGAATGACATCCAAGAAGGCACAAGCCATTCCATACAGTCCTGACTAGGATTAAAAATAGTGCAGAAAGGCTTGGTGTCAACTACCCTAGCACTGTTCCCACTAGAACATGCTGATTCTAACCTCCAATGTTGGTTTTCAAGCTTCAGCCTTCAGTAACTTTACAGAGAAACCTTTCCCTGACTCAAAGGAGCTACGCTGCAGGCTTTGGACAGTGCAGCAAGAGTTCAATGCACTTCAGTTATGAGGCCATTAATGTACACAAGATGCAAGCAAAGAGTGAACCTGAAATTGTGACTCTTTCCCCAAAGCCAAACACATGTGCCCTGGGACACTTGGACCAGTTGAGAGATTACCTTTCTGGCTAACAGCATAACAGGAACCCTTGATATGCCAAGTACCATCAACTGCATAGGAGAAGCCAGCTGAACCCACACTTGCCTCACCGTGCCTGGGAAAGTGTGCGGTCAAAATTTGCCCAACATGGCACATCTTGTCAACACAGCCCCACATGGGATCCCAGTAGGATGAAGAGAAGAGGTAAACGTAGGGTTTACAAGACCCTGAGAAGAATCACAGATACCACTCTAGGGGCCAGAGCTGTGAAGCGGATTTTTTCTAATAATCCACTTGGTATGTAATCTGGCAGTCCACAAATATGTGCATTGGGTAAAAGGAGATTTGCCCAAACTAGACTCAGCAGTTCGCCCAAACTAGACTCACCCTAAATAAGAAACAGGAGGTGTTGTGAACTCATTTCTCACCTGTAACCTAGATGAAATTAACCAAGAGGCCAGACGACTATACTCACATTCTCCCACACCTATCACCTACGCAGTAAACCTTTAAAGACCACAGTTGAAATGGAAATGTACCCAGAACCATTTTTCCCTTATACCGGACTGTTCAACACCATGGCTAACCACAAAAGCACACGCAGGCATTCCCCCTACCTTACAGAAGATTCATTTGGCCATTTTTATCAAAGTTTACAAGACAGACGAATTCTCAGAAGAGCCAGCTCAGGTTAAGAGTGACTGGTGCCCCGGGGCCCACCTCTTCCCTCTGCTGGAATAACAGGGCCTTTCGGTAGGGTCTGCATGGCTTTTTTCCTTTTTTCCTTCTTGCATTTTTAAGTCTTTTCCCTCTGAGGCCTTGTACCACGCATCTCCAAAAGCAAGGCCCGAAGCCCTGTACCCAGAAAGGAGAAATAAATCTCCTGCCATCAATGTCAGTGGTTCTTATGCATTTTTCTAGGATACGGAGCTTAGAAGAGCCAAGGTGCCAGGGAGGGGGGTGCACATAGATGGTATCCTAATAGGTGCCTTACTTGAGATGTAACCCAACACCCATCTCCCTCCCATCTGGCTCAAAGTTAAAGATCCCCTTGCAGCATGCTGAAAAAGATTAGAGGATCATCACTCCAGTCTTTCTGGGCTCGCCAGCATTCCCCCTGAATTCCATCACGTTCAAAAACTGTGTCTGACCCGCAGGGGACTCCTGCCACCGAGCAGCACACCCTCACCGCTCACAAAGCCTGGCCAGGTGCACAGAGCCTCGGAGACGCGAGAGAGCAGCATGCCAGCTTCAGAGGGTGAGCCTTTGTTTCCTGGTTCTCTGGGCAAAGATTCTTTGCCTTCCCAACAAGTATGGTCTCTCCTTCCACCCCAGCCTAAAGCATTCAAGTCAGCAGACCCAAGGAAGGACCAGGGGGATGTGAAAGTGAAAGTTGCTCAGTCATGTCCGACTCTTTGCGACCCCATGGACTGTATAGTCCATGGAATTCTCCAGGCCAGAATACTGGAGTGGGTAGCCTTTCCCTTCTCCAGTGGATCTTCCCAACCCAGGGATCAAACCCAGGTCTCCCACATTGCAGGCAGATTCTTTACCAGCTGAGCCACAAGGGAAGCCCTGGACAGAGTCAAATACGGAGCTGGCAGCCTGCGGGAATCTGAGCTGTTGTCAGCTATATCAGGTCATTCAGGTCTCCACATCCAGGAGGAGGGAAACTCATCCAGACAGGGGCCCTTTGTCAACTCAGATTTTACACCCAAATGATGGCTCTCCCACCCAGTTCACCTAGGCTCATAGACAGGCTAGATTAAGAGGCATGAAGGGAGAGTGACCCTGAAGGGATCTGTCCCTGCCCATCACTGGCCATGACTATCAAGACTGTTAGGAGAGCCACTGTTTCCAAGCAGAACACCAGGCAAGTGAACTCCTGACCTGGATTTTTCAAATCTCCCAGATCATAAGTCAAGAGGAGGATAGGGTAACTATAAAATGCACCCGGGATCCCTTCACATGCCCACTTCTCAAAACCAGAGGTACCCACTCTGGGGCAGGAAGCTGGACACAAGCGCACATGCAGAAGCCCAAAGAAAGGAGAACTACTTCTGTCCCCGGGGGTGCCCGGCCAGTGATCACAGGCCTGCACACGAGAAGACAGAGCAGGACCAGATGGCTGAGTCAGGGGACGCTACCCTGCGGTTTGCTCTGGCAGGAGGCAGATGTTCAAGGATAGTGTCTGGGAAAGATATACGGTCTAGAACAATGAAGGAAGGAAGTAACGTGGGAAAAAAACGTTGCCTTCCCTTGCGCAAACTCCCTAAAGAAGCCCAGAAAGGTGCTCAGGGAACGCTCTCTCCTCTTTCATCAAGTCTCAGGTACAGCCCCTCTTGCCCACCCCAGTGGTAGATCTATTTCTCCAAGTACTAATTATTAGGCTATTAGGAGCCTTTGGATGATACTGGTCCCAAATTTACTGACCTGGAATCTTCAAGAGGGACCCCAGGGATGCCTGTTCTTGCCACACTAGAGTCTGGCAGGTACATGCGAGGCCACCACTGCACACCTAGACCCACACGGGTGACTTCAGAGACTGACAAACTGTTCTTGGGGGGTTGACTTTCAAGTTACAATGCAGATTTCTATCTGTAGCCCATTTCTTTCAGGAAACACTTGAGAGTCAGTATCTCAACTTTGACTGTTGCTTCCTTGCAAAGAGGGGATGTGACAGAATTGAGGATTACTGACCTCATGATACGGAAAAGTCTTCAGAAAGATAAAGTCATCAGGTCCCATCATAATCCACTGGAGAGTGCACAAGACAGCGGAGCAGAAAATCACCAACTCGATTGGGTTTTCCAGGGCGAGGGCAGAGGAACTGGCTCTCTCTCCAGACCTAAGCTCTGTCCTCAACAGCTTAAAAGTGCCTGCATCTGCTTCCAGGAGTCAACACAGGAGGCCTCGAACATTCTCTAAACTATTCCTCAAAAAGGGCCATTCTGGGACTTCCCTGGTTGTCCAGTGGTTAGGATTCCACTCTCCCAAAGCAGGAGACCCAGGTTTGATCTCTGGTCAGGGAACTAGGTCCCACATGCCGCAACAAAGACCTGGAGCAGTCAAATAAATTTTTTTTGAAGGCCGGGGTAGGGGGGAGAGGGTGCGTGGGGCGGGGGTGGGGATCTTTTGCAGGCTCCATGTCATCTTCTCACTTAACATGGATATACAGCAGAAAACTCAGGAGCTCAGTGTAAGTCCACAGCAAAAGGAATCACAGCTACTGATAACAAATACTTCAACCTCCCTGCATGCATGCTAAGTCACATCAGTTGTGTCTGACTCTCTGCAACTTCATGGACTATAGCCTGCCAGGCTCCTCTGTTCATGGGATTCTCCAGGCAAGAATACTGGAGTGGGTAGCCATTTCCTTCTCCAGGGGATCTTCCCGACCAAAGGATCAAACCCACATCTCTTGCATCTCCTGTACTGGCAAGAACTTTCTTTACCCCTAGCACCACCTGGGAAGCCCCCCCAACCCCCAGCCTCCCTTAACCTCTATAACAAATCAAGGTTCCCTGATGCCCGAAAGTTACAGATTTAGCTTCTTCAAATTCTCCCGTTTAAACCTCCAAGAAGAACCATCTACTCCAGACTCTTGGAACCAGAAAATTCACCATCTACTGCAAACAGTGTCTGCTCTGTGGTCAGACAGCCACGGGGCTGCCTGCCACACAAAAGCAGAGTGAAGAATGGATGCTCCCTCTGGAGTCTCGTCCCGGTTGCAAATAATAAGTAACTGTATGAACGAGCAGATCCTTTAATAGGTTTGAATACTTGAGGGCTGAGTAATAATGGCCATCAGAGGCACTGCACAGTATTTGCAGGCTTCGGGTTTTTTTTCCTTTCATCTCTGGAAACTTATTCAGAACCATACGAGCTATTCCCTCACAATTTTAAGATGCAAGCGGCATCTGTTTCGACCATGTAATTGCAGTTGGCTGGTCTCTTCTGTTGTTGAGGCTTGTATTCAACGAGAGTTAAAAATCGGAGCTTTGCTGAGCGCTGAGTAACCCCGAGCCTGGGAGAAGCTCAAAGGGACAGTGACAAGAGCCCTGGCTGGGAGTCAGCCAGCCTGAGAGGCCTGGAGGTTCAGGCAGGGCCAAGAACCAGCCACGGGAGCACCAGCAATACCAGGATGTCTCTGGCCTCTGTTTTCCCAACGATGTAATGTAGGGAAAATTACAGGACTGGAAAATCTCTCACCCCTTCTAGATTCCTCTGATGGGAGGATATACAAAGGGAGAGAAGAACTGCATTTTGCTTTGCTTTGAACAATGTTAAGGCACTGCCAACAGCCTTCAAAGACAGGGCTGTATTTTTGTTTGTTTGTTTAGTTTTAAGATTTGAGTTGGTCCATTTTTTAAATTCTTTACTGAATTTGTTATACTACTGCTTCTGTTTTATGTTTTGGTTTTTTGGCCCCACGGCACGTGGGATCTTAGCTCCCCAACCAGGGATCGAACCCACAACCCCCTGCATTAGAAGATGAAGTCTCAAGCACTGGACAGCCAGGGAAGTCCTGTGATAGATATTTTTATTACCACTTCAGATGACTTACTAGGTTCAAGCTTAAGATGAACAAGTTAGGGGATAGGAGGGAGGTTCAGGAGGGAGCGAAGTTCAAGACGGAGGGGATATATGAATACAAATAGCTGACTCCATTGTACAGCAGAAACCAACACAACATTGTAAAGCAATTATACTCTAATAAAAAAAATTTTTTATGAATTCATTTAAGAAGCAAGATTCACACTCAGGTCTATCTACTCCAGGGTCTGTCCTTCCCCTAGAAGCCCTTCATGGTACAGCAATGACTGGGTCCCTCTTCTCAAGAACTTACAATTCCCTTAAGGGAAATCAGCATTACAGATAAGAACCAATGAACAGCTATCAGGCAGAATAAAATGCAGATCAAACTCTGAAACAGCAATGATTACGATGACAGTGCTCACATCCCGATGCACCGGCACCCACAGCACTCACACCAGCGGGACCACACGCCGTTTGAGGGTCATTCAGGAAATCAGATCGTTTTCCGTGTGTCTGACTCCCACATACAAAGGGAAAACACCCCTGGGGAACACACAAAGTCTGCTGAGCATGCAGATTTATTGGGTAGCTCTTTCCTGTCTTCACTGGAGAGGAAAGTAATATTTTTCGTAAGTCACTGGTCCAGATAACTGAAGTGTGGCCTTTTAAAAAGGTAACGTTATTTCTATGTCAGCCCTGTTCACTGGCTAGCTTTCCAAAATGCACGACACTATTTCCTCACTTCCTAAACCTCATAAAGACTGTCTTTAACACGGAGGTCATAATGATGATCATTAATACCATCAGTCATTGTGTGGTGCCAGACAAACCGGTTTCACTCTCTAGACAGGAGTCCCAACGACGAAGCTGTGCTGAGTTATTGTCTGCTTTTTGTCAACTTTCCTGGTGTCAGTGGGACATGGCCCTGGGATCATGAACACCTGATTCTGACTCTGGCTCAGCTACGAAGAGCAATGTGATCTCAGGCAGGTTATTTTTTTTCATTTTTTAAAATTGGGGTATAGTTGCTTTACAGTGTTGTGTTAGCTTTTGCCATGCACGGAAGTGAATCAGCTGTATGTATACATATATTGCTTCCTCTCGGACCTCCCTCCCACCCCATTCCAGTCCCCTCCGCCCCAATGGTCACCATAGAGCACTGAGCTGAGCTACCTGTGCTATAGAGCAGGTTCCCACTACTGCTGCTTCCAAGTCACTTCAGTCGTGTCCGACTCTGTGCGACCCCATAGATGGCAGCCCACCAGGCTCCCCCGTCCCTGGGATTCTCCAGGCAAGAACACTGGAGTGGGTTGCCATTTCCTTCTCCAATGCACGAAAGTGAAAGTGTTATACGGAATTTAGAAAGATGGTGATGATGACCCTGTATTCGAGACAACAAAAGAGACTCAGATCTATAGAGTGAACTTTTGGACTCTTGGGGAGAGGGAGAGGGTGGGATGACATGGGAGAATGGCATTGAAATATGTATACTATCATGTAAGAAACGAATCGCCAGTCTATGTCTGATGCAGGATGCTTGGGGCTGGTGCATGGGGAGGACCCAGAGAGATGTTATGGGGTGGGAGGTGGGAGGGGATTCACGTTTGGGAACGCATGTACACTCGTGGTGAATTCATGTCAATGTTTGGCAAAAGCAATACAGTATTGTAAAGTAAACTAAAGTTAAAATAAAAAGTAAAAAAAAAAAAAATCACACCAGCAAAAAAAAAAAGTGAAAGTGAAGTCGCTCAGTCGTGTCCGACTCTTATCGACCCCATGGACTTCAGCCCACCAGGCTCCTCTGTCCATGGGATTTTCCAGGCGAGTACTGGAGTGGGCTGCCATTGCATTCCCCGAGGTTCCCATTAGCTCTCTCTTTTATACATGGTAGTGTATATATGTCAATCCCAACCTCCCTATTCATCCCCCACCATGTTCATACTGGTTCTCTATGGCTGCACCTCCATTCCTGCCCTGCAAATAGATTCATCTGTACCAGCTTTTAAGATTTCACATACACATGTTACTATACAATATTTGTTTTCCTCTTTCCGACTTACTGTATGACAGACTCTAGGTCCATCCACGTCACTACAGATGACCCACTTTTGTTCCTTTTTATGGCTGAGTAATAGTCCATTGTAAATATGTACACATCTCTATCCATTTCAGGCAGACTACTGAAATGCTACAAGAAATGGCAACCCACTCCCGAGTTCTTGCCTGAAAAATCCCATGGAGCCTGGGAGGCTCCAGTTCACGGGGTCACAGAGTCAGACACGACTGAGCACACACACACATCTAAATGCTGCAGGATTCAGTTTCCTCCTCTGTTTCATGAGAACTGGGACTTAGACTTTCTTAATCCCTCAACTCCCTCCACACGGTAGTCTGTCTGCTTCCTTCCCTACATCTGCTCTGAAGACAGGCTTCGTTAAAGCTGCTTAAATCCAGAAATGCATCAAGTCAGAGGGCCCACAGCCTCTCTCCAGGAAATCAGAACAAGGGCAGTGGTGTCAGCTTATCAGGAGAGAGGAGAACAAAAAAGACGATTCCTTTGGTTGGGGGGTCGGGGGTGGGGGTGGGGATCGGGGAATGCCTGAAGCGACATCAGACAGGTTCCAAGAAATCACACAGTATCTTTAGATGAGCGAAAAGGACGGGTTTTTTAAATTTTTTTAATTGGAGGATAATTGCTTTACAATATTGTATTGGTTGCTGCCACACATCAACATGAATCAGCCATAGGCATACATATGACCTCTCCCTCTTGAACCTCCCACCTTATCCCACCCTGCTAGGTTGTCACAGAGCACAGGTTTGAGCTCCCTGCATTGTACAGCAAACTAAGAGGGAAGGTCTCTAAAATGTACTGCATTCACGAACTGTGTAAAAATTTTTAAATTGGAAAAAAAATAAAAAGCAGTGGAAGAGACTGAGCAAGGTGTGACAAAGGTGTCTGGCTCCCATGGCCCCAGCCTGTCACCCACCTGACCACATGATGATGCCATAAGGCGTCACCGGGGGAAAGTTGGGTGCTTCCCAGATGATGCTAAAGAACCTGCCTGCCAATGCAGGAGACTTAAGAGACTCGGGTTCGATCCCTGGGTCAGGAAGATCCCCTGTAGGAGGGCAAGGCAACCCACTCTGGTATTCTTGCCTGGAGAATCCCATGGCCAGAGGAGCCTGGCAGGCTACGGTCCATGGGGTCACAAAGAGTCAAACACGACTGAAGCGACTTAGCACACACAGACAGGGGAAAGTAGAGAGGGGAAAGGTTTCTAAGGAAAACATGAAAAGGGCCCAGATGAATCCACCTAAATACAAAAGCATCACAAGACAACATCAGGGACTGGCGTAGAAACAGGACACCTGGACATCCATTCTAGGGAGGGTGCTGTGTGCAAACTGACCATCTGGCTGCCTTGCCCCCAGAGGGCTGGTTAGGAGCCACCCACCCAAGCAGGAGAAGACCAGAGAGGGAGGAGGCGTCCCTGCCAGCTCTATTCCCACCTCTCAGCTTGGCCTGTGGGAAGCACCATCACCCCATCGCTCTCAGTTTTAAAGGAGGCTGGCCTGGAGACTGGGGTCAGGAGGGAAGGTAAATGCTGGCCTGAGCTTCTCCACGCACAGCCTGGGAGATGGCAAGCCAACACATTGCTTAACTGCTGCAGGCTCCTCCTCTGTAAAACAGGGAGAAAACCTGCCTCCCAGAGGGAGTCATGAAGAACAAATGAGATAATGCACATAAAATGCTTAGTCTGAGGACTGGCACACAGCAGGATCCAATAAGTGATGGTAGTAGTGATGGAGGACGAGGAGAAGAAATACAGCAAGGATGACCACCAGAGCAGCATGCAAAACCCTTTAATTACCTCGACTTACATCACTGAAACATACACATTACCATACATAAAACAGATAGCCAGTGGGAGTTTGATGTATGAAGCGGCACCCAAAGCTCAAAATGACCTGGAGGGATCGGGTGGGGAGGGAGGTGGGAAAGGGGGTTCAGGAGGGAGGGGACATATATATGCCTATGCATCCAATGTATGGCAAAAACCATTATAACACTGTAAAGTAATTATCCTCCAATTAAAATTTTAAAAAAGAAAGTGAAAAGTGATAGTGTTAGTTGCTTAGTCATGTCTGACTCTTTGCGACCCCATGGACTGTAGCCTGCCAGGCTCCTCTGTCTGTGGAATTCTCCAGGTAAGAAAACTAGAGTGGGTTGCCATGCCCTTCTCCAGGGGATCTTCCCAACCCAGGGATCGAATCTGGGTCTCCTGTACTGCAGGTGGATTCTCTATTCTCTGAGCCACCAGAGAAGCCCATCGAGACTTTAGAAAGCTCCCAAAATGCAGGTGTTCCACAGTTTAGTCCACAGACCTGAGTGAGCAGTCTGTGCTTCGAGGGGGTTCATACCTAGCAAACACAGACTAATGCCTCGTCGCCCTTTCCACCCATACTCCCCAAATTCCAGATCATTAGACCAGGGGTCCTCAACCTCCAGGATCTAATGCCTGATGATCTGTGGTGGAGCTGATGTAACAATAATAAAGTCCACAGTAAATGTAATGTGTTTCAATCATCCCCAAACCACAAACCGCCCACCACCACCACCACGTGCCCATCGCCCATCTGTGGAAAAAGTGTCTTCCATGAAACTGGTCCTTGGTGCCAAAAAGACTGGGGACACTGCCTCAAACAGAGACCAGGCTGAACTGTATACTTTCACTAAGAAGAAAAGACTGATCAAGCAAGTTAGCAGAGCAAATAACACATCGGTGGTACTATTTCGATGCAGAAGGCACAGTCTTGAGCACACAGCAGCCCTCATTTCTAATCAGAAGACAGTGTGGACACACGTTATTTCTGCCTGTTCATGGAGGTGGAGACCGAAACACCCCCAGAAAGCCACATTTATTAGGCTGGTTTCTGTATGTTCAGAACTTAGTCTTTCTCTCTCCAAATACTAGATTTGGCAGCGAATGGTCTTTATGCCGGGTCCCTCCTGGCGTGGGAACCCCGCGTCAACTTACACTCATTCTATTCAATAAATCCACCGAGAGCTTGGTTTCTTACACATGTCTCATAACAAATATGGCAGTGAGGGCCTCTGCCAGGAAATCAACACCAGTGCTTTTCCTAAAGTAGCACTCATGAAGACAAAATATGTTGTTTGTACACCTCATGCCCCAAGGGGCTTCGTTTGACACTGATTTGCTCTGCTGGGAGCGTCACACCAAAGAGCAACTTTTCAATATCCATAACAGGGCACATGGGCTCTTGATGCTGGTCCCAAACACGCCCCCCGCTCCCACCTGCCTCAGCGTGAGTAAACGCTGGTCAACTTGGCTGCACAGAATCTGTTCTAGTGCTAGCTTCCTTAGGAAACTCTAGAAACTGGACTGTTTTTTCCCTCAACTTACCTATGCTAAAGAGGTAAGCTATTCCTCTAGGACTAGCTGCCATGTTTTCAGCTGATGCTGTTTGAAACAGAGCCTCAGTATGTATAAATTAAGGTGTATGTTTGAGCCTAAGTTTCCCCTCCAGGATTTCTCAGAAAAGGCCCAGGAAAGAGGCCCAGAGCCCTCAACCCAAAACAGAAGTACCAGCTCCTCACAAACTAAAAAAAAAGTACCACTTCACCCCATCATTGGGGATATATCCAAAACTCAGAGCGGAATCTCAAGGGTCATTTGTACACCCATGTTTATCACAGGCTCATTTACAACAGCCGTGAGACGGAAGTAACACAGATGTCCTTCAACAGATGAATGGATTAAAGAAAATATGGCATATACATAAAATGGAATGCTGTGTGTGGCAGTCATTCACTCAGTCTTGTCCAACTCTTTGCGACCCCATGGACTGCAGCCTGCCAGGCTCCTGTCCATGGAATTAATTCTCCAGGCAAGAAGTGGGTTGCCATGCCTTTCTCCAAGGGATCTCCAAGGGTTTGATTGGGAATCGAACCTAGGTCTCCTGCATTGCAGGCAAATTCTTTACCATTTGAGCTACCAAGGAAGCCAAAATGAAATGTAAAGCAGCCTTGAAAACAAGGAAACCCTGTCCCATCGCTACAATATGGATAAGCCTCCAGGCCATTCTGCTAAGTGAAATACAGTATCATTCTACTCATATGAACTATTTAAAGGAGACAAAAATCACAGAAACAGAAAATAGGAAGGTGGTGACTGAGGGCTGGGAGGAGGGGAGAGGGGAAACTAGTGTTGAGTGGGTATAGAGTTTCAGTGTTGCAAGACAGAAAAGTTCTAGAGATCAGTTGCACAACAATGGGAAGAGACTTAACATGACTGAACTGTACCTTCAACACTGGTTTAGAGGGTAAACTTAATGTTACATGCTTTTCACCACAATTCAGAGAAAAGTTATTGCGGTAGATGGTGGTGCAAAGACAAGCCCATCGAGCCCTTCTTCCTTCATCCCCCACTCCTACTCCTTCCTCTTCTCAACATCTAACAATATACCCTCTCAACCCAGGGCTCCCCCACACACCGTCTTACTTGGCACAGACCTCCGTGCCCTCATACCAGCTGGCTTGTGATTAAAATGGACCAAGTTAAGAAGTGCCAGAGAGCGCACAGCCTATTGTATCGAATTTCTTTGGCCTTTTATAGGGACGAACCGTGAACCCAGCCAGTATGGGGCAGGGGCTCGAAAACCAAGAGGCCTGCATTGCTCTGCCTCGGACACACGTCAGCTGAAGCAAACTATTTAGCTCTGCGGACCTCTTTGCTATAAAAGACGCTGGCCCAGGTGATCTTTATAGCCTTGCAGCTCCGAGTCTCTAATTAATTCAATTGCTAAAGAACCCAGCAAGAACTTTAGAAGTCTCCTCAGTTGGACCTTCTCCAGTGATTCCTCAAGCCCCTTTATCTTTTACTCAACTCCATGTTTTTGCTTATTTTTAGACACAAAAGCAGTTTTTAAAAATGTCACCAAAATAAGAAAAATTATAAGGTCAAAATTCTACTGATAATTTTTGGACCAACACTCTAGGGAGTGCCCCAGGCCTCCCTGAGTCAACAGAGTGACCCCACAACCACGTCATGCCAGCTTGTGGATGCAGCGTTAAGTCACTCCAGGCACACAGGACAGAGAGGAAGGGGCACTGACCACCTTCCATGCCTCACTGCAAGTCAGCCAATGTGACCGACACGTACATCTAAGCAAGATGCCAAGGTGGGCACAAGACACAAAAAGATAAGCACCACTCAACCCAAGGAGCTCAGGGTCCAGAGGGGAGTCTCCCAGAGAGTAAGAAAACAGAGAATTCATTCCATTAAGAAAGCCAACCCATACAGAGGGCAGAGAAAGGGAGGGGACCAGGGAAGTTATCT
>SJYQ01001961.1:0-51002 GCA_006410935.1 Redunca redunca
GCAGTCCAGTGGTTAAGACTTTGCCTTCCAATGTAGGAGGTGCGGATTCGATCCCTGATTGGAGAGCTAAGACCCCACATGCCTTGTGACCAAACACCCAAAACATAAAACAGAAGCAATACTGTAACAAACTCAATAAAAACTTTTAAAAATGGTCCACATTTTTTAAAAGTCTTAAAAAAAAACACAAAAAAATCCCCAACTATANCAGCTATATATATATATATATATATATATACACATTAGAAGTATACCGTTATGGTTTACTCAAAAGATAAAGGATGAACAGTAAAACATTGTATGTAACAAAAGAGACCCTGAACACTCTTGTGAATATCTTTTTACTTGGAAAGACCACATGCCCACTGGTGAGGACATTTCAACTTTAAATGATTATAGTTATTTTTTTTTCAAGTCCAAGATAGGATCAAATGACAAGGACTTACATGAGTTCTAGTTTTCTAATCTAGACCAGTAGTTCAGAAGCACTGGGGGGCCTCAATCCCCCACATTTTCATTGAGAACCACCGAGCTGAACTCTACAGAAGACTTCTACATAGGTGAGTTGGGGAACATTTTGCTTGGGGACCATAATTAAGAGCAATGGAGATAGAAAATCTTTTCTACAACAACCAGAACATGCTGCAGAAGAGTCAAGGTGGCTGCTTTAAGGCAGCTGGACTTTGTGATGAGACGATAGCCCACTGGCACTTCAGAGAAGCTATTCAATAGAGTGATGAAGGGGGAAACTATTATATTGAGAGTACAAAGGTTTTAGGGCAAAAACTAATATTCGAGGGCTTACTAGGTACTTTTCCAGAGGTGATGTGGCAGTGCCACGAGACTGCTGTCTTTACTCGTTTTACAGATGAAGTTACTAATTTCCCAGTCAAGCCCAGTGATAAAGCAAGGCTTTACACCCAGTTCTCTGACTCTACATCCACACCTCCTCCTCTAGCCCAGGGGTACCCTAATAGGACAGCAGGCAGTGGGAACACAGCTACAATCAGAATGTGGTGCATCTGAATGGACAGGTACAGAGTGAAGGGATGCCAGCTTACCCAGGCAAGTGACAGGAGACACCACCTCCACCCCTTTGCTCCCAGGAGGCATCAACTTCCCTCATTAGAGAAATCCCCATAGGAGGCACTGCAAACAACATGGGCTTTTGTGTCAGACCAACATGGGTTAGGAATATGCTTTTTTACAAGGCATGGGACCTTGAGCAAGTCGCTTAAGTCACTACAGCTCAGTATTCTCATTGGAATATGGGTGTAACTGTGAATATCTCTTAAGATTGTTGAGATTACCAAATGAAGTCATGCCAGTAAAGTCTTTAGCATAAAGCCTGACTCATTGAACAAGCTTTCAGGGAGGTGTTAGCTCTTATCAGCAGATGGAAGCTGGGCACAGAGACTAGACTAGCAGCAAGTTTCGGGGTAAAAGAAGTATAGAGAAAACTTGGGAACTTAAGGGGCAGTGAGGCAGAGGGAAGATTTGCTTATCCTTTTTAGATGAGGTGAGACCAGATCATGCCTGTAGGGAGGAGAAAGGGGTCTCCAGATAAGGCGAGGGGGAGAGACTGAAGAGATGGTGGGAAGGTCAATCATTATCAGACCTGATTTCTTATGGGTCTGGGAAGGATGGAAGGAGAAGTCTTGGTAAGGGAAGCAGGCAGCTTTTCTGCAGTGATAGGAAGAAGGAGAAAGAGGTGTTAGATGACCTGCATCTTGGTGAAGCCTTCTGGAGACTTCAGAACAGCTAAGGAGAAAGGCAGGCAAGCCAGACTTCTGGGATGGAGGACTTAGGACTCCCATTAAGTTCTCCACCAGACAAAGAGCAAGAGCCCTGGCAAAGTACTCAACATCAGCTTTCTCAGAACTCTGGAAATTAACCAAAGACGTGCAGCATTCTGAGGAACTTTCATTCTAAAACAATTGTGCAGCTGAATCTTGGTAAGAAGAGCAAGCTCTGTGGCATGCCCAGTTTCTACCCTCTCCCTCCGCTCTGCGATGGCTTATCAACATTGTCTTCCACTCCCAATTTGTGTAGGTACAGGCTCGATGCATACTTTCCATTTAATAATAATAGCTAATGCTCCAACCAAAGCCTATTGCTTTTTTAACCTTTGGTGGCCATGATGCCAAATGAATCTCCCATCCTAACACAGCCCTGAATGATGAAGGTCAGGTTTCCTGACCTGGGACCTCTGCCTACAGGCACTCCCACCTCCAAATGAATGGGTAATATTCCTTGCAAAGGAATTCACAAATGTAGTAAAATTCCCAATTAGGAAGTGAGTCAATAGTACACAGTGAAAAACAAGACTATCTCTCACCCTTTCCTACAGACCTCTACTTTCTCTTCCTAAGGGAAATTGGGGGCCTTCCCAGACAAGTTTATGCACATACAAGCATCAGTTTGCTTTGTGTACATAGATTTTTTCCCCCTTTACCACCAGCAGCATATGATACACACAATCCTCTCTGCACTTGGCTCATCCCCATACTAACATATCTTGGACAGGTCTCACCACCAGAGTCTACAGGTCAGGCCCATCTGTTCCACTGGCTGCATGGCGTCCTACTGTGTGAATGAACTAGGTTCTTTTTTGGGAAACATTTATTATAACAAATTTCAAACACACACGAGTAGACAGAAACACACAAAAGTTGTACAGCAAATCATCATATACTTGTTTTTCAACTTTCATAATGGCCAGTCTCACTTTATTCCTACCCTACACCAAGTCCCAACACACATGATTCTGATATGATCAGAAATTCTATCATTTCACTAGTAAGTAACTCAACTTACTTATCTAAAATATGCAGACTTTGAAAAAAATAACCACAGATTCCATCATCACATCTTAAAAACAGCACTAATTCCTTTATATTGAATATCTTATCAATGCTCAAATTTTCCTGATTTTCTTATAAAAAATTTTATATCAATTTTTATATCAACCAGGATCGATCATGCAAAGTCCAGCTATTGTGATTATTGGTGTCTCCTGTGTCTCTTCATTTAAGTTTCCTATAGGCTGTCCCTTCTTTCCTTTTTGTTTGCAATTTACTTGCTGAAAAAGTAAGAAAGGTTATTTGTCTCATAAGTTTTCCAACATCCTGCAATGTGCTGGCTCTACCCCTGTGGTTTACTAATTTCCTCAACAGTAGGAGATGGCTCTAGGGTCCCTAAATAGCATTTAAAGTAGAGGGAAATCTCACAGAGAGATAGGTGGGTGCAACATCTATTTCTGCTTTATTGACTATGCAAAGCCTTTGACTGTGTGGGTCACAATAAACTGTGGAAAATTCTGAAAGAGATGGGAATTCCAGACCATCTGACCTGCCTCTTGAGAAACCTATATGCAGGTCAGGAAGCAACAGTTAGAACTGGACATGGAACAACAGACTGTTTCCAAATAGGAAAAGGAGAACGTCAAGGCTGTATATTGTCACCCCGCTTATTTAACTTATATGCAGAGATCATGAGAAACGCTGGACTGGAAGAAGCACAAGCTGGAATCAAGATTGCCGGGAAAAATATCAATCAACTCAGATATGCAGATGACACCACCCTTATGGCAGAAAGTGAAGAGGAACTAAAAAGCCTCTTGATGAAAGTGAAAGAGGAGAGTGAAAAAGTTGGCTTAAAGTTCAACATTCAGAAAATGAAGATCATGGCATCTGGTCCCATCACTTCATGGGAAATAGATGGAGAACCAGGGGAAACAGTGTCAGACTTTAATTCTTTCGGGCTCCAAAATCACTGCAAAGGGTGATTGCAGCCATGAAATTAAAAGACGCTTACTCCTTGGAAGGAAAGTTATGACCAACCTAGATAGCATATTCAAAAGCAGAGATATTACTTTGCCAACAAAGGTCCATCTAGTCAAGGCTATGGTTTTTCCAGTGGTCATGTATGGATGTGAGAGTTGGACTGTGAAGAAAGCTGAGCGCCGAAGAACTGATGCTTTTGAACTGTGGTGTTGGAGAAGACTCTTGAGAGTCCCTTGGACTGCAAGGAGACCCAACCAGTCCATCCTAAAGGAGATCAGTCCTGGGTGTTCATTGGAAGGACTGATGCTGAAGCTGAAACCCCAATACTTTGGCCACTTCATGCGAAGAATTGACTCATTGGAAAAGACTCTGATGCTCGGAGGGATTGGGGGCAGGAGGAGAAAGGGACGACAGAGGATGAGATGGCTGGATGGCATCACCGACTCAAAGCATATGAGTTTGGGTGAACTCTGGGAGTTGGTGATGGACAGGGAGGCCTGGCGTGCTGCAATTCATGGGGTTGCAAAGAGTTGGACACGACTGAGTGACTGAACTGAACTGAACTGAAGATTACTGAAAACAGTTTTGTTACAGTAGGAAAAAACTGGAAACAGTCAAAACAATCTAAATGGAAACAACAATGAGGCCATGGCTAGACATCATTCTAGGAAATATATAGTCATTACAAAGCATGTTTTCAAATGACATAAGAAGCATAGAAAGAAGTAATACTGAAAAATACCTATGGAACATGAGCAAATTAGAATAGCAAGCAGTTTACAAACAGCATAATGCCAAATTTATTTTTAAAAATGTAAAAAACGCTTATTTCTGAGCCATACGATTGCACATCGTTTAAATTCCTTACACTGAACATGCATTACTTTTATAAACAGATCCTACAATGAGCAGAAGAGAGGGGGCACCCACATCACCTCACGTCACTCTAAGTGTGTCTGTCTGGCTCAAAGGGAGCCCTCAGACAGGCACCTGAGGTGCTAGAGAAAGGTAGCCCACAGCTGGCTGGGTCTGTCTATTCTGAGGTGATCCTGCTGTGAATTCCCATCAGGGATCACTCCCTTGGAGCAACGCCTTTGGCCTTAGCCAGTAGGCAGGAATGATGCTTCTCTCGGGTGGTACCCCCTGGGCAGGGGACTGCAGGAGATGACGCTGGTGCCATGTGTGAAGCACCCCACGGAGGTCCTCCCTCAGAGAAGCCAGGGGGCATTGAGGGACGTACTCACTTCTCACCAGGAGGGTCCAGTGACAGGACGCCTGGCCTCGGACATTGGCGGCTGTGCAGCGGTAGCTCCCGCCGTCCTGGGCCCGGGCTCGCCACAGGCAGAGGTGATGCGTCCCCCCAGCTTCGTAAACCTCGATGCTGCCCTCTCGACTCCTCACGGGGACACCGTCCAGGAACCAGGTCACTTCAGGTTTAGGGATCCCTGAAACTACAGGGCCAGGTGAAGGACATGAGGCCCCCAAGAGGGCTTGTGGGGTAGGGTGGGTGATGAAGGGACTGAGCCTGAGGGCGAGCTCAGCTGGTATGCCACTGCCCTCTGGCTGGAACCCACTGGCTTACCCTCCCCCTCCTCCCCAAGACAGAGGCCGGGGCCCTTCAGGAGGAGGGATGCCAAGTGACACACTCGGCTTCCAGACCAGCCAGAGCCTGCAGAAGGGAGGATAGAGACAGAGACCCTGGGGTTTCTTCCTGGTGGCCTTGGTGATGACGGGTTTCCCGTGGTGGGGGCTAAACGTCAGGGCTCGGGGTTGGTGCCCTCTTCAACCATGGCCAATGCGCCACTGCAGGGACATCTCCTGAGGGGAGACCCCTATCCAGCGCTTCGCCGGGTGGGGGACTCTGGTGCAAGGCGATGGTGGACACAGGAGGCTCCGACCGCTGAGCTGAAGGAAGGGAGTGCCCCCCCCCGCCCCCNGGACTCCAGTGCAAGGCGATGGTGGACACAGGAGGCTCCGACCACTGAGCTGAAGGAAGGGAGTGCCCCCCCCGCCCCCGCCGCCCCACCACCCCCGGGAGCTACCATATGCATACCAGAGACCCCAGGCCGCTCTACTCACCCTGGCATCTGAACTCGACTGGCTCATCTTCACTGACCTCCTGGCTCTGGGGCTTGTTCTCAAATTTGGGAAACGTGGTGTCCCTCTGGCTCTCCATGGGGACCTTCCTGGTAGCAACCTTGCCCATGGTGTCCTGGCTTCCCAGGCCTGACCGCCTGGTGGGGAGGGTGTCTGGAGGGGCCACAGCTGGCTCCTCCCTCTCTTCTCTGGAGGGACAGCGGGTGCCTGGGACTGGAGCTCTGGGCTCCAGCTGGACTTTTGCCGCCTGCAGGGTGATGGTGCTGGAGGTCTTCTGCAGGACGGGGGCCCTCTGGCCCTTTCTGGGGGAGTCCCCCAGTGGCTCCAGCTCAGATTCCCTGGGGGGTTGAGGCTGGCTCCCTGTGGCCCAGGTTGGGGAGCCTCCTCGCTGGGTGCTGGGGCGGTTTTTATTTTCGGCAGCAGCCGCCAGGCCATCCGGTTTGGACCCCTGAGTGACTCCATTGGTGACTTCCTTCCTGATGTCTGTACCGGCCGCCTTTGTTCCTCTCACGAGTGACCTGTTTGGTGGTGAGGGACGGAAGGTGGGGCAGAAGAAGAAGGAAGAGAACAGTCATCTAGTTACTCATCACAAGCACGGGCTCCAGGAACCACGAAAGCCCACAAACTAGGACAGAGTAGGAGTGAAAGTCTTTCTCTGCAGTTGGCTCAGCTTCCAGCCCGAAGACAAGCAGGTGGATTCTGGCCTTGAACATGGAGGGCATGCTTGCAGAGCAGTGCCCTTCCTAATGATGGCTAACTAGTAAAGATACTGAGCAGGGTCTTCAAGAGTCTCAATACTGACGGCAAGCCTGGCCCAGAACCGAGGCAGCAAATTACAATAGAAAATGAAACATTCCAAATAAAACAATGCCCCTCAAACAGGTGGCTCTCCCCACTATATGATGACTCAGAAACTGGCATTTTTTAATTACAATCCCTCTCTTCTAACAGGGCGTTTCAAGATGGGCTGATGACAGTCACAAAGCCTACACATACCTATTGGAATTGTCCAAACCTGGAAAAGGAGAGAAGGTAGAAAGATGGTAAGTGGAATGTTGTATACACCAGGAGCAAGAAGTGATAAAACAAGAATCTCTCATTTATGACAGAGTTTGGCTTCCTGAGTGCTCAGCTTCCCCTGTGGCCCTCCGCCCCGTCTCCTTTCAGCTCCCCTGGTCCTGCACTTCTTGAGTTAATCTGATAAACTCCTCTGAGCCCTGCAGACACTCTTAAGTTTCCAGCGCTGCCCTGGGCCTTTGCTACGGCCTCTGCTGCCCCACCCTGGGCACAGTAGCTTCCCGTTCTCTAGCCCAAAGAAGGAAACAAAACCCACTGGAGAGATAAATGAAAGTAAACACCTACCCAAAACTTCAAACCCACACAGTTCCACTTGCATGTAGCCCTCTGAAGAACCCCTCAAGGTAATCATTTTTGACAAATACCTGCTTCATTTTAAAGTGTACAGAAAAAGTATAATTTTATTCAGTTCTTCAAAGGAAAAAAATACTATTACTAGATATATTTTTCTACCACATTATTTTTTTTAAATGTTTTATCATGGAAAATTAAAAAATATACAACAGTACTAAGAAGGATATGACAAACACTGAAAGCCAACACCCAGATTAGGGAAATATCAACATTTTGCCAATCTTATCCATATCTCTCTGTTTTGTTTTTGAAGGACTTTTTCTGGGAGTATTTTCAAACAAATCCCAGGAAACACACCATTCTGGCATTAATTGCTTCAGAAGGGATCAGTTCTTTAATTCAGTGTTGGGGAAAGTAGAGGAGAGAGACTAAAATGGTAGGATCCTGAGACCGTAGTGAGTTGTGAAGTCAAAGCCTATGGTCAATAAAAGGGCTTTTTTTTTCCTTAATGAAGTAGAGGAGAAGAGAAAATGCCAGCATGTATTGTATATAATACTCAGGATTGTTTCATGAAACTGGTTTTAGTAATATATGTATTTGTATATATATATGTTTTTATATATTGCTTCCCTGGTGGCTCAGATGGCAAAGAATCTGCCTGCAATGTGGGAAACTTGGGTTAGATTCCTGGGTTGAGAAGATCCCCTGGAGGAGGGCATGGCAACCCACTCCAGTATTCTTGCCTGGAGAATCCCCATGGACAGAGGAGCCTGGCAGGCTACAGCCCATGGGGTCGCAAAGAGTTGGACACGACTGAGCAACTAAGCATACACACACAAACACACACACACACACACACACACACCCGGGGTTGCAATGTAGAATAAATACTTGGGCCGAAACAGTGAAGAGAGCAAGGAGGGATACTTTCTGAGGAAGGAAGGAGATGGAGAAGAGGAAAGTCACAGAAAAGATAAGGGTAAGAAAGGAAGAAGAGAAAGTGAGGGTTGTTTTACTCCCTGATGCTTAAATTCCAACCTACTCAAGGTTCCCACTCAAATGGAGTGACCTCAGTCATCTTCCCTGTCCACACATCCCAGTTTCCCCAGGCTGGACTTGGCAGAACCAAGGGGAATGGAATGGGGAGTCATACACAGAGAGATTTCAAGAGAAGAGCTAATTGGGGCTGATGACCATAGCAAGGGAGAGACAGGGGCCAAAGCTGGTCTGAAATGCCCAGTCCTGTGAGAAGGGAAGAGTTAAGTTGAGGGAGCACCTGGTCTGAAGGACAGGGTGGATGCTGAGATAAATTTTAGGTTGGGTAAATACAAGGTGATGGGAAGACCCTAGCAATGTGCACTCCTCCAAAAGGCAATTAGAAATGTAAATAACAAAGAAGTCTGAGCAAGAAGGAAAAACTGAACCCAGGTGTGCAGACACAGGAGAAGTATATTCCTCCTTCGCTGCGTCTGTGCTGCTCACCCACCCATTCTTCTGATTTAAGATGCTGACCCGGGGATGGATACGTGAGTACATAAGTGTGGCACATGTAACACACAGATGTGTAACGAACAAGCAGCTCCTTCTAGGTCCTTTAGGGACCCCGGAAGGGACAGTTTTGCAATGGCCCTCCCACAGCCCTTGGATGGAGAGCTTGGGCCGTACCTTGGATGGAAAGCTCAGCAGACATGGAGGCCTTCCCTGACCCGTTCACCACCATGCACGTGTATACTCCCACGTCATCTCGGGTGACATCATGGATTTCTAGGACTTGCATCCCGTTCTTCTCGGACATAGACACACGAGCACTGGGCTGCAGGGGAACATCTCCCTGTGGATGGCACAGGCAGCTTGGTCAGAGAAACTGCTCACCTTTCATCTCTGTCCTGTGTGCTGCCAATCTGCATGGGACAGACGCCAGGCACAGGCAGCAGGGCCCTCTGCTCTGGGCTCTGTCATCACACTCAGAGAGCAGCCTGAGGGCCACCCAAGGGCCCTGACTCTGCTGTATGGATGCGCTGTGGTGTTCCGTCCAGCCAAGAGCAGGTGCGTGGAACCAGTTTGAAAGGAGTCCGAGTTTGAGGTGGAAAATTCTACATTCCTCACTTTAGTTCTCCTTTGCCTCCCTCTTCCTTTTATAGATGTTCCAGGGTCAGAACAGGAGAATCAGGACACAGGGAAAAGGTGCCCATCGCTCATTTTTATCCAGGAGTTCCACCCATGAAAAACCTACTCTCCCTGGCTTTGACCTCGCTGCCCTGTTTACACCCACTGCTGCCCCTCTCCCCTGCTTCCCCACCTCTGTCTTCACAGTGTCTAGCCCCAGTGATTGATAAAGCACTCCCACGTGGAGTCTCCCAACAGTATTTTGAGGTTAGTGGCATTATCTCTGCCTCACAGATAAGGAGACCCAGGTTCTAAAAGACCAGTGTCTTGCCCAGCATCATATGCTCTGTGAATCAGGGAGCGATGGCTTGAAATCAGCCCCAGACTTCAAAGTCCACTCTCTTGACATGGTCAGGTCTGTCTTGACTCAGAAGTTTTATGCTTGTCTGTGAGTGTGTGGATTACAGGACATTGTGGGCTGAGTGACAGGGAGAGTTATGTGCACAGGGGCAAGAACAGGCAGGGCTACCAAACACAGGAGAAACTCGAGGGCCACCTACAGTCGAAGTGGCAGGGACTGATTGGGAAGACAGACTCCGACTAGCCCAGGGATCTCACCCAGAGTCAGGGCAGACAGAACCCTACCTTGAGCCAGGTGACCTGTGGCTGGGGCCGGCCAGTGATCTTGCAGGAGAACCGCCCCATCTGTCCTTCTCTGACCACCGCTCGGCCCAGCTTGGTAGCAAATTTTGGTGGACATTCTCCCCAGATGCTAGGACGGGTCTCCATGGCAGGAGCTGCAAATCTGTCCATGGAGAAAGATCACCAGGAAATCCCCAGCAATGCAGATCCTTTTCTGTCTGTCCCCACCCAAGTCACTTAAGATGGGCTCAGAAACCAGCAAAGGGAAACCTTCCCAATTCTGTGCCTCAAATACATTCCTGGAAAATCTCTGTGGCACCAAAACCTATTTCCTCTACCTCCTGAGCATGCGGCCAGTCTTCATTTACTAGCCCCTTGAATTTGTGCTCCTCCTCCCGCTCAGTTACTCAGCCATGCTCAACTCTTTGTGACCCCATGGACTGTAGCCCGCCAGGCTCCTCTGTCCATGGGATTTTCCAGGCTAGAGTATTGGAGTGGGTTGCTATTTCCTACTTCAGGGGATCTTCCTGACTCAGGGATTGAACCCATGTCTCTTGCAACTTCTGCATTGGCAGGTGGGTTCTTTACCACTGAGTCACCTGGGAAGTCCAGTGAATTTAGGTACATCTGAATTCTACTGGACTCTGGCCAAAGCCTAGGTTTTGGCCAACAGACTGTGGACAGAAAGCAGAAGCACTGTGTGCCACTTTTAGGCTGGACCGTTCAAAACCTCCTATGTGATTCTCTTCTGGCTAGATGCAGAGAGTTCTGCCGAAGAGATGATGGAGCCACAGAACAGAAGCAGCCTGGGTCCCTGAAATTTAGTTGGAAGGTTCTCCACTTGTCTGAGAAAATATGAACTGATCTTGCTTGAGTAAGAAAGAAACTTTCCTTGTGTTAAGCCTTTGTGATTGAGGGGCTTGTTTGTTAACAGCAGCCATTTTTACTTACCCTTGCCAATATAGGTTTACTCGCCATAAGAAAAGTCACATATTGATTGCCTCTTCTAAGTCTGCTTATTAGAGACTTGGCTATTAGAGACTCCTGCAGACTATGGCCATATAGCCCACTTCCATTTAGTTGGACCAAAGGAGTGATCCACAGAGGCCACAGGGTCGGGAGGGCTGTGTGAATGACATGTCACGCCCCAGTAGGCTCCAGCTTTAGTTATAACCTGGGGTGCTTGAGAAAACTTGCTCCCCAGGCTGTTCTGTCAAGGCGACAGGAGCCAACCCAGCCCTTACCCTGGGTTGAACACCCCAGAACTTACCCCAAGGCTTTGGAAACAACAGGCTGGCCAGGCTTCTTCACAAAGCTCCCTGCAAGCAGGAAACAAAGAGAAAGGCTTGAAGAGCCAAGGCTGAGCTACCAATTTGGAGCAACAAAAGTCAGGGAGTCAACAAGGAGTATGGGGCGAGACAATGATGGTAACAGTTCACCCTGATTGAGGCTGTACTGGGTCAGACCACCTATGGTGGTCACTTCACATGTATCATTGCATGGACTTCCTGCAGTAATTTAAGGAGACTGGTATCACATCATCCTTCTGTATTTTTTACGCAATAATTGAAGGAGACTGGTATCACATCATCCTTCTATATTTTTTAAACTGGTGGGAAAAAAAGAGATTCGGAGATGTGAAGTCACCCTCTTGAGTCACAGAGCCGGTAATGGTACAAGAAAGCATCCAATCTGCCTGTTCTAGAACACTCCACCACTCGGCTGAGCAGTTACATGTTCTTGGACCTTTCACTTTGGGGATGCCCTGTGGAAATCAGGACCTCTCCAGAAAGGAGCCAACTGAATGCAGCAGGGAGAGACACATGCATCACTCCTGCCGAGTCTGTTCCCACCAGACCCAGTCACCGCCCTACTCAAGGCCCAGCAAACAGCAGTATCTGTCCAGCGGGAGCAAGCAGATCACTGGAGAGGGGCTCCCAGAACCTGCACCAGCAGGACACTGGGCACTGCTGGTCCTGGGTGTGGTGCTGCTGTGCTGGGTAGGAAGCAGTTAAATAGCAGACCCAGGTGGCTGGTGTCACCTCCTTTATCTAAACGCTGCTGCTGGTAGGAACAACTAACAATGTGACCAGGAAGTGGCAACAAAGTGGTTGGGGTGTTTTTGAGGAATGGGGAAGGGGAGAGGAGGAAATTTTTGAGATGACAATAGGCTTGAAAGGTGCTATCTTTTTGTGATAGGCTGGGAATGTTTATAAAACTCCACCCAAAGCACTCATGGAAAGGGTAGAAGTCACTCTCTGATAACAGCAGGCAGCTGCAGTGGGAGATCTGCATGGGGTTTCTTGGAAAGGGGGAAACTTTCTTAAATCCCAGCACGGATCACACTTACATGAATGCATAGGAACACAGGAGTGGAGGATGAAGCTCATGGCTGAGTACTTTCCTCAGCCATATCTGGTTTAAGGTTATACCAAGATCTCAGTGAAAAAGAGCTAATAACAAACAGTGGCATCACATTCACATCGTGGTTCCATATGGGTTGGCAATTGCTGTACATGTGCTTCCCCTTAATATAACTATTTAGTTAGCTGGGAAAATATTACACATGGACATCACCAGATGGTCAAAACCAAAATCAGATTGATTATATTCTTTGCAGCCAAAGATGGGGAAGCTCTATACAGTCAACAAAAGCAAGACAGGGAGCCGACTGTGGCTCAGATCATGAACTCCTTATTGCCAAATTCAGACTTAAATTGAAGAAAGTAGGGAAAACCACTAGACCATTCATTCAGCTATGACCTAAATCAAATCCCTTATGACTATACAGTGGAAGTGACAAATAGATTCAAGGGATTAGATCTGACAGAGTGCCTGAAGAACTATGGACAGAGGTTCATGACATTGTACAGGAGGCAGTTATCAAGACCATACCCAAGAAAAAGAAATGCAAAAAGGCAAAACGGTTGTCTGAGGAGGCCTTACAAATAGCTGTGAAAAGAAGAGAAGGGAAAGGCAAAGGAGAAAAGGAAAGATATACCCATTTGAATGCAGAGTTCCAAAGAATAGCAAGGAAAGATAAAGCCTTCCTCAGTGATCAATGCAAAGAAATAGAGGAAAACAATAAAATGGGAAAGACTAGAGATCTCTTCAAGAAAATTAGAGATACCAAGGGGACTTTTCATGCAAATATGGGCACAATAAAGGACAGAAATGATATGGACCTAACAGAAGCAAAAGATACTAAGAAGAGGTAGCAAGAAAACAAAGAAGAACTATACAAGAAAGATCTTCAGGACCCAGATAATCATGATGGTGTGACCAATAGCCTAGAGCCAGACATCCTGGAATGGGAAGTCAAGTGGGCCTTAGGAAGCATCATTATGAACAAAGCTAGTGGAGGTGATGGAATTCCAGTTGAGCGGTTTCAAATCCTGAAAGATGATGCTGTGAAAGTGCTGCATTCAATATGCCAGCAAATTTGGAAAACTCAGCAGTGGCCACAGGACTGGAAAAGGTCAGTTTTCATTCCAATCCCAAAGAAAGGCAATGCCAAAGAATGCTCAAACTACTGCACAATTGCACTGATCCCACACGCTAGCAAAGTAATGCTCAAAATTCTCCAAGCCAGGCTTCAACAGTATGTGGACCATGAACTTCCAGATGTTCAAGCTGGATTTAGAAAAGGCAGTGGAACCAGAGATCAAATTGCCAACATCTGTTGGATCATCGAAAAAGCAAGAGAGTTCCAGAAAAATATCTACTTCTGCTTTATTGTCTATGCCAAACCCTTTGACTGTGTAGACCAAAACAAACTATGGAAAATTCTTGAAGCGATGGGAATACCACCTGACCACCTGACCTGCCTTCTGAGAAATATGTATTCAGGTCAAGAAGCAACAGTTAGAACTGGACATGGAACAACAAGCTGGTTCCAAATTGGGAAAGGAGTACATAAAAGCTGTATATTGTCACTCTGCTTATTTAACTTGTATGCAGAGTATATCATGCTGGGTGAAGCACAAGCTGGAATCAAGATTGCCAGGAGAAATATCAATAACCTCAGATATGCAGATGACACCACCCTTATGGCAGAAAGCGAAGAAGAACTAAAGAGCCTCTTGATGAAAGTGAAAGAGGAGAGTGAAAATGTTGACTTAAAGCTCAACATTCAGAAAACTAAGATCATGGCATCTAGTCCCATCACTTCATGGCAAATAGATGGGGAAACAGTGGAAACAGTGACAGACTTTATTTTGGGAGGCTCCAAAATCACTGCAGATGGTGAATGAAGCCATGAAATTAAAAGACACTTGCTCCTTGGAAGAAAAGTTATGACCAACCTAGACAGCATATTAAAAAGCAGAGCCATTACTTTGCCAACAAAGGTCCATCTAGTCAAAGCTTTGATTTTTCCAGTGGTCATGTATGGATGTGAGAGTTGGACTCTAAAGAAAGCTGAGGGCCAAAGAATTGATGCTTTTGAACTGTGGTGTTGGAGAAGACTCTTGAGAGTCCCTTAGACTGCAAGGANAGGAAATCCAACCAGTCCATCCTAAAGGAAATCAGTCCTGTATATTCACTGGAAGGACTGATGCTGAAGTTGAAACTTCAATACTTTGGCCACCTGATGTGAAGAACTGACTCATTTGAAAAGACCCTGATGCTGGGAAAGATTGAAGGCAGGAGGAGAAGGAGATGACAGAGGATGAGATGGTTAGATGGCATCACTGACTCAATGGACGTGAGTTTGAGTAAGCTCCGGGAGTTGGTGATGGACAGGGAGGCCTAGCGTGCTGCAGTCCATGGGGTCACAGAGTCGGATATGACTGAGCAACTGAACTGAACTAAACTAGCTGTGAATATTTTTCACCCCATAATGTGGGTTTAGTTCTTCTCATTAAATTCTCTTTTCAAGGTTAAAAGAAGTTATAGGCAAATAAAAGGAAAGACCTGTTCTGGGAGGGCTCAACTGACAATTGCAGTCAAGATGCTGGATAACATTGGAGGAATGCCAACTAGTCAGTTCTTTCAGAAAGTACCTGAGCACATGAGAATTATAAGCTTTAAAGTTGCTCTGCTCTTAGACCAGCATCTTCCTTTCTGTCTCTCTAGTCAAAGGAAATGATGCTAAAAGTAAGAAAGAAAGTTTACAAAGCTGCTCACTGTGGTCTTTTTGGTAATAGTAAATATTGGAAATGATGCAATTGTCACACGTTGATAGGGAGATAATAAGTGGCTCAGTTAAAATGTACAATTAGAATCTTTTTCCACCACTGAATTATGTTTCAGAATATATGAAATGTTCAGAACTATGTTAAAATATTACATCACGTGCTCCTTAGCACACTCCAGCTGGGCTGTGATCCTCTCCACTCCACTGAGCTCCCTTCTGACCACCACCTTGCTAAACCCCATGCTCCAACCTCTTCCCCATCTCATTCAGTAGCACTTGACACCAGGGCCATCCCCTCCAACACATTTTCCCTCCAGACTCTCCTGCTTTTACCAGGTTACCTGTTCTTCCTCAACCTCCTTCTTTCCTGGAACTTTATCACCAAGAGCACCTTAGGGCTGAGTCTTGGGTTCTCTCCTCAGCGCTATGGACTCTTCCCTAGGAGGTGTTGGTCCTATGGCTTTAAATAATACCTATAAGCTGATAACTTCCAAACCTTATCTTTACCAGAACTTTGTATCCATCAAAGGTAACCACACTAGTTCCCATCACATTATAGGCATTCAAATATTTGTTAAACAAATGAATTTTATGAAAAAAGGAGCAGCATGCAAACTTTTCTAATCAATGTGATCATAAGCAGGTAAAAGTGAAACCAAATACCCAAACATAGTAAACTGACCCAAACATAAAAAATATAAAATACCCAAAAGAAAATATATCCAAATGTTATAACCTCTTATATACATTCTATCCCCAGCATTAGCCACATGTCAACCACTAAGACTCTCATCTAAAATATCCCTGTACTGAATAGATAAAGAAGATACAGCACACACACACACACACACACAGAATATTCCTCAGCCACTAAAAAGAATGAAATAATGTCATTTGCAGCAGCATAGATGGGCCTACAGATTGTCATGGTGAGTGAAGCAAGTCAAACACAGAGAAATATCATATAATATATAATATCCCTTATATGTGGAATCTAAAAGGAAATGATACAAATGAACTCATTTACAAAACAGAAAATGACTGATAGAAAATGAACTTATGGTTACCAGCCAGTGGAGGGGGTGGGTGGGCTGGAAATAAGGGGAAGAGATAGTTTGGGAGTTTGGGATGGACATGTACACGCTGCTACATTTAAAATGGATAACCAACAAGTTTCTACTATATAGCACAGGGAACTCTGCTCAATGTTTTGTGGCAGCTTAGATGGGAGGGGAGTTTGAGGGAGAATGGATACATGTTATGGCTGAGTAACTTTGTTTTCCACCTGAAACTATCACAGCATTGTTAATCAGCTGTGCTGCTGCTGCTGCTGCTAAGTTGCTTCAGTCGTGTCTGACCCTGTGCGACCCCATAGACGGCAGCCCACCAGGCTCCTCTGTCCCTGGGATTCTCCAGGCAAGAATACTAGAGTGGGTTGCTATTTCCTTCTCCAATGCATGCATGCATGCTAAGTCGCTTCAGTCATGTCCGACTCTGTGTGACCCCATGGACAGCGGCCCACCAGGCTCCTCTGTCCACAGGATTCTCTAGGCAAGAGTACTGGAGTGGGTTGCCATTTCCTTCTCCAGTTAATCAGCTGTACACATATATAAAATTAAAAGCTTAAAATAAAATATCTCTGTACCATTCACTGCACTTATAATGCTATACTGTACCACTCATTTCATGCTGTAGTAAAGACTTAATAAAAATTAGACTGATCAATACATGAATGGATAAACAATATAAGGTCTGTCTATAGACTCCTGAGAGTCCCTTGGCCTGCTAGGAGATCCAACCAGTCCATTCTAAAGGAGATCATCCCGGGGTGTTCTTTGGAAGGATTGATGCTAAAGCTGAA
The DNA here is from genome assembly GCA_006410935.1 of Redunca redunca. Lineage (NCBI taxonomy): Eukaryota > Metazoa > Chordata > Mammalia > Artiodactyla > Bovidae > Redunca > Redunca redunca. The sequence goes on from SJYQ01001961.1 coordinate 17,000, forward strand.
AGTACTCCAGTACTTTGGCCACCTCATGCGAAGAGTTGATTCATTGGAAGAGACTCTGATGCTGGGAGGGACTGGGGGCAGGAGGAGAAGGGGACGACCGAGGATGAGATGGCTGGATGGCGTCACTGACTCGATAGATGTGAGTCTGAGTGAACTCCGGGAGTTGGTGATGGACAGCGAGGCCCGGCGTGCTGCGATTCATGGGGTTGCAAAGAGTCGGACACGACTGAGTGACTGATCTGATCTGATCTGATACAGTGAAATACTATTCAACCATACAAAGGAATAAAGTGATGACGCATGCTACAACAGATTAACCTTGAAAAATTACGCTAAGTGAAAAAAAGTCAGACATACACAAAATATATGGTTCCATTTGTATGAAATGTCCAGAAGAGGCAAATCCACAGAGACAGAAAGCAGACGAGTATGTGCTGGGGGCTGGGGGAGGGGAAGGAGAGTGACTGCTCAGTGGGCGTGGGGCTTCTGTCTGGGATGATGGAAAGCTTTGGAGCTAGACAGTGCTGATCGCTGCACGCCACTGTGAATGTGCTTACTGCCACTGAATTGTACACTTTAAAAATATTTAAAGGGCAAATTTAACGTAATGTGTATTTTATCACAATAAAAAAGTTAGACTAAGCATCTTTAAAACTCTTGGGAGCCAAATGTCTTAATCCAAAAGTTAAAATTCCTTTACTACTTAAAAAAAAGAAAATAAAGCAAAAATACGGCATTTCCTCAAAGAGTAACAAAGGAATGCTGTTTGGAGGTACTTGTATATCAGAGTCAGAGCAGTTTAAGGTACAATCCAAAGGTAACGTATAAAGAAGTCAGCTAAAAATGGAATTGAGGAATGCTTATTTTAATGTGTGTCAACACCAAAGAAATACATCAAAGCAAAAAGAGAATTTGGACTAAAATAGCTAACAAGGTCTATTTATAGGCAAAAATTTGAAGCTGCAAATTGTCAGATAAGGCAAAATTAATTTTGTGAAAGTATGAAAATCTGGCAGAACAGCAAGGTTATGTTAAAAAAAAAAAGTGGAAAGGGGATTAAGGTAGAAATGCCAAAAATAGAAGAGTAAGTTAAGAGAATTGATGAAGACAGGCTCAAGTTAGTGAGAGGGGAAAAAAAGGCACTGAAGGTATTTAAACAGCAATTTCAGATTTTTTAAGGATGAGTAAAAGAGAATACTGGCAGGTTTTAGGAGTGAAAAGTTCAATAGTGGAGGGACCTAGCACTTTTTGTCAAAGGCTGACTAGACACAGAGAATACTGCTGAAAAGGGAAATAATGTGATCATGATGGTAAAAAGAAGAAATGCTTCTAAAAACATGTGGTGATACAATTTATTAATAAACAGGGTCTCTGGACAACAAAAGGGGCATAATTAATAATTCTGCCAGGACAACAGGAATAAATCATGACTGTTCCAGGCAAACCAGGGAGCAGCCACCCTACTTGTAGGCAACTTCAAAGTAGATACTGCTGCTGCTGCTGCTAAGTCACTTCAGTTGTGTCCAACTCTGTGTGACCCCATAGATGGCAGCCCACCAGGTTCCCCCATCCCTGGGATTCTCCAGGCAAGAACACTGGAGTGGGTTGCCATTTCCTTCTCCAGTGCAGGAAAGTGAAAGTGAAAGGGAAGATTGCTTAAAACAGTGGTTCTTCACTCAATCAAAACATGTGCCCACTCTTTATAACATGTATTTAGCAAGGTCCCCTGTGCCATGCTGAATTAATATTTGAAACTAACCATCTATCTATATAATTTCAAAGAGAAAACAAATGTAAAACCCTAAGTAAAAGATTAAGGAAAAATAAAAAGAAAGTAAATTATAATATTTATTTCAATAAGAAATTTCAATAGTGAACATCAACAGATGTTCAAGTGTGACTATTTCAGAATAATGTGCTCAGGCATATTAGAAGACATAACGAAACAGATGCCTGCACTGACTCATACGCATGTTTGGATTTAAAGGTGAATGATCACAAAACACTGTATAGTCATGGAAATAAAGGAACAAAGGTATACAGGTGGACACAAGAATAACAAGTAGTGTTAGCAATGTTATTTGTCAACTGTATCTCAATAAAGAGAAAAAAGCAGAAAGAAATATAGCAAAAAGAAAAAGTAATGTTAGGATAAATAACAGAGCACACATATAATAAAACAAAAGAAGAATGAGCCCTTTGGGCTGGAACCGCCATCTTCCGGTAATTCGCCAAAATGACAAACACAAAAGGAAACAGGGGGGGCTGCATGCTCTGTAGGCCTTTCAGAAAACATGGAGCTGTACCTTTGGCCACATACATGCGAATACAAGAAGGGTGATATTGTAGATATCAAGGGAATGGGTACTATTCAAAAAGGATTGCCCCACAGATGTGACCATGGGAAAACTGGGAGAGTCTACAATGTTACCTAGCATGCTGTTGGCATCATTGTAAACAAACAAGTTAAGGGCAAGATGCTTGCCAAGAGAATTAATGTGCATATCGAGCATATTAAGCACTCTAAGAGCTGAGATAGCTTCCTGAAACATGTAATGGAAAATGATCAGAAAAAGAAGGAAGCCAAAGAGAAAGGGACTTGGGTTCATCTGAAGTGCCAGCCTGCTCCACCCAGAGAAGCACACTTCGCGAGGACCAATGGAAAGGAACCCGAACTGTTGGAGCCCATTCCCTATAAATTCATGGCCTGATGGGTGTAAAAATAAAGACCTAGACTATAAAAAAAAAAAAAAGAATAAAACCTTAAAAGAAGATAACACTTGCAAGACAAGTGACAGACCACTGAAGTGGAAAAAATGGGGGGAAAATGACTGTAAGTGTGGTGTCAAAACACTTTTCTGCTATATGACAGGATCCTTGAGACCTCATCTACTGAAACGCAGATTTAGTCCCTATTATGCATAAGGCATTAGCTAGAACTTCAGCCAGTAGACTGGTGTGTGTAATAAAAGCTAGAATAAAACTTGAGCCTTAAGAGAAAGACAAAGTGCCTCAAAGATGGGGGAGGGGACATTCCAGTGCAGGGCCTGCTGAAGATCCTGAATTTCAGTTTAAAGGTAGAAATCCTTTCTGGAAGATTTGAAGGGAGGGAGTGATAAAATATGTTTGATTTTTTTTTTTTTTAGCAGCAATGTGGAAATTCATGGGGTTGCAAAGTGTCAGACATGACTGAGCAACTGAACTGACTGACCGATGTGTGGAATTGGGGAGACAAGCTGGGAATCCATGCAACAGGACAGAGATGATGGGCTGGGATGGTGGCAGTGGGGACAAATGAGCTGGCCCAGCAGGATCTGGTGATGGACTGGGGAAGGGGACGGAGGGGGGAATTCAGGATGACAAGGTGGCTGGGCTGCCTTCCTTCCCAAGAAGTTTTGTGTTGTCACCTGTCAAGGTCTTAGCTGTGTCTTCCAGGAGTCATGAAAGTCCTGGCCATACATGTTAACAGGCCTCTCCCAGGGGCTGCCTGTCCCTGCATAAGCGGGGGCCTCCCCCCATATAAATGGTTCACCCTACTGCCTCCAATCAGGCAGTGAGCTTTGGAGGCCACTGCCATACCACAGTGCATTCTCCATGGAAGGTACACACGTGCATTATTCTTATACAATGACACTCAATTACAAGTAGTTGACCCTTGAAGAACAGGGGGGTTGGGGGCATCCACCCCATGTAGTAGAAGATTCACATACTGCTAATCTGTCTCAGAAATGAAGGAACTGATACATGACTCACCCAAGGGGAGTAAGTTGAAATGACTTGTATAGAACTGGGACTCAAACCCTAGTTCTTTTGATTTGATTATTGTGATCTCTAATCATAGATAAGCTTTTCCCCATACTTAATTAAATGAAAATACTATTTATTGAAAAGAATCCATGTATAAGTCGACCCACACATTTCAAACCTGTGTTGTTCAAGGGTCAGCTGTTCATCCTTCCATAAGGCTAAGGAGGTCATCCAAGGACATCAAGTAGACATTTCAGGAGTTCTGTTTGGATCCCCAGGAACGGATGCACTAAAGAACCAATTCTTCCTCAAGGGGTTAAAATAAAATATTCACCACTTAGGACTACTTCCCAGTCATTGATGGATAAGGTAGTCATATCCTATCAAATGAATTCAAAGGAGTAGTGACCTGAAGTTTCATTTTGGAGGGAGGAATAATTCAATAAATGGCAACCAGTGATCTCTGAGTTGTCTTAAATAAGTACTCTGAAAAGGATTTAGAACCTCTAAAGAGAGAAAATGGCTATTTCCTTTAGAGTCTTCTTTCTGAGGCCAAGACTCCCAGGCATTCCAGCTCACTTCTCAAGAGTTACTTTCCATTGTGATTCCCCCCCAAAACACCAAGCCAAGTAGCAGGCATTCCCCTTAGTACTTAAGTCATAAAGACTGATCTTATAAAAATTTATCAGAAAGGAAATAAAGAGAAAGTCACCTCTGGTTTGAGCCCCTCTGCATTTGTGGGTCTGATGTGGTGGGAGTAATTTGGCTGTAGCTACTATATGGATGTCTGATCAGAAACCACCCAGTGGGCAAGTGTAGTGTATGGGAAGGTTATTTTAAGCACGGTTCTGGAGAAATTCATTGTACTAATAAACAACCCATTTTTGCTTGGAATCACACAAAATGATGGTGTATCAAACACGGAACATGTGAAAAATCTGTGATCATGTGTGGTAGAAACCCATGTGTTCAGAAAAATAAAAATAAGTTAGAAGATTCATGAAGCAGAAATAAGCACATAGTATGTCTGTCCTTCTATCTGTGGCTAAGGGGAGCAGTGGTCTGTAAGTTGTCTTGCTATGTTATCTTCTTTTAAGGTTTCATTCATTTTTTTTTTTAACAGTCCAGGTTTTTATTTTTATACCCATCAGGCCATGAATTCATAGGGAATGGGCTCCAACAGTTCAAGTTCTTTTCCTTTCACCTGGAGAGTGACATGAAGTATGAAAATAGAAAAGCAATGATGAAGGGCAGAACTGTCCACTCATACTCTGGGATGGATATGACTCTACAAACCACCTGGCCTCATGCTCCAGACTTGCCACGGTCTCCTCTCCATCTCTCCTTCAGGTTCATTTCCCACTATCTCTGCTCCTGCCCGGCCCTCCACCCCAGGCCTTAATTCTCTCCACTGTTCTCCCATCCCTATCATCAGAATCAGATTCTGCCATCCAAATGGCATCCACCTGACCTGCTCCTCCAGGACGAACCAAGTCCTTCCTCCACCAAGAAGACATCACCCGTTTCAGCCTCTAGAGATCTCGTCCTCCTCTAAGCTTACAGAGCTGATGTGCCAATCATTTGGCAGATAAACCAATGCTATCTTAAGACTGGGGTTGTGTTCTGACTTAGCTTTCAACATGTCTGGGTCTTATCTGACTAACCAGGTTCTTGCAGAAAGGATCTGACAAAGAATTTTGTCTCCCACACGGCACCACCCAAAGTCAGCGCTTCCTAAATGCATCCTGATGTTGTTGCCTAATCACATAGCAATGAAATATGAGGTCAAGAAAGTCAGCCTCTTGAGAGCAATTACCAAGTCTTGTTGCTCTTAGATAACAGCACAAAGTTAGCACATGCAATAAAGCTTGATGAATGAAGAAGAGGCCAGGACTACAAGCAACGGGAAAGCATGGGGGGTTGGGGTGGAGATGGGAGAACTGGATGGAGGAGTGAGATGGGGAGAAAAGACGGCACCATCAGGAGTAAAAACTGGGCCAGTCAGCAGTGCTGGCATATAGTTTGGAGGCAAACTGGGAGGTGGAAACAGCCGAGGGAAGGGAGACAAGGATTCGGAAGTCATCCTTCAAGAACAGAATGAGACCAAGTCATTTGTCATCTAACTTTTCCATGTAGCAAACACGTGAGCCCTCTGTCAAGGCACTCTTGACACACAACTGTTTAACAGTGAGACTGCAGGGGCAAAAAGAATAATTTTATCTCTACCACATTTATATATTTAACTTTGATGAGATAGAAAAGGACAAAAATTTGGAGCATTTTAATTTTCTGACTGGGTAAGAAAAAATATAGGGTGTACACACCTACAAAAAGGAGAGTGATCGGGGGTGTTATGGACTGAAAAGAGTTTATAAAGAACACAAATGGGAAATATAATTACAGGTCTTTAAAGAAAGTAGAAGATTTAGGTAAAAGAAGATGGTATGAAAGAAGAGAACAACACGACAAAAGGAGAATCACAACAGATGTTCTTGAGGAACAGAGTGATTTAAAACTCAGCCACTGCAAATAGACACAGTCTCAAAATATATATTGTCATCAATCTAATTCAATGTGAAAATGAAAGGGATCTGAGAAATCCGTTCCCGAAAAAGGGTAGTAGCAAAACATAGAGTAAAAGCATTTCCTACAAATCCAAATATCACCAGATAACCCTGGTGTCAGCAACACCAGCGTAGCTAGGCTAGCGGTAACTAAGGCCACTCTTCCCCCTTAAACGCCGTGATGTGGGGTCACTCTCCCTTCTGCTGCCACATTCTGGGTGGCCTGCCACCTGGCTGTTTCTCACACATGGTCTGGGAGTACTTAATTCTACTAAGTCATATTGGTTATCTATTTGTAGTCTCTTTCCAGTAGGAGGTAACCTCTGAGAGGGTGGGGAGCCTATCTGAAATGGGCCTGGCCCAGAGAGGGGCAGAGTGGAGCAGAAGGCTGTGGACAGAGGGACACACTCTCAGCTCTGGGAGACATGCCAGGATGAGGCATGTGTCTTTGCTTTTCAACAGAGACAAGTGGAGCAGCCTCAGAAACCATCACCTACAGGGCCTTCCCGCTTAGGACTGGAACCGCATCATCTGCTGTCCTGATTCTCAGGCATTAGAATTTGGGCAGGAATGACAACATCAGGTCTCCTGGTTCTCCAGCTTGCCGACTGAAGATCTTGGGACTTGTCAGCCCCCATAATCGTGACATCCAATTCCTTGTCATGAATCTTTTTATACAACGTATACATATGATCTATTCTGTTTATCGGGAGAACTCTAACATAGTAGGTAGAGGCACTAGCCTGCTGGTTCTCAAAGTGTTGGACCCAGTGTGCATCAACCTAGCATCAACACCACTAGGAAACTTTTAGAAATGAAAACTCTTCAGCTCATCCTACAGCTACTAACCCAGAAACTCTGGGGCAGCGCCTAGCTGTTTGTGGTTTCAGAAGCCCTCCAGGTGATTCTGATGCATGCTCACCCTTGAGAATCACTCATACTAAGATAAATACACCACATCTATAATGGAATTCTTCCTTATTACTCAAAGTGTGATCTGTGGACCAGCCACACAGGCATCACGAGCGGCTGGTTAGAACTACAATGCCAAAGAATGCTCAAACTACCGCACAATTGCACTCATCTCACACGCTAGCCAAGTAATGCTCAAAATTCTCCAAGCCAGGCTTCAGCAGTATGTGAACCATGAACTCCCAGATGTTCAAGCTGGATTTAGAAAAGACAGAGGAACCAGAGATCAAATTGCCAACATCTGTTGGATCATCGAAAAAGCAAGAGAGTTCCAGAAAAATATCTCTTTCTGCTTTATTGACTATGCCAAAGCCTTTGACTGGGTGGATCACAATAAACTGTGGAAAATTCTGAAAGAGATGGGAATACCAGACCACCTAACCTGCCACATGAGAAACCTGTATGCAGGTCAGGAAGCAACAGTTAGAACTGGACATGGAACAACAGACTGGTTCCAAATAGGAAAAGGAGTACGTCAAGGCTGGATATTGTCACCCTGCTTATTTAACTTATATGCAGAGTACCTCATGAGAAATGCTGGGCTGGAGGAAGCACAAGCTGGAATTAAGATTGCCAGGAGAAATATCAACAACTTCAGATATGCAGATGACACCACCCTTATGGCAGAAAGTGAAGAACTAAAGAGCCTCTTGATGAAAGTGAAAGAGGACAGTGAAAATGTTGGCTTAAAGCTCAACATTCAGAAAACTAAGATCATGGCATTTGGCCCCATCATTTCATGGCAAATAGATGGGGAAACAGTGGAAACAGTGAGAGACCTTATTTTCCAAAATCACTGCAAATGGTGATTGCAGCCATGAAATTAAAAGACGCTTGCTCCTTGGAAGAAAAGTTATGACCAACCTAGACAGCGTATTAAAAAGAAGAGCCATTACTTTGCCAACAAAGATCCGTCTAGTCAAAGCTATGGTTCTTCCAGTAGTCATGTATGGATGTAAGAGTTGGGCTCTAAAGAAAGCTGAGGGCCAAAGAATTGATGCTTTTGAACTGTGGTGCTGGAGAAGACTCTTGAGAGTCCCTTAGACTGCAAGGAGAGCTAACCAGTCCATCCTAAAGGAAGTCAGTCCTGAGTGTTCATTGGAAGGACTGATGTTGAAGCTGAAACTCTAATATTTTGGCCACCTGATGCAAAGAGCTGACTCATTTGAAAAGACACTGATGCTGGGGAGAATTAAAGGCAGGAGGAGAAGGGGACACAGGATGAGATGGTATCCCTGACTCAATGGACATAAGTTTGAGTAGACTCTGAGAGCTGGTGATGGACAGGGAGGCCTGGCGTGCAGCAGCCCATGGGGTTGCAGAGTTGGACACGGCTGAGCGACTGAACTGAACTGAATTGTTTAGAACTGTAGGCATGTGTGCAGCATTCCAGACCTACAGAACCAGAATCTGCATTTTCACAAGATTCCCCAGGTGATCTGGGTACCCTTGCATTTGCATTAAACATGCCTAATGGTCAGTCTGAGCTGTTCTGAGGTCAGATGACCTCTGGGCTGACCAGTTTGGCTTTCCCTGGGTTCCTGAGCTCAAGTCCTTAAAATTAACCATCTATTGCTTGAAATGATTTAAGTGACTGTCTGGTCCCTGAGACACAAAGGGCCTTCTCAGAATCACAGCTTGGGGTGAGGGGCATATCCCCTCATTTCAGCCCCACCCCTCACTCTACCCCAGGCCCAAGGTTCACACTGTGGAGTGACTGCCCCGGACAAGCCACCACCTTGTTTATACCTGTGGGCTTCTCTTCTCTTCTCCATGTAAACCTCGTTTATCCCTAGTCACATGGGAGTTTCTAGAGCTCTGCTGTCTGGTATGGTAGCCATTAGCCACCAGTCGTTACTGAGCTGTTGAAATACAGCTGGTTTGAATTAAGTTGCGCTACTATGCAAAATATGCTGCAAATGTTAAAGAACATAAAATATCTTAGGAATAATTTTCATATTGATTAATTCTAAAATGATAAATCTTAAATATATTGTATTAAGTAAAATATTTTATCAAAATTGATTTCAACTTAAAACATGTGGCTGCTAGAAAACATAAGATTACACATGTGGCCCACAGTATATGTGTGCTAAGTCACTTCAGTCTTGTCCAGTTCTTTGTGACCCGATGAACTGTAGCCCGCCAGGCTCCTCTGTCCATGGGATTTCCCAGTATTATATAGCTGACCCTTTAACAACTTGGGGATTAGGGGTGCCCATCTCCCCACAGTGGAAAATCCATGTATAACTTATAGTCAGCCCCCCATACAAATGTGGTTTCTATGTATCTGCAGTTCTACATCGCAGATTTAACCAATCTCAGATCATGTAGTACTGCAGTATTTACTACTGAAAAAAAAAAAAATCCCTGTATAAGTGGACCTGCAAGGTTCAAACCTGTACTGTTCAAGGATCAACTGTATTTTTCTGGACAGTGTGGGGCTAGAGAACAGGCCATGGCCCCTCCATTAGAGAGAAGCTCCCAAGGGGGGAGGCATCACATCTCTCCCTTGCTCTACACCAAGCTCTGTGACAAGCTGTCTGGAGGTGGGTGAGCGTCAGAGCTGGCTACACAGACCCTTTCCAGGGTTCAGCCTAGGGTTTAATTCCACTGCACAAGGTCATGAATGGTCCTGTCATTAAGATGCTTGCCCTCATGGGAGATACTGCATGTTTCTTGGCCCTGATTACGGAAGGAAATCAGAGGAGAAAGCTTCCTCTTCCACTCTTCATGCAAGGATTTCCTTCTTTGAGTAGTTCTTAGGATGCTAATGCCAGGTTTGAATCACAAAGCTACCATTTACTGAGAGCCTGCTATTTGACAGGGCTGTGCTGATCCTTACACAGTCCATGGGGCAGCCATTAGCATCTGTTTCTGGGAAAGGAAATGAGGTTTGAAAGGTTAATTTCTACATAGTTAGAAGTTAGTAGAGCTAAAATCCAAGACCATTGGATAACACTGCCAACTAAACTTCACCATTAGGGGGTTTAAAAAGCTCCACATATGAATCATACTCTTAATTCCAGAAGCTCTGCTCTTTCTAAATATAAAGCATAAGTAAAAAGCATGGTACATAAAGCTGGTGAGAAGCAGGGGGCGCTGCTGGATTCCCTTTGGGCAAGCATACCACCATTGACATGGCATAAGGGGCCAGAATGGATTCTTTCAGGCCTGTGGTCTATAGGGTGGTCCCAAACCACACATGGGCCGAAACTGGCCTTTGACGTAGAAGCAAAAGGGAATACAGGGCCACTCACACTTAAAGGGGTTGTGGCCTTTAGGTTATTCTCTATCTCCTAGTGTTAGAAAGAATAAAACATCTTCAATGGTCTCCCCAAATTAAAGCCAAAGGGGAGGGGACAGGGTTGAGAGCTTTAGCGTTTTCCCATTCTGTTAACAGCTCTCCTGCTTTCCTTTCCCCTCCCCAAGTACCATGACCTAATAAAACTGTTCCTGCTTAGTTGAGACATCAGATCTAATGTCCTCACGATGGGAATAAAAAAAAAACGTTTCATGTGACCTGGGCTGTATATAGCTCCCCAGGTGGCGCTAGTGGTAAAGAATCCACTTGCCGGTGCAGGAGACTCAAGAGACATGGGTTTGATCCCTGAGTCAGGAAGATTCCCCTGGAGAAGGAAATGGCAACCCACTCCAGTTTTCTTGCCTGTAAAATACCATGGACAGAGGAGCCTGGCGGTCTACAGTCCATGGGGTCGCAAAAGAGCCAGATATGACCGAGCACAGATTACACTCCTACCAACTCCATTCCTTTAAAATGGATCATAGAAAACAAGGACTAGTCCAGCCTGTAGAGACCAGAGAGTTCAAACCCTTTATTCTGCAGAAACAGAGATATGGAATTCAAAGTCACACATTTATTGGCAAAAGTTGGGACCAGAACCTCGGACCTCTGATTCCTCATTTCCCCAGTTCCAAATAGAAAATCAGAAAAGGGATGTTTTAAACATTGCTGTGCCCCCACCCAAATTCATATATTGAAACCCTAATCCCCCCACTCTCACCCCATGTGTCTGTATTTGGAGACAGGGCCTTTGAAGACATGAAAAGTTTCAATGAGGTCATAAGGGAGTGGCCCTAATCCAAGAGGGCTTCCCAGGTGGTGCAGGGGTAAAGAATCCACCTGCCAATGAAGGAGACTGAGGGTTCTATCCCTGGGTCAGGAAGATCCCCTGGAGTAGGAAATGGCAACCCACTCCAGCAAATTCCACGGGCAGAGGAGCCTGGAGGGCTGCAGTCCGTGGGGTTGCAAACAACTGGACAGGACTGAGTGACTAACACACACACACACCTAATCCAGTAAGGCTGGTGCCCTTATAAGAAGATCAAGAGACACCAGAGTTATCTCCACCGTGAGAGGGCACGGCAGAAAGGTGGCTAGTCAGAAACAGAGCCTTCACCAGCAACCAAATCCTGCTCGACCCTGAGCTTGAACTTCCAGCTGCCAAAACTGTGAGAAAATTAATTTCTGTTATTTAAGGCATGCAGTCTGTGGTATTCTGTTATGGCAGCCTGGGGTGAGTAACACATGAGGATAAAGTAATTTTTATCTGTAGGCCTCAACTCAAGTTTGGGCATGAAAGGTGCGTAATGTAAGGGAAAACACAGGACCAGAACTGGCCAAGATAGGGGCCATTCAGAGACTGGCTAGGGACCACTTTCCCCAGCCCACAGGTACTGGAAGGCCATTAAAAAGAATGAGTCAATTAGTTGAAGAATTTGGGGAAAGCATCCAAACTATGCATATCCTGTTCTGTGAAACAGCCTGTCTGTCCTTTCATGATGCAAGCAAACAGGAAAACATCGGCCTGGGTACACCTCGCCCCCTTCTGCAACCTTCTCTGGCACACAGTGTCCCTTGAAATCAAGGTTGGGAGAGCTGTTTCCTGAGAGAGGAGAAAATGAGTCTGACCCTCTGGTTTATAACACCTTAGGAAGGGTGGAGGGACTCTTGTTATACTTCTGAGGGTCTGATGAATGCCCACATCCTTTAAGATGTCAGGCCCTTAAGTAGCAGCCAGTGGCCTGAACTGGAAATGTTCTCACTGGTGGAGTGTCTTTAGCATGTCGGAGATATACCAGCCAAAAAGGAATAGTTTTACTTACAGCCAAATGTTTTCCTGGAACTTTTGAAGTTCATAAAAGATTTTTTAAGTACAAAGGAAAACGAACAACAACAAAATAATCAGTGTTAACAAGCTGGTATGTTTATTTGCTATATATTTTTTTGAGTTTTACAAAGCTTTTTATGACAGGCATGTATTACTTTATAATGATGATAATAAACATTGTTCATTCTCTAAATAGTTCAGTATCACATGCCAGGAAGTCTTCTAGATGCTGGAGACACAGCAGTAAACAGATAAAAATCCCTCTTCCTCTAGAGCTTCCAGTTAGGGGGTATTTGGATGGAGGAGGTAGTAAAATAGGAGACAGTGATAGCCCTGGAAGGAAAAGTTGGGGTGGAGTGAGAGGATGGAGAGCCCTGGGGATGAAACATCAGAGAGGGTTCTCCAAGGAGGGGATGTCTGAGCAGAGATCTGAAGTAAGTGCGGGGCCAAGTCAGGGGCAGGGCTGCAGAAAGAGCTCTTCTTTACACAGGGACCAGCAGGCGAAGGCCCTGAGGCTTAGCTCAAGGAGAGGCAGAAGGCCAGTGAGACCGCAGTGGAGCAAGCAGTGACTACAGTGGAGGAGTGGAAGGAAATGGGTCTGGAGAGCCAGGCAGGAGCGCACTGGGCCTTGTAAGGCCATGATGAGGAGTCCATCCAGTCTCAGTCTCAGTGTGAGGGAAGCAAAGGGAAGGCTGAAGCTGGGAAGTGAGGTGATGTGCAGTCTGACATTGTCTCCTGGATGCCTCCCGTGTTCCAGGGACCACATTTCCCCCATCAGACGACAAGGCCCTGAGTGCAAGGATATGGGGATGTTCTCTCTTGTGGGTTCCTCTCCCAAGAGAGGGCTGAAGCAGGAGCTGCAGGCCATAGGAAAGTGACGGCTTATCTCTCCCCAGGGTTTTCACCTCCTAGGACTCACCTTCTACTGTCAACTCCACTGTCACCTGGCGGGCACCACTACCATTAGTGGCTTCACAGGTATACTTTCCCTTGTCCTCTTCACACACAGCATGAATCAAAAGGCTGAAAGTCCCCCGGGTACCACAGTCCAGCAGGAAGCGGCCCCCACTGGTGATGGGTTGTCCGTTTCTGTGCCATGTCACTTGGGGCTCTGGGTAGCCCTGAACCTTCAAGGAAAAGAAGAAAGGGTGAGAGCTTGTATATAAGGAGTATTTCTTATGTAATCAAGTATTGTTCTGGGTACCTTACATGTATTAACTCATATAATCCTCATAAGCAGCCCGTGAAACAAATATTACTTTCATCTCCATTTTAGAGATGAGGAAATTGAGATGAAGAATTTTGGTAGATTTCTTGAGGCCTTGAAGATAGAAAGTGGCCAAGTCAGGCATCCTGGCTTCAGAGCCCACCACACAGATGTCTCTCAAGCCTGGCTGCATGATTAGAATCACTGCAGGAGATTCAAAGCAAATACTAGTGCCCAGGTCCAACCTTGGGCCAATTAAATCAGAACTCCAGGGGTGGGGACTGAACATAGGGATTCTAGACCAAAGCTTCCCACTCTAACAAGCAACAGATACTTCTTAAAAATGCAGATTCTACTTCTATAGGTCTGGGTGGGCCTGAGATTCTGCCATTCAGATAAGCCCTCAGATGCTGCTGAGGCTGCTGGTCCCTAGAACTCACCTTGGGTAGCAAGGTTCTAAATCTGAGCTGCCCAGTATGGAGGCCACTAGCCACACGTGGTGACCAGGTGCTTGAAACGGGGCTGATCCTGAATCACACCGTAAGCGTAAGTGTAAATTACACAAGGGGCTCTGAAGAGTTAGTATGAAAAAAGAATGTAAAATGCCTCGATAATTCAGAAAGATTACATATTAAAAGATAGTGACTTTGACATATTGGGTTAAATAAAATTTATTGTTAGAACTGATTTCACTTGTTTCTTTTTAGTGTTTTAATGTAGCTACTAGGAAAGGTACACCTACATATGTGCCTTGCTTGATGTGTCTATCAGGCAGTGCTACCCGAGACCACTCTCTCTACAAATTGTTAGCAGCTAACATCTTCTGAGTGCTAAGTGTTAAGCACTTAACGTATCTGAGCCTCATAGCAACTTGTTCAGAGAGAAGATGTTTCCCCAATGAGGGGGAAATGCAGGGAGAGATAAGTTCCAAGAAAAGAAATCACTTTGAGTTTCAGAGAAAGTTCCCCAAGGGCCCTGAAACTCAAGAAATTCAATCAGCCCTTCGGAATGGATTCCTCTTCAGAGGAGCAGGGCTCAGACTAGCCCATCAGCGCAAGCCCTGGGACCTTGAATTGGGGGATTTTAGCATTGGAAATGCACAGAAGACATCACAGAACCCTGCTGGGAAAGAAACTGTTGGTGTTGCAAATAGGTGGCAGCAGTAGCTTTTACACCCGTATCCACTTCCAAGACAAGAGAGAGTGGGTACAGATGCAGCAAAACCCAAATTCACTGGATAACCCCAAATTGCATTTACAAAGAAAGCCTTCAGTGACTGGCAACTATAATCCTCATCACATGCCTCAGCGAGGTCAGAGAGGATGCTTTATCAGCACATGGGAGCAAGCGGAGGGTAGGTGGCTATGCACTCACACCTGGACCACATATCCTATCTCAGGGTGATGGGGTTGAAGGGGACCACATGCATATTATAACGTCTACTGTGATATGAAACAAAAAGAGATCACCTCTGGGTTGCTCCTTTTCCTTTTACTTAACTATCATTTTCTGATATTTTTGCAAATAACAGCCTTGATCTTTGTAAAACAGAAAAAATTTAAATGAAAATATGTGTTCCTTTCATATTAGTGTGTCTGTATAATGAGTATATGACTTCCCCAGTGGCTCAGTGGTAAGGAATCTGCCTGCATTGAGGAGTCACAGAAGATGTAGGTTTGATTCCTGGGTCAGGAAGATACCCTGGAGTAGGGCATGGCACTCACTCCAGTATTCTTGCCTGGGAAATCCCGTGGACAGATGAGCCTAGTGGGCTACAGCCCATGGGGTCACAAAGAGTCAGACACAACAGAACTGACTTAACATACATGCACGTAATAAATGTATAGCACAACCATTTATTAATTTGTGGAACCCCTCAAGGTACCTAAATCTAGAATTGAAATTTAAAGTGGTACACAAATAAACATTCTGCATGTCTGAAGGTGGCAGATGCCACATACCCATATAAAAAACATATCATCTTGTGGTACACTCTTGGCACAAAACTTCATGCCAAGGAATATCAGACAATCACTCTAGTAACACATTCTTTTTCTCTGTGAAGCTTATTTTCAGGAAACAGCTAAGGAAAGAAACTTTCCTACAGAAAGAAGCCCCTTGGGAGTCTGGTCTTACAGTGAATTTGTGAGTCATCATCCTTTCCTCCACCCTGTTAGGCAGGGCCAGCCTCACCTTCAGAAAATGATCGGGTAACCTGTCAGTGTCAGAGAAAGGGATGCAGGGCCCTGGGACTGGGGGGAGGTGATGAATCATTAACTTCACCAAATGCATCCTTGGCATTCCATGAGCAAGTGCTCTGGCCCCCTGCAGTGGTGCCAGCTCTGAGGCCATCAGGGCTGGAGGCATCAATGATTAACCGGGGACACTGCAAGCATTCCAGACCTTGAGGACACAGATCCCTATTGCCCTTTCTATTCTCCTCTCATTTTCTACATGCGTAGACACTCCCCTCCACCCCACACCACCAAATCCACCTCTGCAGTGCCCTTATATATTAAAGTAAGTATCCAAGGATTTTTTTAAAAGGCTGAAACTAGTGTCACTTAGAAAACTGCAGTTTGCAATGGACTTTTGTACATCCTGCATCTGAAGCAAAAGCAGGAATTTCTAAGACCTTTTTCTGTTCCGAGGTCTGAATGATCTGCCACTCCAATTCTTATCCTCCCAATATGAAAAAACTTGTTCAGTCACTACCTAACCTTACCTAAAAATTACTCAGCTTCAAGTAAACTCATTTTTATTGTCTTCCCACCATCTTGGGCTCCTAGGTGGAGAAAGAAGAGAAACCCAGACTCACATTCTTGGGTGTGTGACAACAGCCTTGCCCTCCCTGGATGTCTTATCTGCCTTCATCACGGGCCTTCTGCCAAGAAGCCACAGCTGGGACTTTTACAGCCCAGTCAAAACTGCAATAAAAGCCCAGTGATACTTCAGTGTTCAGAGTCTTCCACAGAGAGAATCTTGTTTGATTCTTGCAGTGCTATAATGGCGGTGTCTTGGGAAGCAGAAGCAGAGTCTGAGATAAGGATTCAGGGAGCCAAGCCCTTAACTGACACCCAGAGCAACTGGGAGCAGGCGTAGCAGCCTGCTGAAGGTGATTCGGGTGGGGTACCAAGAGTGTCTGTGACAGCATGCAAGGCCAGTCATATTATAGAGCCCTGAGAGCTAAGGAGAGAGGCCTGGAGAAGAGAACGATTTGCTATCGTTAAGATCAAGTGGCAGATCTGGGGCCACAGTTTTGGTCTACCAGTTGAGTAGCTGTCTCTCTGTGCCTCACTGTAAATTTATGTTTTTGGTAAGATAAATACTATAGAACCCAAAGCATTGATAAATGTCTATCCCTTATAGACCCTAAACCTCCCCTCTGTTAAAGCAGTATCTGTTTCCCACTTGGGGAAAATGTCAGTGGTCATGGGCATGCTAAAAGCAAGTCTAGGGCTGCTTCCTTGGAGTAACAAAGGACAGTGCCATAGGCTAAATGTGTCTCTCTAAAGTTCTTGTTGAAATCCGAACCCTTAATGTGATTACATTAGGAGGTGAGCCCTTTGGAGTGATTAGGTCAGAAGGGTGGGACCCTCATGAATGGGATTAGTGCCCTTACAAAAGCTATTCCAGGGAGCTCCCTCATTCCTTTTTACCATGTGGGGACACAGCAAGAAGCTGGCCATCTACAAACCAGGAGCTGGATCTCCCCAGACACTGAATCTGCTGGGGCCTTGATTTTGGACTTTTCAGTCTCCAAAACTGAGAAATAAATTTCTGTTGTTTAAATCACCCCATCTATTGTATTTCCGTCATAGCAGAAATACCCTAATGGCCTAAGACAAATAGGATGGGTGCCATGCATGTGCCCAAGACGTCCCTAGGAGAGTCAGTGTGGGACAGAGAAGACAGATGACACAACAGCCAGGCCTGTGTCCTAGGCCTGGCTTGGCTTCCTGGCCTCTTCAGGTTGTAATTCCTTCCTTTCATTGATGAGAAAACAGTTCTTGATGCCTCGGGTCCCTTCTATCCCTGAAGTAGTCTGGATTAAATAATGACCCACTTAGCTTCTGGGGGAAGATTCTTTCTTCCCCTTCCAGTCTCCCCTGGGCCCACAGCTTTAATACTATCTAATCCTCCATAAGGGAAAACTGAGCCACCACAAGGAGAGATGCCTGTGAATATGAGTAGGCAGCCCTGACTTCTCACCATAATGAGTTTTTGGAAATGGCCCCAAAGAGGGTCATTCTAAGGAGAATCATATTTTTTGCCACTGTAACCACATTTAATTGGAGGTTGTATTCTTAAACAAAAGCTTGGGATCAAATAAATCAAGGGCATATCTGACAACTTGTCATAAAAATAAAGATAGAGTCACCATAACCCCTATAATAATTTAAAACAGTAAAACTGTGCTTCAGTTCCATAAAATGTCCCCAAGAGCCGTTATGGCCTCAAAAGACCTTTAAAAGGAGTGGGGGCTCATTCTGCGTGTGTTGGCTGGTGAGGAGAAAGCTGGGCTGCAGGCGGGCGGCTGCTTGCTCCATGTCCCATCTGCCTGCCATGCTGGGAAGTTTTTCAGAATCTGGTGCCCTTTAGAGATCTGCTTAACGACTGAAAGTGAAACATTCTTAAGGGGGTGCGTGCTCAGTCACTTCAGTTGCGTCTGATTCTTTGTGACCCTATGGACTGTAGCCTGCCAGGCTCCTCTGTCCATGGGATTATCCAGGAAAGAATGCTGGAGTGGGTTGCCATACTTTTCTCCAGGGGATCTTTCTGACCCAGGGATCGAACCTATCTTTTGATTTTTCTCTGATGTGTGTGAAGGGCTTGCAGTCAATTCCGGGTTGCCTGGAACAGGCTACCAGGGTGTAAGCCCAGAGCAAAGTCAGCTTCTCTGGCCTCCATACCCCTACAAGACTCAGAGCAACACATCTGCCTTCTCAGCTTGGTAAGAGGTAGAAAGGGCATGATGTTCCTGTTTTTGATGATCTCCTGCGTGTCTTTTGTACCTGGGTGGACCTGTCCCTGTTTGCACACTGCCAAGCCGTGCAGCTGCAGTGCCGAGCTGGGCAAGACATCAAGCCATGCAGCTGCGGCGCCAAGCTGGGCAAGCCAGGAAACTGAAGCTCTGCTCATGATGAGAATGGAGGGAGCCCAAAGAGAGAGAGAAACCAGGATTACACTAAAGCCTGGGTGAAAGGGGACTGCTCAGCAGGACACTGGGGAGTTGGAAAGATACACAAAGAAGATGTGAGCAGTGAGCTGAGAAATCCTTTGGGCTGGGAATAATAGATGAAGGGGCTGTCCATAAGTATTTCTTTGAATCCTACTGAGTAACCAAAATCAATGCTGGGAAAGGCTGAGCCTGAAGGATGGGAAATTAAGGAAACCTGCTGGACAGATGTCCCTGTACTCAAGGCAGACGAAGCTGATTCTGCAACACAACGGTCTCCATGCTTCCTATAGCCAGCCTGCCTATAGCCCATCACTCTGAACTTCTTGCCCTATTTCAAGGCATCTTCTTCTACATAAATAAATTCTCCTAGGATAAATGACTGGGACAGAGCTGGTGATTTAAAAACTGAAAATAATAGCAAAGAAACCAATGCTCCTGAGGAATTCATTGAAGATGAATCTTCTGTCCCATCTCCAAGTATAAGCTGATCCAGATAATAAATGGATATGGATGCACAGAAAGAATTAAAATATTGACACCTCCAGCAAATTAGACCACAGAAAATGCCTATGAAACTTACATCATGGATATATTATGAGAGTGAAGAGTGAAGGGTGAACCACAGGTATGACATGACAGTTTAGGGGCCTGGGTCTGTGTCAGCACCCAGCACCTGGCCCATTGGACAGGCAGAACTTAATTAAGGCTTTGAATAATCCCATTACCAACAGTCAAAAGCCTTGACTGAACCCACAGAATTTTCAGGAAGAGATCATACCAGCTAAAAGCAGCAATTAGTGAGAGGCTTAAACTGCTGGACCCTCTCTGCCCTTAAGTCCAGAGCTGTGAAACAACAGGGACTGAAGCAGTTCCATGAAAAACAAAAGCAAAACGCAGAGAAGCACTCTTCACACCGGCTCAGAGAAGGCCACCTAGGTCTTCAGGAAAGATGCTGGAAGTCTGTCTCTGTGACCAGCCACTCTCACTTCCTGTGGCAAATTTTCTTTTCCTTTGGCCCAGGACACAGACACCCCCATACCCCCACATCTGCCAGACTGAGATCACACTGTTATTCTCACAGAGAGCGCGAGACGGGTTACAGCTCGGCAGCCTTGGGCTATACCTCAGGCCCTCTCGACTGTTTCAAACAAGAAGTCTGACTTCCTTTTATCTAGCTCAAGCTTATCAATGTGTGTAACTTTTTGATTCCCTTTCAATGACACAAGCATTTAAAACTCTGGCGCAGTCTAACAAAGAAACAGAATTCTAAATGTAATCAGGAACCTGTGACACTGATGTTTTCCTAGTACTTCCAAATTTCAGGGTTTTCCTATGAAAACAAGTGTCCTTCCATTTGAGATCCAGTCCCTGTGGGATGGCTGTGGGACTTCGGCCTTACTGGGAGCCTCTCTGCACAAAGCCCTGAGTTCTGGCTTTACCTCCCCTAACAAAGACTTCCAGGGAACCAGCGTCTCCAGCTGGTGAGGCTGGCCCAGCAGCGAAGCTCACCCTCCAGTTTCTAATACTGAGCTGAGACACACTCTCAGATGTATTAAAATTTTAATAAGAGGTGCTTGGTATCACAGAAGTCTAACAAATTAGTGCTGTGGCTTGGCTTTGTGCTCAGGGTCTCCTGCCCACCTTTCGCAGGGCAAGCCCCTCCTTTGAAGATCTGCTCCCTTCCCTTCTGCCCACCTCAGGTGAGTCGGTGGAGAGGAATCAGTAGCTGCCTTCTGGCCAAAGCACTCAAGCTTCCACAATAAGCCTGATCCAAGTCAGCCAATCAGGACTCTTCCCTGCAATTTCAATTAGAATAAACTGTCTCTTCACAGGGATCCTAAGCTGGGAAGATGTAAGCCTGAAGCTACCTGTGGGCAGCCATCCTCCCCCATTCCCACCTCTGTTTCCTTGCCTCCACCTAAGAGAAGCAAGCCATGTGCATGGTAAGACATCACATACATGGTGGGGAAGGAAGGAGATGGACACATGGCAGGCAGAGCTGTGCTGGATTTAGGATCCACGCGGTCATATGAGACAATACCTGTCTTTCATTTAACCCATGCACTTGGTTTCTGTCCCTTGCAAATAAGAGTCCTAATTCAGGAAGGTACATGGCATCTGGAATCAGACAGAGCCATGTGTGGGTGCTGGCGGTAGCAACCACCAGTTGCCTGACCTTGGGCAAGTTACTTACTTGGCCCTCAGTTTATACAACTGTGAGATGGAACTATCTCAGTATCTATTTCCATGAATAAGCTTATGATCAAATGAGAAAACACATGTACGATAGTATGTTAAGAAATTCAAAAGGTTAGGTCCTCTGTCTCTCCTCTCTGAGGTTAGTGATTCCTTGTAATAAGGTACCTTAGCATCCATTCAGCTCAAAGCTTTGATGGCTGAAACTGCTTCTGCCCTAAGAAATACCAGTACTTGTGAACTTCTGGGCTTGCTGAGCCTCCTCTTACACAACTCGAATTCTTATACACAACTTCAAGGTGTCACACCCTTAATTAGATAAAAACCTAACACTTTAACTGAGAACACCTTTTGCCTTAGTGGAACTGGCTTATTATTTTTATTTGAAGGGTAAGCCCCTTTTGAAAAGTGATTGCTGATTTTATGTAATATGAAAAAACACACTTTAAAACAAATATCCCGTCTGTAGTTTTGCCTGTACCATCATCCCACTCCTATAATATCATGTGAAACTTCAAGACAGAGACCATCCCCTTGATTTCTGCCTCACTGACTAATGCAGCCTTGGAATTTCAAGGGCATGGGCAAGTTTCAGGAAGGAAATAAATCTGGGGTAATAAATCTGGAGCTTCTGGCCTGTCATAGTTGGATCTGGAGACAGAGAGACATACTTTGCTGGCAGAAGAGATGGAGCAGAGGGCTCCTCCCCAAACAACACACAGACCACTTGGCAGCGGCTTCTGACTCCTCAAACAGTAGAGTCCAGAAGCAAAGAGACTCAAAAATCCACAAGACTCAATCCAGCCACAGATTGTCCTGGGAAGGTCCCGTCCTCTGAGGGCTCTCTGAGAATATGAGGCAATTCTATTTAAAAGCAAAGGTGGGCAAAAGTGACCAGAGGGTCCCAGCCACCGAAAGCATCTCGGCTTGGCTCCCTCACCTTAACTGTCTCTCCTGGCGGCTGCTGACCACCTGCTCCACATGCACGCACATACCGCACAAAGCCTGCTTTCTGCTTGGCTCTCCCAGGTGGCAGGCTGTGAGGGAGTGGGGAGAGCAGGTGGAGCTCATGGCCAGGAGAGCGCCTCTGTGATGCTGTCAAAAATAGCTGCACCAGGGGCAGACAGCAGCAGTATGAGTTTGCTACTTAACAGCAGAATGTCCTCCCCAGACCTCACTCCCCAAAGGCACCCTCATCTGCATAGAGAATCATGCCAGATAAGAAATCAAAAGTTGTTTCCTGTGCAGTGTCAGTGTCTGGCTGCCCACCAGGCTGAAAAACATAACCCAACATGCTTTCCTAAAATGTTTTCACTCTTACCAAGACATGTATGTGGTCAAAATGTCAATAAGTTAAGTCATTTAAAAAAAAAAAAAAAAAAGCAGTTCTCTGCTCTGCCCCTCCCACCCCCAATTTCCACTTCTTCAGGAAATCATCAACTCTTTTAGCCATTCCTTCTGTTTTCTTCCCCAGTGTTTCTAAGTAACAAGCTTACACAACTATTATATTCTTTCAAATTTTAGACATTATGTCTTAACTTCTCTATATGAAACATGAGCTTTTAGCTCTCAACCTTCCCAAAAGCTCTTCCCCTACCCCCAGTAACTAATGACAGTTTTTATTATGCCAGTGTGTTAGTGTTTGCTTTATTTTAGTTTCACTCACTGCCAAGCTACATAGTAAATTACAACTATTAATAGATTTTTTTCCCCTGGAGTTAATACCTGCCTTATTTTTGGTTTGATTGGTTTTTTTAAGAATGCAACATCTCAAGACAACTATAAAACTCATCTCAGTCAGTTAACTTCACTGGCTCAGTCATGTCCAACTCTTTGTGACCCCATAGACTGCAGTACGCTAGGCTCACCAACTCCCAGACTCTATGCAAACTCATGTCCATTGAGTTGGTGATGCCACCCAACGACCTCATCCTCTGTTGTCCCCTTTTCTTCCTGTCTTCAATCTTTCCCCAGCATCAGGGTCTTTTCAAATGAGCCAGCTCTTTGCATCAGGTGGCCAAAATATTGGACTTTCAGCTTCAACATCAGTCCTTATAATGAACACTCAGGACTGATCTCCTTTAGGATGGACTGGTTGGATCTCCTTGCAGTCCAAGGGACTCTCAAGAATCTTCTCCAACATCACAGTTCAAAAGCATCAATTCTTTGGCCCTCAGCTTTCTTTATAGTCCAACTCTCACAACCATACATGACTACTGGAAAAACCATAGCCTTGACTAGACGGACCTTTGTTGGCAGAGTAATGTCTCTGCTTTTTAATATGCTTCCTGGGTTGGTCATAACTTTCCTTCCAAGGAGTAAGAGTCATCTCAGCAATGGTCAAATGTATCGGTGGCTTTTATTTTTTCCTCCATTGGAGATATCTGTCCTGGAACATTCTGTTGCTGTGCTCCAAATCTGAACTGCTATCTAGGCCTGGTGCATAGTGCTCTGGGGACCTTCCTTCACCATCCTCTTGGGCGCCACCTTTGGTTGAAAACGTCCTCCTCCAGTGGTTTCTTATGAACAAATGCAAGGAAGATTAAAATTTTAAGTTTCCAAAAGTCATTTCCAAAAGTGTCACTCCACTTTATACTCAACTGGCAGTTTATCTAGGAAAAGAATTGTAGTGGAAAATCTTCCTTCAGAATTTTGAAGGTATTGCTTCATGGCATTTGAAGTCGCTGATTCTGGCATCCAGCGTTGCTACAAGAGGTATAATGCCATGCGAATCCTTCCTCTATGACCCAGTGTATGTGTGTGGGTTTTCTCCTTCAAAGCTTCTGGAATCTTCTGTTTATCCCTGACAGCTTAGAACTCCATGACGAGGTGCTTTGTTGTAAGTCTCTATTCACTCATTGTATTAGATCCTTGGTAATAGGTCTTTTCATTGTAGATAATGTGTATCTTTCCATTTTGAGGAATTTTTGTGTTTTGATTGATTATATTCTTTGCAGCCAAAGATGGAGAAGCTCTATACAGTCAGCAGAAACAAGACCAGGAGCTGACTGTGGCTCAGATCATGAACTCCTTATTGAAAAATTCAGACTTAAATTGAAGAAAGTGGGGAAAACCACTAGACCACTCAGGTATGACCTAAATCAAATCCCTTATGGTTATACAGTGGAAGTGAGAAATAGATTTAAGGGACTAGATCTGATAGACAGAGTGCCTGATGAACTGTGGATGGAGATTCGTGATACTGTATAGGAGACAGGGATCAAGACCATCCCCAAGGAAAAGAAATGCAACAAAGCAAAATGGCTGTCTGGGGAGGCCTTACAAATAGCTGTGAAAAGAAGAGAAGCAAAAAGCAAAGGAGAAAAGGAAAGATATTCTTGAATGCAGAGTTCCAAAGAATAGCAAGGAGAGATAAGAAAGCCTTCCTAAGTGATCAATGCAAAGACATAGAGGAAAACAACAGAATGGGAAAGACTAGAGATCTCTTCAAGAAAATTAGAGATACCAAGGGAACATTTCATGCAAAGATGGGCTCAATAAAGGACAGAAATGGTAGGGAACTAACAGAAGCAGAAGATATTAAGAAGAGGTGGCAAGAATACACAGAAGAACCATACAAAAGAGATCTTCATGACCCAGATAATCACAATGGTGTGATCACTCACCTAGAGCCAGACATCTTGGAATGTGAAGTCAAGTGAGCCTTAGGAAGTATGATTATGAACAAAGCTAGTAGAGGTGATGGAATTCCAGTTGAGCTGTTTCAAATCCTGAGAGATGATGCTATGAAAATGATGCACTTAATATGTCAGCAAATGGAAAACTCAGCAGTGGCCACAGGACTGGAAAAGGTCAGTTTTCATTCCAATCCCAAAGAAAGGCAATGCCAAAGAATGCTCAAACTACCTCACAATTGCACTCATCTCACACACTAGTAAAGTAATGCTCAAAATTCTCCAAGCCAGGCTTCAGTAATACATGAACTGTGAAATTCCAGACATTCAAGCTGGATTTAGAAAAGGCAGAGGAACCAGAGATCAAATTGCCAACATTTGCTGGATCATTGAAAAAGCAAAAGAGTTCCAGAAAAACATCTATTTCTGCTTTACTGACTATGCCAAAGCCTTTGACTGTGTGGATCACAATAAACTGTGAAAAATCCTGAAAGAGATGGGAATAACCAGAACACCTGACCTGCCTCTTGAGAAATCTGTATGCAGGTCAGGAAGCAACAGTTAGAACTGGACATGGAACAACAGACTGGTTCCAAACAGGATAAGGAGTACATCAAGGCTGTATATCGTCACCCTGCATATTTAACTTCTATGCAGAGTACATCATGAGAAATGGTGGGCTGGAAGAAGCACAAGCTGGAATCAAGATTGCTGGGAGAAATATCAGTAACCTCAGATATGCAGATGATACCACCCTTATGGCAGAAAGTGAAGAAGCACTAAAGAGCCTCTTGATGAAAGTGAAAGAGGACAGTGAAAATGTTGTCTTAAAGCTCAACATTCAGAAATCTAAGATCATGGCATCTGGTCCCATCACTTCATGGGAAATAGATGGGGAAACAGTGGAAACAGTGGCTGACTTTATTTTTGGGGGCTCCAAAATCACTGCAGATGGTGATTGCAGCCATGAAATTAAAAGACGCTTGCTTACTCCTTGGAAGGAAAGTTATGACCAACGTAGACAGCATATTAAAAAGCAGAGACATTACTTTGCCAACAAAGGTCCATCTAGTCAAGGCTATGGTTTTTCCAGTGGTCATATATGGATGTGAAAGTTGGAGTATAAAGAAAGCTGAGCACTGAAGAATTGATGCTTTTGAACTGTGGTGTTGGAGAAGACTCTTGAGAGTCCCTTGGACTGCAAGGAGAGCTAACCAGTTCATCCTAAAGGAAATCAGTCCTGGGTGTTCATTGGAAGGACTGATGTTGAAGCTGAAAGTCCAATATTTTGGCCACCTGATGCAAAGAGCTGACTCATTTGAAAAGACCCTGATGTTGGGAAAGATTGAAGGCAGGAAGAAAAGGGAATGACAGAGAATGAGATGGTTAAATGGCATCACCGACTCACTAGACATGAGTTTGGGTAAACTCTGGGAGTTGGTGATGGATAGAGAGGCCTGACGTGCTGCAGTTTATGGGGTTGCAAAGAGTCAGACACGACTGAGCGACTGAACTGAACTGAAGAGATTTCAACTTTATCGTGCAACCAATCTATTGAAGTCATTATTTTGGCTATCATTAATTTCAAAAAATCTTCTTTTGGGGGTTTTTCAAGACTGCATTGAGGGGACTTATCTGGTGGCCCAGTGGCTATGAATCTGCCTACAGTGCAGGGAACACAGGTTCAATCCCGGGTCAGGGATATCAGATCCCACGTACCTCAGAGTAACTAAGCCCATGTACCAAAAATACTGCACCCTCATGCCACAACTAGAGTGCATGCACTGCAGTGAAAGACCCCCATGATGCAACTAGGACCTGATGCAGCTGAATATATAAACAAAGTTTTTAAAAACCACATTGAATAATCTCCTCTTTCTGTTTAGTGAAAGCAACGTCTTATCTCTGAGGTATGACAAAATTTCAACATTTTCTGTAGTCTTCTGTTCCTACTTGGTTTCTTTTTTGATTCTTTTTGCCTTTTTAATAACAGAGGCTTCCGTGGAATAGCTAATGATCCTTCACTGACTTTTCACATATATGAGTGAAGAAATTAAAAGCTTCATGCAAGTGGGGCTTGTCAACTTGTTGGATCTCCCAGTAGAGTGAATGGGTATAAATGCTCAACTATCAGTATCTATGGATCTTGTCTCTTGAGATGATCAGGTTCCACAGAGAGGAACTTCTGACTTCCTGCTGAGAGGGTGGTGGTCTGGACACAATAGTTAGGTCTGTCTGCCAGCATTTGGGACTTTGACTGAGGAAAGGCCACGAGGGGACTCATTCCAATACACTGATTTCTACTTAGCCCCTCTCCCTTTTGAGTACAACACCTCATCCTGCCTGCAGCTGTACCTCATGCCCAGGAGTTGAGAGTTGGTAAGTTCAGTCTCTCTTCAGATAAACTTTGATCTTTCAGTGCAAGAGAGGAGCAGTGGCCTGGCACATGGAGTATGGGAGGGGATTTGAGACCCTAATTGCTTGTTATTACATTTTTAACCAATCCTCCAATTTTCAGCTTCAGTCCACAAGCCAGACTTTCAAAGTTCGTGATGCCACCAACTTCTCAGCCTTTATAGAAACTGTTTGGCATAAGCAGGCTTACTTTTTTAAAATTAGACATGGGTATAGCACAACACAGAAGCTAAAACCCGTCACCCAATCATCTACTCATTTTCCATCATCCAGCAGTTTGTTGACATGGCTCATCTGCTGCTCATCTGTTGTCTCCCTCTCATTCTATTTGTCCTTGTAGGTTTATAAGTTTTCTTTTTCTTTTAATAAAAACTCATTTTAAGGATGGGTAGCATAAAAAAAAATAAGCAAGGATGTAGAGAAACTGGAATTCCTGTATACTGATGGTGAGAATACAGAATGATACAGCTGCTGTGGAAAACAGTATAGTGGTTTCCCCCAAAAGAAAAAATAGAACTACCATATGATTGACAATTTCACTTCTGGATATAAACCCAAAAGAACTGAAAGAAGGGACATGAATAGATATTTGCACACCCATGTTCACAGCAGTGCTATTTATATAATATCCAGAGACAGAAGCACCCCATGTCCATCAACAGGTGCATGGATAAACAAGGAGTGGTATATGCAAGCAATGAAATATTATCCAGCCTTAAAAAGGAAGGAAATTACATTACATGCTACAACATGGATGAACCTAAAGGACATCAAACCAGTCACAAAAGGACAAACAGTGCATGATTCCACTTAGATAAGGACTGTTGCTGTTCAGCTGTTAAGTCATGTCTGACTCTTTGTGGCCACATGGACTGTCCCTCACTATCTCCCAGAGTTTGCTCCAACTCGTGTCCATTGAGTCAGTGACACCATCCAATCACCTCATCCTGTCAGCTCCTTCTCCTCCTGCCCTCAATCTTTTCCAGCACCAGAGTCTTTTCTAATGTGCTGGCTAATCACA
Organism: Redunca redunca; assembly: GCA_006410935.1. Taxonomy (NCBI): domain Eukaryota; kingdom Metazoa; phylum Chordata; class Mammalia; order Artiodactyla; family Bovidae; genus Redunca; species Redunca redunca. The sequence goes on from SJYQ01001961.1 coordinate 45,071, forward strand.
TCAGATGGACAAATACTGGAGCTTCAGCGTTAGTCCTTCCAGTGAATATTCAGAGGTGATTTCCTTTAGGATTGTCTGGTTTGATCTCCTTGCTCTCCAAGAAACTCTCAAGAATCTTCTCCAGTACCACAATTTGAAAGCATCAATTCTTTGGCATTCAACCTTCTTCATGGTCCAACCCTCACATAGAGGAAGATCGAGAATAATCAATTTCATGGAAACAGAGAATGGAATGCTTGTTGCCAGGGGTGGGAGGAAGAGGGAAATGGGGAGTTAGTGTTTAATGGGTACAAAGTTTCAGTTTTATAAGATGGAAAAAGTTTGGGAAATGGGTGGTGGAGTTTAATTACACAACAATATGAGTATACTTAATACCACTGAACTGTATGTATACTTAAACATGGATAAAACAGTCAATTTTATGCCATGTATATTTTACAGCAATAAACAAGAATCAATGAGCCAAATATATGTGGATCTATTTTGAACTCTGTTTTGTTTCAATGAGCCGTGTTTATCCCTCTGCCAAATACTACATTGCCTTTAGTACAATAGCTCTATGTTAGGTATTAAAACAAGAAATAAAAGTTCGAAAACACATAAATCAGACCAAAGTCACTCCTCTATTTCCAACAATTTCTCATTGCACTACGAATAAAGCCCAATTACCATGGCTCCCAAGGCCCTGGGTGGCCTGGCCCCTGCCTCTTTCTCTCTGCGCCATCCTTGCTCACTGTACCCCTGCCACACAGGCCTCTTCTCCGTGCCAGGAAATAAGATAGAGACAACAGGCGCTCCATCTTGGAGTGGCTCCCAGCCTACAAGATGACAGGGCACTCGTAGTCAGGGCCGCGGAAGGGGTGCGGACTGAGGACTGAAGGGGTACAGGGAGGACGTGGCGAGCCCCACATGGTGCTGCTGCGGTGAGTTGAGCAGGATTCCAGGGACCACCTCCCAGTACGGCATCAGCCCCCAGGGAACTGGGGTGGGTGGTGGATAGAGCTGGCTGTGTAAGAACCAGCCACTCAAGTCTGACTGGACAGCAGATGGTTCCTGGTAACTCTGCTGACCTCGTGGCAGCCCCTCAGGGTCCCCACCCTGGGACAGGCTCAAGGAGGGGTGAACAGAGATGGATCGCAGGCCAGGGCAGTGGGAGCACAGCCTGGCAGGAGCCTTGGGGCTCCTGACCCTCCTCCCATTTCCCTTCACAAACAACCTAGTGTCACCCAGGGAGTGCTCTTCAGCCGCTTCTGCCTGATTCATTACTCTTGCCAACTGAGTTGCACGCAGTGCAGCTCTTGCACAAGATATTGTTCAGGAATTTTAAGGCAGGGCCCCAGGGGACACAGGAAAGAGAGAAGAAACAAATGCCAGGACCCTCCTAGAAGGTCCCATTGTAAGCAAGCCTGTGCCTGCCGTGCTTGTCTGGGTGTCTGTTGGTGGCATGCTGGGGGCAGGGAATGCCAAAGGGGCTTGAGTCCTAGTTCAAAACACACATTTAAAGCAGATTTAGATTTCCCAGTCCAAGCCATTGAAATTTCTTTTCTGAAGAAGCATCTGGAAAAATGGAGGGAAAATTTGCCCAGTTATTTAGTAAAAACAAAACTCAAACTTTCCTTCCCCCTTCTTGCCAAGGTCCCTTTCAACTATGTGATCCTCAGGGATCCATGGAGGCTGGGCCCCAGCTGAGCTGGCACCAAGCATGTTCGTCCCCAGAGGAGGTGAGCCCCACACACAGCATCACTGGCTAGATGCTAGGGTACCTCCCCAGCCCCCCAAAGTTGTGTGCCTGACATCAGCAGACCAACCCCTGGCTTGTTGAGAGAGATTCAAAATCAGTCCATTTCCCAGACTGCTACAAGAGAAGCTTGAGGGCTTCCTGTGTTGGAAGCTTTGTAGCCCAAACAGCCCTTCTCCCCACGTCCTAGAATATCCTCAGTGAAAGCAGGAGGGTAAACAGACAGTCTACAAAAAGCCTGGGCATCTGCTTTCCTTTCTAATCACAGAGAATTGTAGGAAACTCAATAGGTGCCACTGTTGTAGCACGGAGTCAAGGAGCCTGCAGGCAGGGCTTGGCCGTGGCCTCACTGTAGGTAACTGCTCAGACCACCCAGCTCAGAGCATTCCAGGTGCAGCTCACACAGCTGCTAAACACGAGTGGATGTGCTGACAGGCACAGGGGTCACCCTAATAAGTAAGGTATTTAAGGAATTAGACAAGTTGGCTATAGACACCTCCAGGATTGAGGAAGGGGGAAGAGGTAAGAATGGGTTTGCCAGTCCCTTGGGGAGTGTCAGGAAGTGGCAGGGAGAAGCAATTTACACAGACGAATGGTGCCTGAGGGGTGCCTTCAGGAAAGCAGGCTGCTGAAAAAGATGGCCTGGCTCATACTTTGCATTGCCAAAAGGATCAGCTTCAGGTTGGATACTAGAAGGGTCTGTAAACTTTTTGTGCCCCTAAGAGCCCACTTTAGCCTGGAGAAGCTTAACTGTTTCTAGTACCACTCAGGGCTCCCACCCCCACCCCACACCTTGGCCTCAGCACACCTATTTCTAAACACACCTTCTCAGGGAGCTCCTGGCCTCTGGAAATTCTAGTAACTCTTTCTGCCTCTCACCTACACCTCCCCATGGTGTTTCACCAACACTGGAGCCCACCTGAGCAGGACAGGGTACTCCTGCCCCATAACCCAAGGGAAGGCAAGCCAGTCTGCAACCCAAAAGGAAGGGGCATGCCTGGGGCCCAGAGCCCACTGCTCCCTTTGGCAGGATGCAAGCATGAGAGCAGTGTTTATTCCCAAGCCACTTTCTGTCCAGAGCCTCTCAGCTGGGTCCAGGGCTGGGGCCAGGGTTCCATTTCTAAGGCTGGTGTTTTTCCTTCCTTTTGCTGGACAGGGAGAAGCGGAAAAACCCAGCACTGCCTTGGCCCTCAGCTTCTCTGGAGCTGATTTTGCTGCCCCTGGCAAGGTCTGCCCCCAGAGTAGACATGCAAACCATGATTGCAGGCCATGGCAGAGTCAGAGTCCTCAGTTCCAACCGTCCAGTTGGAACACCAGGCCCGTGTGACCTTCCCAGGCCTTCTCTAAGGCAAAGAGCCCTGACACCACTCAGGGCTCAGACCACTGATGCTCCCAACCCCACCCCACACCTTGGCCTCAGAATACCTACTTCTAAACACACCTGTAGACTGCAGGCTAGGGACAGCGCCCCACCTTTATTCTAAAAGTTGAAAAAAAAAGGAATTCCCAGGTGGTCCAGTGGCTAGGACTCCACATATTCACTGCCGAGGGGGCAGGTTCAATCCCTGGTCAAGGAACTAAGATCCTGCAAGCAATGAGGTGTGAAGTGAGCCCAAAAAAGAAAAATTTAAAAAAAGGTGAAGCAAATATCCTCCGGCCAGTGTTAAATGCCAATATAACCGATTCTCAGTTTATCTCCCCGCAGCAAAGTTCCATTTCTGTCTGTCTATAGGATGTGTCGTGCATCAGATTTATCCTAATTTTTTCCTTTTTAAAAATGCTCACTGACGACTTCCCCGGTGGTCCAGTGACCACAACTCTGCACTGCCAATGCAGGGGGCCCAGGTTCCATCCCTGGTCAGGGAGCTAGACCCCTGCAACTAAAGATCCCGCGCGCCACGAGTAAGAATCAGGGCAGCCAAATAAATACGCAAAATGTTTTTTAAATGCTCACATACACCATTAGGTAAACAAGAACCGTAGAATTGTGCAGCTAGTGCGACCAACCAAGGGGCAATTCTGAGACACCCTCCCCCACCTCCTCCAAGACCACTCACTCCCACTCTAGAGTCTCCCCAATTATCCAGGCCCTTCTCATCTCTCTTACCTCCCAGCTTTCAACCCTTACACTTTCTGTAAAGTGACCACATTATTAAAACCAGCAGATATTTATCTGTTTAAAATCAGGCCTGTTCCAGAAAATCTGGGGCAAACTAATCACCATGACATCACCTTTCATATTTCTTTCTGCCCTACAGCAAGCACAGTGACCATACTTTCCATATAAAATCAGGACACATTATCTGACAGGAGATTCATGGGCAGCCTCCAGGTGCAAGGAGGAGCTGGTGTTATAAAGTCTCAACTTCAAAATCCTGGAACTCCAAGGATATTTGGATGACTTAACTGGAAAAAATGAGAATATTCTGAATCAGAATGGCTCAGAACAATCTGAGAAGAGAGCACCTATGCCATTAACACAGGTTACGCTTCTGTTTATTCCAGGCACATTTGGCAGAACTCCCTGACAGACTGTCAGCTATCTGAGATGGGGAGCCTAGACACCACGCCTGTTATGAAGTTCTCTCCATGTCCAGCAGGACTACTAAACCCACTACAGAGTGGAGGGTAGATTGATGCCTCTCGTCTCCCATCCTTATGTCCTACACAGCTGTAATTTCAGAAACACTTTTCTTTCTGTCCCAAACTAGGTCGTGGTGTCCTGCTCTCAGGGCACCCCACCTTCAGTGGGCCTCATATTTCTTCTTCTGTATGCAGTTGCTCTCACCTGTCCCATAGCTGCTTGTGGAAAGAACTACAGAGATCTGGCTCATCAGCGACTCCAACTTCTTGGCACATAGTAGGTGATCAACCAGTACATTTAAATTAATGACCTGGTCTCTCTTGTAAGTCCCAGGACTTCATATTCCTCCTTTACACCAACATTTTAATCAATTACTTGAAAGAAGACTGCAAAGCTGCTCGTGAGAACTAAAGGTGGCAACAATCCTGGGGGCATAGCATGTAGGCTAACAGAATCAACATCCTAAGAGAACAAAAGTCCAAATAAACAGAAAGTTAGCAGAGAATAAGCACTGCGAAGGTTCTAAATCCTCAACTAGACAAAATCAAGAGTGCCCGGGGCAGCTCCTGTGTCAAAGGAGCTGGGCAAGAGTCCCTTAAACTTTATTTAACCGTAAGCTGTATTAACAGAGCATGGTGTGTGAACAAGGAGAGGGCAGTGCCATGCTGCCTCACTGCTACTGGCCGCATGCTCTCAGATGCAGGCACTGCAGGGTAGCTGGACCCCGAGAAAGGGGCTCATGATCTAGTGGCATGATGACCGTGCCTACCACCCACAGGCAACTTGCTGGAGCTCAACAGATGTTTACTGAAGGAACATAAAGGCCAGTTGATGGAAACAGGTATACTTAGTCTGGAATGAAACACACCACAAGGAGGACATAACTGTCTCCAAATATATGAAGAGCTCACGTATAAAAGAATCTATGTGCTGCATAGCTCCAGAAGAGGGGTGTAAAAGTCCAAAATCTAGGCAGATTTAAGCTGATACAAGGAAGGGTAGCAATGCCTGAACAATGAAAGGGGCCAAGTGTAACATGATAGATCCCCATCCCCAGAGGTCTTCTCAATGAGGCTGGGAGGATCATCTGGCTGGGATGTTGTCAAGGGAAACCTCATACCCTCTAAGACGCCTTCCACCCCAAACCTTAGTCTTCTAAGAACTTAACAGAGCTGAATGCATAAAGTTGGGAGAACTTGGAAACAAAGATTCTGTTTATGTATAAATTACCTTTGCGCTATGAATTATAGAGCTTGGAATGATCTGTTCCTTGAAGGATTTAATGAACTCATCCACAAAACTATCTGGATTCAGCATGTTTTCAGGAGATACCTCCTCACCCTTCTAATTTCTTCCACTAAACAGTTCATGCTTTCCATGTCTCTTTTAGTCAATTTTGGTAGTTTCTATCTTCTTCAAAAATATATATTTCTTTCAAGATTTCCAGATGGGGACCTCCCTGGCAGTCCTGTGGATAGGAACCCACCTGCCAATGTAGGGGACATGGGTTCGATCCCTGGTCTTGGTGGACTTCAGACGCTATGAAGCTACTAGGCCCATATACCACAACTACCGAGCCTGCCTGAGAGCCATAGCGACCGAACCCACCG
>SJYQ01001961.1:52076-154363 GCA_006410935.1 Redunca redunca
GTGGTAAAGAATCCGCCTGCCAGTGTAGGAGGTGCAAGAGACGCGGGTTTGATCCCAGGGTAGGGAAGATCCCCTAGAGGAGGAAATGGCACCCCACTCCATTATTTTTGCCTGGAAAATTTTATGCGCAGAAGAGCCTGGCAGGCAACAGTCCATGTTGCCACAGAGAGTTGGACATGACTGAGCACACACATGCATTATTTTTGAATGTGTATAAATGATTCTCTTGCTCTAAGTTAATTTTACAAGAAAAACTTAATTGAACAATCATGGGCCGAGAGCAAAATAAATCTATTTCAAGAATTGTTCTAAAACATAAAAAATTAATTAAAATTAAATAATTATGGTACAATAGGATGAAGTATTTACACAGTTATAAAAAATTATCATCTTGAGGCACATGAGAAAACATCAGTTAAATATTAATTTATATAAAAAGGCAACTTATAAAACTAAAATTATTTAATATGTATAATATGGTGTTTAATAACCATATACATTCTTCCTGTTATAAAAGAGGAAAAATTAAAAGGAAATATACAAGAATGTAAACAGCTTCTATCTCCGGTGGTGGGACTGTTTTCTTTTCTATACTTCTCTGTATTTCCAATTTTTTTTTTTACAGTGAATGTCTTTTACTTTCTTGAATAACATGAAAAATATCTTAAAACTTAACTTACTGAAGTTTGAATTATGCAGATTTTCTAGGAAGCCATTTTTTGGCAAATAAATTTAAAAAAGGGAATGGCTGTGACTAGAAGTACACACAGAAAGGAAGACTGGGGATGGCATGCCATTTTTGTCTGTAAGAAAATCCAGCTGAAATCGGCATGGCTGGTAACCAGCTAGAAAAAAACCAAATGGGCTGTGGCTGTAGCAAAGCTGTCAGCATTCTTCATGGAAGGTCCTGTGCAGCGGAGGGGGAGAGGCTTCCAAATAGGAGCTTTGAACAGTGTCCCTCACTCCCTAGCTGGTGTCCAGCAGGACCGCTGAAAGGACTTCAAAGGACTATGTAGTCCATCTATCACTCGCCCAGCAGGCAGTGCACACCCCAACACCCCTGCCCAGAGAATCTCACATTGGTTAACTCATCCTGCAAAGATGCACGTCAGTGGTTAACTCCAAGCCCTGAGTGAGATAGCAACTGGTAGTCCTGGCCAACTCCTCTCTCAGGCTTAACTGGTTTCAACCTTTGAGCTGGAGTCTGGATCTGGGTAGAGCCACTGCCATCCCCAGCTGAGGCTGCCAGGGCCTTGGCAGAATCCTGGGGCTGAGCTCTGTCCATGGAGCGAGACAGCTCTGGGCATGGAAAGGCGAGGGGAGGCTGGGCGCCAGCCTCCTCTCCAGCTGTTTTCAATAAGGCTCCACTTCTGAGGTTGCTGGCAGACCTCTGGAAAGGTCTGAACCAACCTCACATAATGTTTTCCATCAAACCCACAATTAAGTAATATTCTCTTAACTCATGAACTGCACATGAAACCTTTTTCCTGTCACTTCTCAGCTGCTCTCCTAAGCAACCTACCAGTAGGTCATGCTGGGGTGACAGCACTTTTGCAGGGTCAGCAGAGACCACAGTACAGGCTTCCTGAGGCCATTGCTATGCCTGTTCCTGCTACACAGGGATGGAAGGGTTGGACATTCGACCTCACAATGTACACACCACACTACACACATCATTTCATTTAATCCTCCCAGTGGCCCTGGAAGGTCAGCACTGCTGCTGCTGCTGCTGCTAAGTCACTTCAGTCGTGTCCAACTCTGTGCGACCCTGTGCGACCCCATAGACGGCAGCCCACCAGGCTCCCCCGTCCCTGGGATTCTCCAGACAAGAACACTGGAGTGGGTTGCCATTTTCTTCTCCAATGTATGAAAGGGAAAAGTGAAAGTGAAGACGCTCAGTTGTGTCTGACTCTTAGTGACCCCATGGACCGCAGCCTACCAGGCTTCTCCATCCATGGGATTGTCCAGCAAGAGTACTGGAGTGGGTTGCTATTGCCTTCTCCGAAGGTCAGCACGGCTATGTTAATTTTACAGGTAATAAAAATGAAGTTCAAAGAAGATAAGTCATTTGCACAAGGTCCCCAGATTCATGATTTTTCCACTACAGCCTTTCAAGGAGGTCAAACAGGATTATGGGCAAGAAAATATCAGATATCACAAAGCTATTAGAAGACCATCTAGTCTTTTGGCAAGATATTTCACCAGTACCCCTCTACTCCCAAGGTATTCTTGAGAGCACAGTTAAGCATCACAGATTTATTTTGTAACTGAATAAATTAGTGACTCTTAGAATACACGCCAGGCCTCCCTGTCCACCACCAACTCCCGGAGTCTACCCAAACTCATGTCCTTCGAGTCGGTGATGCCATCCAACCATCTCATCATCTGTCGTCCCCTTCTCCTCCTGCCTTCAATCTTTCCCAACATCAGGGTCTTTTCAAATGAGTCAGCTCTTTGCATCAGGTGGCCAAAGTATTGGACTTTGATTTTCAACATCAGTCCTTCCAATGAACACTCAGGACTGATCTCCTTTAGGATGGACTGGTTGGATCTCCTTGCAGTCCAAGGGACTCTCAAGAGTCTTCTCCAACACCACAGTTGAAAAGCATCAGTTCTTCAGTGCTCAGCTTTCTTTATAGTCCAACTCTCACATCCATACATGACTACTGGCTTGCTGCAGTCCATGGGGTCGCAAAGAGTTGGACACGACTGAGTGACTGAACTGAACTGAACTGAACTGAGAATGATCTAGGATGGATCCCATTTTCTCCATGAGGTCTTCTGAGTGCTTCTTGTCAATAGCTTTTATCACATATTTTGTAGTATTTTATACTCTGACCAAAGGGCATCAGGTCCCATTTACTGAGGAGGGTTTGTTCATTCACTCACTTGACAAAGGCCTATAAAGCACCCTTCCCTGATACTGTGCCAGACATCTGTAAGAGATACATGCATGATTATGAACTAATCTGGTCTCAGGGAGAACTCTCTCTCAGAGAGGAGATGGAGAAGACAGATCCAACACAGGAAACCTTAGAAAACAAGTGCACACACACACACGTTTCCCCACCTAATCAGGCTGCATCAGTGCTTGGTGAACAGGAACTGAGGCTTCAGTGCTTTCTGCTCCTAGGCTACCCCAGTTTCTGGTGTACACCTGTGTTAGAGTCAGCACAGATGACCCAGCCCCTTTCTTGGGAAGCCCCCTTTCTTCAGGGGAGACAGTATCCACCTCTAAGTCTCCCTCTTTGGGATCCAGTGAAGACAAATATAAGGGCATGATTTGAAGTGAAAGATTAAAATGAGTAAATATGTAGTCCAGAGGAAAAGGGATGTGTGGAGAAGAGAAAAAGAAAAGCAAGGAGAAGTTCAAGGCCTGACCCTGTGTGGTCGGTGGAATCTCCCAGCCTGAAACTATGAGATCTAACCCATCCCTTTGTGTCTGACACCAGGCAAAGGAAGCCAGCGCCAGGAGGTTAACTCAGAGGCAGATGCAGACTGGGGCCCTGAGAAGGATCCTGGCTCAGAGAGCAATTTGGCAGATACAGAAAGGAATCAGGCTGTGAGCTGAGGCAGCAAGAAGCTGGTGGAGACAAATTGACAAACTGAGTTTGCATCTCCCAGACGAAGGAGCTATGTCAAGCCAAACAGTCTTTTGGAAAGCACTTGAGCTTAAAAATGCCCAAAGCCCTTGTCCTCATAATCCCTCTACTGCAAACTAATCAACCCCCAAAATAAAATATTAGTTATTTAATTGAAACCTTCATGTACAAAGATGTTCACCAGAATTTAATTTATAAAAGGAAATACTGGAAACCACCTAGATAATCACCAATGGATTCAGTAAATTGTAACATATCAAATGTAATGGAATATTGGCCATTAAAATTATATTGATAGAGTGATTTGAAAAATGATATGCTGTGGGGGGAAAGGCAGGATGCAAAACAGTATAAATGATGTATAGATGGTTTTAGGACAGTATAAATGATTTTTAGAGTGGTGCTTTGGACAGATGAGTAATCCTGATCATATTACTAGTATAATGTACACCATTTTATTAGGGAACTACTATGTATTGATGTCAACTCTCCCAACAATAATGCTGTGAAGCAGGAATTATTATTTCCAGCTCCCTATGGAGCTTAGAGAATCGACTTCCTGGCTGCAAAGTCTGTGCTCTTTCTACTCCTCCCATTGCCCTATGGCCCGAAGGTTCCCTACCCTATATTTTATGACCATTTAAGCCCTGGCAAGGCCACGTTTACAAGCACTGGGCTGACCATTGCTCCTTGAAGAAGGCAAGATGAACTAGGCCTCAAAGGCACTTACCCACCCTCTGCCATAGCTGGTGTCCCATCTCCTGACCCATACTCCTCTAAGCCCTGAAACTTTGGAGAGATCATGCCTGACTAGGGGGCACTGAGAGGTTCAAGGAGCATCACCAAATGTAGCACCGAGAGCTCAGGACCACGGGGAGATGGGGTGAGGAGCAGCTGGAGGGGAGTGGGTGGGCATTGAACTGGTTTAGGAGCAGGGAAGAACAGATAGCTGGGTGACCTGAGTTCTGGGGAGGAAGGGATTGTAGACCAGAGAACAACAACAGAGCCAGGATCCTCCACAATTTGGCCCAATAGCATCTCCTCAGTTCATTTCAGTTCAGTCGCTCAGATGTGTCTGACTCTTTGTGACCCCATGGACTGCAGCACCCCAGGCCTCCCTGTGCATCACCAGCTCCTGGAGTCTACCCAAACTCATGTCCATCCAACCATCTCATCCTCTGTCGTTCCCTTCTCCTGCCTTCAGTCTTTCCCAACATCAGGGTCTTTTCAAATGAGTCAGCTCTTTGCATCAGGTGGCTGAAGTATTGGAGTTTCAGCTTCAACATCAGTCCTTCCAATGAACACTCAGGACTGATCTCCTTTAGGATGGACTGGTTGGATCTCCTTGCAGTCCAAGGGACTCTCAAGAGTCTTCTCCAACACCACAGTTGAAAAGCATCAATTCTTCAGTGCTCAGCTTTCTTTATAGTCCAACTCTCACATCCATACATGACTACTGGAAAAACCATAGCCTTGACTAGATGGACGTTTGTTGGCAAAGTAATGTCTCTGCTTTTTAATGTGCTGCCTAGGTTGGTCCTAACTTTCCTTCCAAGGAGTAAGTGTCTTTTAATTTCATGGCTGCAGTCACCATCTGCAGTGATTTTGGAGCCCCCCAAAATAAAGTCAGCCACTGTTTCCACTGTTTCCTCATCTATTTCCCATGAAGTGATGGGACCAGATGCCACGATCTTAGTTTTCTGAATGTTGAGCTTTAAGCCAACTTTTTCACTCTCTTCTTTCACTTTCATCAAGAGGCTCTTTACTTCTTTACTTTTTGCCATAAGAGTGGTGTCATCTGCATATCTGAGGTTATTGATATTTCTCCCAGCAATCTTGATTCCAGCTTGTGTTTCTTCCAGACCAGCATTTCTCATGATGTACTCTGTATATAAGTTAAATAAGCAGGGTGACAATATACAGCCTTGATGTACTCCTTTCCCGATTTGGAACCAGTCTGTTGTTCCATGTCCAGTACTAACTGTTGCTTCTTGACCTGCATACAGATTTCTCAAGAGGCAGGTCAGGTATTCCCATCTCTTTCAGAATTTTCCACAGCTTGTTGTGATCTACACAGTCAAAGGCTTTGGCATAGTCAATAAGGCAGAACTCTCTTGCTTTTTCCATGATCCAGTGGATGTTGGCAATTTGATCTCTGGTGTCTCTGCCTTTTCTAAATCCAGCTTGAACATCTGGAATTTCACAGTTCACATATTGCTGAAGCCTGGCTTGGAGAATTTTCAGCATTACTTTACTAGTGTGTGAGATGAGTGCAATTGTGCAGTAGTTTGAGCATTCTTTGGCACTGCCTTTCTTTGGGATTGGAATGAAAACTGACCTTTTCCAGTCCTGTGGCCACTGCTGAGTTTTCCAAATTTGCTGACATATTGAATGCTACACTTTCACAGCATCATCTTTTAGGATTTGAAATAGCTCAACTGGAATTCCATCACCTCCACTAACTTTGTTCATAATGATGCTTCCTAAGGCCCACTTGACTTCCTATTCCAGGATGTCTGGCTCTAGGTGAGTGATCACACCATTTTGATTATCTGGGTTTTGAAGATCTTTCTTGTACAGTTCTTCTATGTATTCTTGCCAGCTTCTTAATATCTTCTTCTTCTGTTAGGTCCATACCACTTCTGTCCTTTGTTAAGCCCATCTTTGCATGAAAAGTTCCTTTGGTATCTCTAATTTTCTTGAAGAGATCTCTAGTCTTTCCCATTCTATTGTTTTCCTCTATTTCTTTGCACTCATCACTGAGGAAGGCTTTATCTTTCCTTGCTATTCTTTGGAACTCTGCATTTAAATGGGTATATCTTTCCTTTTCTCCTTTGCTTTTCACATCTCTTTTCACAGCTATATTTTATATTTAATAGCACCTCTTACTGCCTTTAAAATTTAGAAAGTTCTCCTTATTTATGCACAGGAAATGTACACATATTCCCAAGTACATAGCATAAGAGAGCTCCTACCAGTTATGTCCTATGAATATACCTCCTGAGTGAAAGAGTTTATTTTTGAAGGACAAATGAGTCTCAAAGCATCATGACTTTAGGAAGGTTATCAGTTCAGTTAAGTTCAATCGCTCAGTCGCGTCCGACTCTTCGCAACCCCATGGACTGCAACACACCAGGCCTCCCTGTCCATCATCAACTCGCGGAGCTTACTTGAACTCATGTCCATTGAGTCAGTGATGCCATCCAATCATCTCATCTTCTGTCATTCCCTTCTCCTCCTGCCTTCAATCTTTCCCAGCATCAGGGTTTTTTCAAATGAGACAGTTCTTCGCATCAGGTGGCCAAAGTACTGGAGTTTCAGCTTCAGCATTAGTCCTTCCAATGAATATTCAGGAATGATTTCCTTTAGTTTGGCCTGGTTGGATAGGACGCTTATAGTCACATGTGAAGCCCATCCTGATCAACTCTACAAGACTGTACACCACGCATTTCTTTGTGTTTATCTTACTCAGGGTCCATTATTCCCTCCCCATACTTTCTCTTTGCTCTTTTCTGATCTCTCACCCCCACCCTAGTAGAGGATTAGAAGCATTATAAAATTTAATTTATATGGTGGCAATATCACCCCTAAAGGGATGAAAATTGGTTTGGAGAGAAATCATACTCTTTATACGTATAAAGCACTATATACACACAGTTCATAAAGACAGAGTATATCCTTGAGAACCACTGACTTCTGTGAGTCAGCCCTGTGCTGGAGCAATAAAGTGAACAACTTCCCTTGACCCAAGATTGTCAGACACATCATTCCCAGAAGTAAATGACACAGCAGACGCAAGTCCAGCCCCCTGCTGTCTCATGGCCTCAGCCACACCCATGAGCTCTGCCACCCTTGTGCAGTGGAAACCTGCAGCCGCAACCTTTGCTTCCAGCTCTCGAGACCAAAAGTCTCATGTCAGTGGCTTGGAGAAGAACCTGTGTATAGGGATAGTGTACTCAGGTGGGGATTCCACGGTCCCACCTCAGTGGTGCTGGGATGGAATTTCCGAGCATTCTGGTGGGTTCTGATGGACCCCACTTTGAGAAACACTATAGTACACAAGGTCTCCACCAATGACTCCGGCACGTAGGTGTCCAGATCTTACCCCAGACTCCAAAAAGTCATGCTCTGGCTGTTAAAAGTGAAAGGGTCGGGGTGGGTTGGTGACTGACTCGACTTTTACGAGAGCTGTACTCCAGGTAAGCCATTAATCAGGCACCAGCATTCCTTATATGTGTGTGAGGAACCCACCAGTTCTAGGTCACTATGTGCCCCATTTCCAGAAACCAAGGTCTCCCCTCTCCTCTCTGGACTAAACTGTGGCAAGTGGCCCCGTCCTCTGGCCCCACAGAGTATGGCATTTGCTGGGGCAGTGTCTGTCTCCAAGGAGCCTGGCTGTGGGGGCCGCGGCCCAGGGAACCAGCCTCCATGGCCTCAGCCTCCCCTCACTGCTCACCAAGGAGGTGAGGCCAGCGTGACAGGCTGTGGGAAGCGTGTCCAGGTGCTGGCTCCCTCAGCCTCACGCCTTTAAAGTCGGGATTCAGGTCTGATTTGCTTTCCCTTGCCTTTCTGGTTCCAACTCTTCCAGGCTCATTTTTCACTCCCCTGTCAGGCTTCCCAGAGCTGGGGGGCTGGCCAAGCCAAGTCCTTCACACTCCACAGACAGCCCTTCCCACAGCCCCATGCACACTCCAGCGTGCAACAGCGCCCCACCCGGCTCCCCCCCCCCTCAGCCTGCCCTGAACCCCAGCGTAGTTTTCTGAGGGGAACGGACCTGCGTCTCTTAGAGGAGTAGCTCAGGGAGCAGGGTGTCACCCACGAGAGAACACGACGGCCTGCTTCTTATTCTCATACCGCTCGGCCAGCCCTGTCAGGACACATCTATTCACCATCACTGTGTCCCACCCATCTCATTTCAGAGCGCTCCTGAGCAGAGGCGGGGGACGGGGCTGGTATGTGTGGACTGGGTGTGGAGAAGCTGATTCACAGCCCCAGCTAACTGAGAGTGTGAATCTCCTGAATGGAGAGACAGTCTCCTGATCCTCTCTGACATCATTTTGTCCCCAGTGCACCAGACAGCCTGCACAAAGCTACTGTTCACTGAACTGAATTCACCTGTAAACAGCCCACTCGGGTCAGCCTTCCCGAGTGGCACGACTTCATGTAGTAGTTGGGGTCAGCTGGTGGGCACACTGATAAAGCCTCTAGGTCTCTACTCCAAAATCTTGTTTAAATTTTATGTCATGGAATCATGGAATGTTAGAGCATGAAGAGGCTTCAGAGTCATTGGTCCAAGCTCTTTATTTATAGATGAGGAAGAGAAAGCCCAGAGGTCAGGGCAAATTAGAGACAAAGACCCAGGCATACAACCACCAGCCTAACTTCCAACCTGACTTGTGGATCCCAAATACTCCAGTCCTCAGAGGCTGATACAGCTCTCCTTAAACACTTCCCATTCTGAGCAACTAAAACCGTACCTGGCTCGTGGTAAAGTGCTCAATTAACATTAGTAAAATGGATCAAATTCAACACTCAAAATCTACCTGATATAAAAGCAGAACATTACTTTAGTGATACAAGAGATTAAAACTTAGAAAATTCACAGACTGAACAAATAATCTCTCCTTATTGGGCACTTACCAGGAGCTGGGACTGAGGGTGTGTTTTTCATGAATTAGATATGGGAAATAGGGAACACGTGGAACAATATATAAATCATAGAATTTCAGACCGCAAAGGGCCTTAAGGGGCATCTAAATTATTTTGTTATAAGAAATCTGAGAGTCAGGGAGGTTTGGTGGTTTGTTAAAAGTTTTAAGGCAGCTTCATAGGAAACAGACGGAGAAGGCAATGGCACCCCACTCCAGTACTCTTGCCTGGAAAATCCCATGGATGGAGGAGCCTGGAAGGCTGCAGAATATGGGGTCGCTGAGGGTCAGACACGACTGAGTGACTTCACTTTCACTTTTCACTTTCATGCATTGGAGAAGGAAATGGCAACCCACTCCAGTGTTCTTGCCTGGAGAATCCCAGGGACGGGGGAGCCTGGTGGGCTGCCATCTATGGGGTCACACAGAGTCGGACACGACTGAAGAGACTTAGCAACAGCATAGGAACCAGAACCCTAGTCCAGAGTTCTTTCTACCACATACTATGTTTTCATCCCATCGAATTCTAAACTGTAGAGTGCAGAATAAAACCCTTCTAAAATGTGGCAATAGAAAAGAATACAATGGACTGTAGGGGCTAGAAAAGGCTTCTGAGAAAAGTTTAATTCTCCATTACCAAAATTGAAAATCCATTAGGTACTGATGATGTTGATTACATTTTTTTTCTGTGCAGTCTCAAGATCCAGAGTACAGAGGAAACTTGACTCAGGTTGGCCAACTTTTAAGAAAGTTCCAACTTAATTGTTAACTTCATTTAAAGTTGGAAGAAAGTTTCATATTATAAGAAATGTGAGCACCTTGGGGTTCTACAGAAACTGTGTCTATGTGAAAAAGTAAACCAGGCCTTCCCACGTAGATCCCTACTGATGAACGCCAAACTGGCATTGCACACCTGCCCCTCCAGCACCGTGAGCAAACAGAGAGTAAGAAAAGCCTAATCTGGCATCTCTATTCCTCAGTGCTCATTTTGCCACACAATTTTATTTCCATTTCAAGGCAAACAGTCAACTAATCGGAAACATGTTAAAATAACAGAAGCCCAAAGGCCTTATTAGTAGAGACAGATGTATCTAGGTAGCACTCAGATTCTCTTCCTTGAGAGGTAAACTGTCACCACAAAATTAAAAAACACAAGACACTTAGAGAACATACAACAACAAAAAATTCTGTTTACGAGGTTCCAAATCCTCTTCTAATTTTAGGTAGTGAACACATATATGCTTTTATGCGGCAGTGATCAGGCTGCTCAGAGTCCTCGCTCTACTTCTCTTTCCACTTTGTGTTATTCACACTCATTTCCATTTATGGCCATAGCTCTCCAAATGTGTTTGTTTAAATACCTCCTTTTGAGCACAAACTGCTTCCTGTTTTATCATATTTGCTTCAAACATCTTTGTACAAACTACTTCTTTCCTTCTTCAAGAGTTAACTCACAGTGTCAAAAGCAGAATTCTTGACAAAGCACATCAATGTTTTATTGCGCCTGTAACATTCCGTCAATCTGGGCCCCAGAAAAGCCAAATCAACAATGGGTGCTCCCAGCATGCTTTCCTGTTTCCTCAGTTCCCAGCACTGGGCTCTTGGCATTAATATGTTACTATTAAATAGTTTTTCAGGTACATAAATATTTTTCAAGTTATTTTAATTTCCAGTGTTCTAGTTGCAGGCAGTGTCGGGTATTTTGATGCAGTGCTGTAGCCTACCAGGCTCCTCTGTCCATGGGATTTCCCAGGCAACAGTACTGGAGTGGGTTGCCATTTCCTTCTCCAGTGGATCTTCCCGACCCAGGGATCGAACCCGGGTCACCTGCATTATAGACAGACGTTTTACCGTCTGAGCCACCAGGGAAGTCACATATATTTTTCCACATATATTTCTATGTTTCTTTCAATGCAAACTGTGTACTCATCTTTGACCATTTATCAGTTAGAATCTGGACATTGAACTCAGGTACCACATCTTTTTACAGGCAATTTTATTGTGCCTTTTAGAAACACAGAAGTAATTCCTGCCTACTGTTTAAAAAATTCAAGCTATAAAAATGTGCATAAAGTAAAAGGTAAAAGTTGAAGGTACAAAATGACGAAAGGTTTCTTTCCCTCTTACCCTTTGCCCTCCCTGCAATGGTATCACTTACCAAATATAACCATTGAAATAATCTTTCTAGTCTTCTTATCATTAAACTCTGTAATGCTAGATAGTCTACTCTGGGTCTATTTCTTGATCTAAGAATTTAGAAAGCACTTAGGGGATGCCTACAATAAATGATGAGAAATTTCACTGACTTGTACTGCCTCCCTCTCACCAATCATTTTTTGATTTGTAGGTCTTCTATTGTACATTTATGGCAAGATCACAAATTCAAATGCCTAGAGAGTCTGGGCAGGATACTCATGTATAGAAAGTGGGTGAGGACAAGAAATGTTACGAGGCTCTTCCCACCCATCAGTAGCTTTTCCACTATTAACATGAATGTGGTTAGGGAAACAGCAAAGTCATAACTGGCAACAGATTCTTGCCCTTGTTGGGAGATGACCGGAGTGGGAGGTGGGGGGAGACTATAAAAACCTGGCAAAGATGAGCTTAGATGTAGGGATAGTGTCCACTGACCAAGCGTGCCACGTGGAGGTGCTGCCTGATATTTTTTGAGAAAGCCATTCAGAAATGAATTGTATGTGTAAGTTTTCCATTTGTAAATCTTAGCTCAAATTTTTTTGAGAATACTGCTGACCAAATGTAAAAGGTCTGTGTGCCAAATAAGGCCAACAGGCTGACCATTATTTACCTCTATCATTATGGTTTTAAGTCGTACGCCCAGCTCTCTGTTATTTGATCCATCTGTTTTAGATGGCATCTCACTTCCCACCATGTAAGATGAGGACTGTAGTGCCCCTGTTGTTTTCTCTTCCTCCCCTTCTCTCCTCAACCTTACCATTCACCATTCCTTTACTTATGGCTTGCCAAAGCTTACAGAGTTTACCTTCTGTTCTGTACCATAACTAACACTTTTGAATTTTGTCTAAAGGTTGACTTTTCAAAAAGAACAATTTCTTGATGGCAATATTACAGTGTACAAATATTTTCTTCAAACATCTGGTGGGCATGAATTAACTCTTCACACTCTGTGACTGATGAACTAGTTTCCAAATGTAGGCTTTCCATCCCCTGGGTGTAGTCTTATCTCCCTCAGTGAGGGGCTTGACTGCAAGCTCCATGTCCCTGAGTGGGCATGTCTACTGGTGGGCTTCACTTGGAGTGTCTGGGCATGGAGTAACTGGACAGCAACTGGACGTCCAACACATTTTACCTGGTGGCAAAGCACAGAGACTTTCTGATACTGATTAATATCCACATCACGAGCTTTGGTTTTCTCCATAGAGATATTAAACAAACATCCCTTAGTCACCCTGATATCTGCCCTATCACTCTTAGTTTCCAAATCCTTTCATTTCAATATGTGGTTCTCATATGTTACAGCATGGACACCCCTCATCCACTAATTCCCCTCTCCTGTTCTCGGTGCAACTCTCAATTAACTGTTTTTAACCCTTTCTGCTCATTTCAATGGCATATTTGCAGGGAGGAGAAGTTAACAAATCTGTTCAGTCTGACATTTTCAATCAGAGCAGCCACCAACTGCTGACAATTGTAGTTTCAGCATGACCTGCCCTGTCATTTCCATTCTGCTGCTTTTTCTCTGAATACTTCAGGAATTCTGTGACACCAGGCAACCCACCTCCAGCCTCCTTGTCATGAGAATTTCTGAATCACTCGGAACAGATGGCCACAGAAATTTTGGGAACATGTTCAGCTTGTTGGAACACCAAGATTATCATTCTTCAATGAAAGTGGAAGACAAAGATTCATTCATCAGGGGATTATATTTTTCTTTGAATGAATTTATGCCCTAAGAAAATTCTCAAGAATTTAATGTCTACTTTCTACTATGAATGGAACACCTATTGTCAATATATCTTCTAGTTGTGGATCTCTGCTTACATGGGGACTGAATTAAATGCAAGAGAGGCCGTGATCAGCCCTCCCTGAAAGAGCTTTCTGTGATGATAGAAATGTTCAATAATCTGTGCTGCCCAACACAGTAGCTATTATCCACATGTGGATATTGAGCACTGAAAATGTGGCTAGCAAGGCTGAGGATCTGAATTCTTTATTTTATTTTAATTAATCTTAACCTAAATTTAAGTAGTCACATGTGGCTATCCTACTGGACAATGCAGTTCTAGACCTCAAACAACTCATTCGCAGTGAGGAAGCAAAAGACAATAAACAATAACTGATAAAGCTGCACATTAATTTTAAAAAATGAGTCACATAAGTATTACGGGAATTCAGAGAGGGAAGCAACTGATTCTTAGAAAGCTAAGAATTAGTTCAGATTTACCTATGGCATAGATCTATGTGCTAAAGTCTAAAAAGAAATGCCAAGAGATGTTAAGCAAAAAGAGCAAGTTGCAGATCAATGCGTGTACATGGGTCCATTTGTATATGCACAATCATATGCAGATTTATGCTTATATTTACATGGAATATTTCTGGAAGGATACCCAAACTGTTAATAGTGTGTACCTCTGGAAGTAAAGGTCAAGGCACAGAACATTTTTACTTTTGCTGGAATGCTTGTTTTTAACATAGTTTAACATTTAAATATTTATTTTCTTTATAATAAAATTATAAGCACAGAGATGATTAATGAATAATACATTTTATAAAGGCCAAGGTAGTCAACTCTTTCCTGTGGTTATTACTCACGAAAGATTTTATGTGATTATTGGGAATTTTCTACATCCTATTACCATGGTTCTTCTGTCCTCTAATAAAATGCTTTAAAGAGAAAATATACTTAAGGAAAGTAGCCTGAAGGAGGTAGGGTTTAAATGGACCTTGATGCTGGATAAGATGGTGTGGGAGAAGGAAGGGTGTTCTTGATAAAGGCAAGACCTGAGGTCAAGAAGGGAGCAGGGATGCACGGATATGGACAGGAATACTGCAGGGAACTGGATGGGGGGTGGGGGTGGGGACAACAGCCGCTAAGAAACATGGGACCAAATGCCTATGAACTTGGCTGGCAAGAGGCCTGGAGTCAGACACTGTCACCTTCTCAAGGAAACCAAACATTGATTGAGCACCCATTGTGTGGCAGCCACTGTGCTACTCCCGGGACACAAAGATGAATAAGAAACAACCACCGAGTTCAAGGAACCAGATGCCACGTGTGAAAGGGACGACATCATACAGTGAGAAGAATACAAAATTTGGACCCAAAAGTACTGTCTCCTTCACTTACGGACATAACCTTGGCAACGTCTGTAATTACTCTGAGCCCCTGGGTTCTTCTTCTATAAAAATGGGGATATGAGAGCATGATGCTAAGTGAAATAAGTCAGATAAAGACAAATGTTCCATGATATCACTTATATGTAGAGTCTAAAAAAATACAACAAATTAGTGGATACAAAACAAGAAGCAGACTCACAGATATAAGAGGACAAATTGGTAGTGGTTACCAACTGGGAGGGTGGGGAAGGGCACTCTGGGGTGGAGAGTAAGTGGTACAGCTATTGGGTGTAAGATAGGCTACCAGGATGTAGCCAATATCTTGAAATAACTATAAGCATAGTAAAACATTTAAAAATTGTATAAATTAAAAAAAATTTTTTTAAATAGGGACAAAGCTACTTTGCCATGAGGACAAAAGGACTAAGATCACACGCCTGACACCAATAAGGCAATGACAAATGCTGGTTCCCTTTCGGTGTATTCTGCCCCCATTCCTAATCAATAGGGAAGATAAAATGCCTTCCTTGTTTACCCTTTCTCACAAAGGTGATAGCAGAACAAAGTATCCATGTTGCATCTGTGTGGGTGAGCAGGGCTGGGCAAGCGATGCTAGAGGGAGGAAGGAGGAAAGGGCTCAGGGCTGGAGAGCCAGGAGTTGACCGGAAGGGCCTGTGGGCAGAGCTGAGGAACCTCATCGCAGGCTTGAGGATGTTAAGCAGGAAGGTGACAGTCAGACCTGTAAGGCTGTAAGGACGAAGTGGGAGGACCGAAGTCAGGAAGCAAGAAATCAGTTTCCAAACCACTGCAAACCTCATCTTCATCGCCTCTAAATTCCTATAGTACAAACTATTTAATTGTACTATTTCACACATTTAATTATACTGTCATATCCTACTGTTTTATACACATATGTTTTTCTTAAGAACCTGTGGTTAAAACTTAATAATACTTCTGAGCACAGGGAATTCCCTGACAGTCCTGTGGTTGGGACTGGGCGCTTTTACTGCCTTGGCCTGGATTTAATCGCTGGTTGGGGAACTAAAGTTCTGCAAGCTGAGCCCCACCACCCCTTCCCCAAAAAAAGATTTTTGAGGACAGAAAGCACACTAGATGCTTCCTTCAAATTTCTCTAAGTGGTTGAGCGCTTCTGAGTTAGAAGTGAACTGGGAAGAAATTAACGGGGGAAGGATACCACTGTTGGTTAAAGTGGAAACTGAGGAGTTATTCACATTTTCATGGATCAAGTCTGCTCTGGTCCCTTCTTCCACCCTCCATGATGAGGCCAGGCCAGCCCTTTATTGTGAGGCCCCTTCAGTGAACACTGAGCCCCTCAGTCTGGACTGAAGCCTCATTTGGGCTATACTTCAAGAGGCACTCAAATATCAGCTCATTTGATTCACAGCACAGCCAGGGCCTATCAACATGTTTGCTTTGTCTGATAAGAATGAATTCCAGGGCGAAAGGGGAGAAATCTCCAGTAATTCCAGCATTTTCTCCTACCATCTCCTTTCAAACTTGGCTCTGTGTTGGGGAGGCAGTCTGCTGGCACTCGGGCTGCCCTCATGGGCAGCAGAACAGGAGGAGGCACTTCAGTGAGCCGCTGGCATGTGCGGGCGCCCGGCCACCTGTCCACAGAGGCCCCCCGGACCCTGGGCCCAGCAACACTCCGCAGGCAGCGGCACACCACACCCTACTTGCATCTGCGCTGTCGGGCCCTCCTATGCCCATGGCTGGACAACAGATCCCCACATCTGAGTTTCATCTACCTTTTTAGTCCCCTAAGCAAACTGCTCTCCTTGACCATCATCCCACTCAGTCCCAGCAAAGTCTTCTGGGAAGAGGCCCATGATGATATTAGAAGTGGGCTCAGGGCCCTCTGGTAGAGAATTTCAGAGTTCTGGGTGCTCAGAACGTGAGTGTTGGCGTGGTTCCACTGGGTACATCCCTTGGGCAGACAAGATGCCCTGCTCTTATGTGACGGTGTGTTCAGATGACGAAACAGGATTCTACAATGTGGGTTCAGGTTGTCTAAATGTGGTACTGATGAGCTATGGATCCAAAGTTGAATGAATTCTGGGAAAATACAATCTTCTTAAGCTGGCAGAGCCAAAAAAGAAAGACGAGGGGGTAGGTTGCTTTGGCCTAAGCAGTAGACCCTGATTAAATAGTAGTTTTCTATAATGATATTAAATCATCACTTAACACCATATGGCTGACTTCCTCTTAAGAGGCCTTAGACCCTGTTGGTTCAAGCCAGATGGCCACAGCCAGGGAGGAGCAAATCCCTCTGGGATGCTTTATCTGCAGGGCACTTTCAACTCAAGTACTCCCCTCACTGTTGGTAGATTTGGTAAGGGTCTGAAAGGGTTTTTTGGTTCTTCTCTGTGCTGTGTCTTCTCCCCTATTTATTGCCATTATTTAAAGAGACAGTGCCTCCACATGCATCTCATTAGGTGTTTATCAGTTAGGAACACTTTCTGTAAAATTTCCTGTGTGAATGACCACAGTCAAAGATCCTATCTGGGAAACTCTCTAAGCCTTAGGACTTTTGTGTCTTAGCTGCTGGTCTTTATGCCCCTCCACTGCTGTGCCCTCCACTCCCATGCACATTGCCCATGCCCACACTGACCAACCCTTTGTATTCATAGTTTCAATATTACTACCTGAGCTCCAGGCATCAAATCAGCAGTTAAGATAGGAAGCAAGGGTAAGGTGGAATATGAGAGAACCAATGATTTGTTTTAATCACAAAAGCGAGACTTTTCCCAAAAAACTTCAGCCAAATGTGTCACTGAGCCACTCTTAGCTGCGAAGGCAAACTGTGCAATGGCTTCCAGAGCAGAAAAGGAAAGGGCAAAGGGGGCTGGCTGCGGGCCACAAAGTGGAAAAAGCCTAAAGGACACGAGGAGGTGACCCCACTTAGTGCTCAGTCTTTTAAGCCAGAAAATTCCCGCCTGTGCCACTGAGACTCTGCCTTTCCCTTCTCTGAGGCTACCAGATCAGGTGCATCCACCGTGCAACTGCATTTTGGTATCCAAACAACCGCTTCCTCATTCTGGAGTCATTTGACATGGCTCTACCTTGATGCAAGGCATTCCTTTGTGTCCTTTGCTCCAGTGATAATACATACTCACAACATGCTAGTTTATAAAGCACTTTCTAAGAAAGACCTTTCCTCTGTGGTTTTCTCTGGAAGTTCTCAGATGGAGCCCAGACACTCCACTGAACATCTCTCTGGAATCTTCTTCCTTCTGTGTCCACTATGCACCAGCTTGCTGTCATGGTGTTGTTCTGGGTTAATTCCAGGGAGTTGATGAGTGTTAACGGAGCTCCCCAGGCTGACTTCTAAGAAACACATTCACTTTGACCTACAGCCCACATGTAACATACAAAGTCAACTACTTCCTCAATATAAGCAAAATAAAATGTCCACCTAGAGAATGCTCTGCTTCAAGAATACTACAATCAGCATCATGAATGTATGAAATGCCATTGAATTAAGATAGTCAAATTTACATATTTGAATGTTACCTCATTAAAAAAAATACTGTTACTACTATACTTTTTGACTTTATGAACTGCTTTTACCATTTTCCTCCTTAATTTGTTTTCTTTTCACATCCTTGCAGGCCTGAAAATACAGAAACAACAAACTAGTTGTTCTTCTCTTCTTCTTTCTTCTCAGATAAGGTAACCAAGGTCCACAGAAGGTCTGACCTGCCAACCTGAGGATGACTGAGCAACAGAGAACTCCAGTGTGTGGACTCCTGGGTCAGTGTTCATTCTACAAAGGTTCCAACCCAAGCAGCCCAAAGGCTCAGCTCCTTCATGACCTCCACAGTCAGTGAGTGAAACACCACCTCTCCATCTACAGAAGCTAAGTCATCTCTTACTCTCCACAGTTTGTATTAATTTGAGAGAGGAGTCCATCTCTGACAAGCAATAGGGCAGGAGGGTGGGTATGGATCAATTTCGCTAAGCCATTTTTTTTTCAAAAGTTCACCTTTAATTTTTTAAGTGTAAATCCAGTGTTCTATAACATACTCAAAAAGCCATGCAACCACGTTGTTCAGATGCTCAGTGTCCAACTCTTTGTGACCCCATGGACTATACAGTCCATGGAATTCTCCAGGCCAGAATACTGGCGTGTGTAGCCTTTCCCTTCTCCAGGGGATATTCCCAATCCAGGGACTGAACACAGGTCTCCCTCATTACAGATGGATTTTTTACCAGCTGAGCCACAAGGGAAGCCCACTATCTCCCAGAGTTTGCTCAAGCTCATGTCCATTGAGTTGATAATGCCATCCAAACATGTGCAACCATATGCAACCATGTGCAACCTTCACCAATACCTAATTTCAGAACATTTCCATCATCCCCAAAAGAAGCCCTGCACCCTTCAGCAGTCACTCCCCCCTCCTCCTCCCTAGCCATCAGCAACCACTCATCCACTTTCTGTTGCCATACGTTTGTCTATTCTGGACATTTCAGATACATGGAATCATTCAGTATGTGGTCTTCTGTGTCTGGCTTCTTTCGTTTAGCATGCTCATTTTCAGTGTTCATCATGTTGTATCATATATTAAGACTTTACTCATGTTTCTAAATCCCCAGAGACTCTTCCTGTTGCTTCTTTCCTGCCAGTTATGGGCATGGGAGAATGGGGGACCACAGTCAGAGCAACAGAAAAGAGCACTCATCCTGATAGAGCCCAGAGAGAACAGCAGACCCCTCAGGAGCATCACCAACATTCCCCTCTTTAAGTAAAAGATACAATATGACAAGGAACGTCAGATCTACCAGCAATCAGTTAGCTAGACAGGCCTGTATAGAGAACATAACATAGCCTCTGAATACTCTGCAGATGACCACACAGCCAAACCCGCCACTTAAACAAAGGCAAGGCCCAGTAACATCCAGGAAGAGTGATGCTGTTGACCCCTTCCATCCAGAGACTTAACTTGTAGACTGAAAGTGCAACCTGTAAGTTCATCACCTCATCTGTCTTTTGCTCAGATCAAAGCCTTCCAGCTTCTAAAGCATTTCTTGGGGAAGACTGCCTGTGTTTAATCTAGGACAAATATTACTTGCAAACCTCCTGACTTCCATGTGCATCTCCAAGTCAAGCTGATGATCTGACTTCCCAGAGGCTTGAGCCGGCAGCTTACTAATGGTCTGTCCAGCTGGGCATAACCTCAGTGTTCTTACTGATAGTCTTCCCATCTTCTTCTCCTTTCTAGTACAGGGTGGACAAGGAAATATCATTGTCTGCTTGCAGAGGAAGAAATGGATGCCCAGTAAGGGCAAGAGACCAATACTTATTAGCAAAAGGTGACAGAACTGAAATGAGGAGAACTGTCTCCTATCCCATTGCTTTGGATGTACCAGGTGGATACACAAGAGGTTGTTAACCAAACACTCCTTCCAGGTAGGAAGTAAGAGAAAAATGAGAGTTCATTCTCCACTGTCCAGATTTGAGGGCACATCTTTAAACTGATGGTTCAGATATTAAAGAATTCACTGCAGTGCAGGAGATCCAGGTTCGATCTTGGGTGGGGAAGAGCCCCTGGAAAAAGGAATAGAAACCCACTCCAGTATTCTTGGCTGGAAAATTCCATGGACAGAGGAGCCTGGCTGGCTACAGTCCATGGTGTCACAAAGATTCGGACACAACTGAGCGACCAACACACACATTTAAACCCAAGTTGTACCCTTCCTGCCATCACCTTGCCCTTCTCCTATAATCAGGTGCACGAACCAGAGCATGACTTGCATAAATAGCAAAACATCTCAGTGTCCCTCCCCACCCCCCAATTCTCCAACACGACCCAAAGTCAACTGTAAACAAAAGAAATAGGGCCAATGGACTTGTATTCATTTTATATGAGGGTCCAAAGGAAAGCAGGTTTTCTGCCAGGTCAGCCTGCTGAGAAGGCTGTAACAGAAGCAACCGCCCAGCCCAAGCCCACTTCCCCACCCCTCCTACACACCCAACCACTCCCACCTCCACCGCCCTCCTCCCCGCCCGAGCTGCCCACTCAGCCTCACTGCTTACCCTCCCTTCAAACTTGGCGGTGGCTCCTTCCTTGATGCAGAGATTCCGAGGGGGCAAAGTGAAAGCAGGGGCCTCAGTCAGGGGCATGGAGCTGACTCTCGAGTGATCCACAGTGAAGGAGGTTTTGGAAACGTGTGTCTGGGCGGCCAGCTTCACATCCCCCATGGTCTGCAAACAGGAAGGAAGATCCGGTCAGACAAAGTACAGCCCATCCTCCCTACAGGCGGCCTTACAGGGAGACTCACTAGGTCAGGGTCCACCTGGAGCTCCTCTCTGGGAACCAGGGGCTCTATCCTCAACTTGCGAAGCTGTAGGAGTGAGGCCCAGCCCACCCCAGGAGCAGCTCCCAGGGCCATGTCCTGGGCTCCCCCAAATCCCATGGAGAACTTTCAGGAGAGGGGCAGCTGGGGCAGGAACAGAAAAACCAGAGGTTCTCAGTGCTCTTACAATGGGTATCTAAAATCAGTGCCTAATAGTACTCAACATTCAGAATCAGTATCTGTGTTAGGCACTCTTGGTAGGAAGTAAAAGCTTCTTTTGCCTGAACTGTGAGGGCTCTTAGGCTAAAAAAAATGGGATCCATACTACCAGGAAGGAGAGAGTTTGAGGTTAATACGGCAAGGAATCTGGGTGAGGTGAGGCGAGAGGTGAGGCTGGGGAGGGCATCCCATTTCTGTGGACCAGACTGCAAAAAAGCCTCAAAGGCCACAGGACATCAGAGAAGGGGGCATTTTAAGGCTATCCAGGCTCACTCCTCCACTTATAAGCGAAGCCCAAAGAGTCAAAGCACAATGATGGCATCACTGACAAGAAACCTGGTCCAGGGCCTCGCTGTCTATGGGGCTGGCAGGCCACTTGGAACAAAGGGACTTCCTTCGGGTTAGTTATAGAAATGGAATCATTAACAGGTGTGAACCAGGTTTGGTTGCAAACTTCAGAAATGGACTCTGGCTCTCATAAAGGAGAAGGGATATGTTGGAAAGATGGGGAGTGGGAAAGCTGTCAAAGTCCACAGGAAAGGCTGGAGCAGCAGGCTGGGAAAACAGGCAGCAGTGGAGAGGAACCAGGTCGTCAGAGCCCAGCCAGGGTTGCTGGACACCCGTGCCACCCCTTGGAGTGTATCCCAAGTATCCTTGTTCCAGATTCTAAACCAGGTGGGCGCCTCACCGGGCTAGGATGGTTCTACTCTGGGGACCCACACTGAGGACCGTGTGTCCATTCTTACTCAGCATGGAATCCACAGTACCTGACCTATCAGAAGACTGCAATTTAACAAATACCTGCTAAACTAAAGAGTATTTCTAGT
Source organism: Redunca redunca (assembly GCA_006410935.1). Lineage (NCBI taxonomy): Eukaryota > Metazoa > Chordata > Mammalia > Artiodactyla > Bovidae > Redunca > Redunca redunca. Next base: position 74,007 of record SJYQ01001961.1, read on the forward strand.
TTTTATTTTTCTGTTCACTTTCTTGGGATCTTTAGTCACAAGCTTAAGTCCCATGCCAAATAGGATAAGCTGACAGAGATGAACAGTACTATCTGGGCATATAATTTTAAATGTAATAACATCTAACAAAATCCCATCAACGGAGGAGCCTTGTGGGCTACAGTTCATGGGGTCGCAAAGAGTCAGACACGACTGAGCAAGCGACTTAACAAAAATAAAAGAGAGCTGTATTTTGAAGTACAAGTTAAAATAACAAAGACCTAGGTTTGTTTGTAACAGGGCACATCCCCTGCTTGATAAACCTAGCTTTCTCTTTCACTGATGAGGTATCAGCTTTGCAAACAAAATCCTTTCAAAATGATAAGACTCACAGGTTCACTGCAGTAAGTAACAAGAAAAACCAAATTTATGTAGCATTTAGTATATACCAGGAACTATTCTAAGCACCTTATAAACAATAGTTCATTTCTCCTTACAACACTAGGAGACAGATAATGTCATCATCCCCATTTTATAGATTAGAAACAGAGGCTCAGTAAGATTAAGAAATTTGCTTAGGGCCAGGCAGCACTAGTGGTAAAGAACCTGCCGACCAGTGCAGGAGACGCAGGAGACGTGGTTTCAGTCTCTGGGTTGAGAAGATCCCCTGGAGTAGGAAATGGCAACCCACTCCAGTGTGCCTGCCTGGAGAATCCCATGGACAGAGAAGCCTAGAGGCTATATAGTCCATGGGGTCACAAAGAGCTGGACACGACTGAAGCAACTTAATGGCACCCCACTCCAGTACTCTCACTTGGAAAATCCCATGGACGGAGGAGCCTTGTAGGCTACAGTCCATCGGGTCTCGAAGAGTTGGATACGACTGAGCGACTTCACTTTCACCTTTCACTTTCATGTATTGGAGAAGGAAATGGCAACCCACTCCAGTGTTCTCACCTGGAGAATCCCAGGGACAGCGGAGCCTGGTGGGCTGCCATCTATGGGGTCGCACAGAGTCGGACACGACTGAAGCGACTTAGCAGCAGCAGCAGAAGCAACTTAGCATGCACCCATGGCATTTAGCAGGGGGCAGAATTGGCATTTGATCCCAGGTGTGCAGCACTTATTCTTAACCGCTGGGCCCTCTTGCCTCTAGTAAGCAGTCAGAGTTGGCTGGTGGGAAGGGTGTCTGAGGTTGAGGTAATAAGGGAGAAAGCGGCGATCTCTCACCACACACACATAGACCCGAGGCTTTCTGTGTGTCACAGCATGCCATCGACAACATTAAAAGGGGAGTGATGATCTGGGATACAATGCTTTCATGGAGAATAAAGGACTGGGACGTCCCTGGCGCCCAGGGTTAAGAATCTGCCTTGCAATGCAGGGGAGATGGGTTCCATCCCTGATTGGGGAGCTAAGATCCCACATGCTGCGGAGCAACTGAGCCGGTGCGCCGCAGCTTCCAAGCCTGTGGGTCAGAGCTCCCGAAGCCGTGTGCTCTCGAGTTCCTGTGCTGCAACCACTGAGCCCGCTCGCCACACAAAAGACCCTGAATGATGCAACCAAGATCCCATGTGCTGCCGCTAAGACCCGACACAGTCAGATAAACAAGTGACAAAGCACCCCAGGATTTAAAAACAAACAAACAAACAAAAAAGAATGAATGTTTAGGACACTTCATATACAAGAAAACAGCTGACATAACGAGCAAGCTATCACTTGGACAGTTCACAGAAGATAAATGACCACAACACAAATGGATGCTGTCTAGCCTCAATCAGAATCCAAGAGTGCAAATTAAGAAGAAGTCATTGTTTTTAAAAAATAACCAAACTGACATTTAAAAAGCAAGATAACAAATACTAGTGAGACCATGGACACCACTCATATCCTTTGGAGGAGTATAAATAGATGCAATCTTTCTAGAAAGCAATTTGGAAAAAAGATTCAGAAAAAAACAGTCTATTTCTTTCGCCAATAATCTTACATTCAGAAATGTGTTTTTTGAGAACAAATCAGAGATATAGTTCCAAATTTACATAAAAGAATGTTTACCACATTATTTATAGGAAAATACATAGAAAAATAATCTAGTTAAACAGAAATAGAAAGAAAAAAACAGTTAAATATCCAACAGTGAGAACTGGTTAACTATATCAGGCATTTATATGAGTATATATTTACAAGGAAAATAATAAATAGGAGTTGACTGACATAGAAATTTTAAGCCAAAAATAAGTTTCGTAATGGAAAATTTCAAATGAGAAAATAGAAAGAATGGTAAAAAGTGAGTACCTTGAATACCTATTGCTGGATTCAACAATGACTATTTTTCCATATTTATATCATTGTGTTTGTATATGTGTTTGCAGAATCATTTCCAAGTAATCATGATATAATTTTAATGGCAAGAATCAGGACATAGTCATTCACTCATTTAAAATATATTTATTAAACATCTGCTGTGTAACAAGGGACACAGCAGTACACAATTACATGTGTGTGTGATGAGTGGGGTAACAGGGGGTAGAGAAGGATTGGGGTTGTTACATCCTGCAGGGCCTGCCAGGACCATGCCTTGGAGGGGCCACTTCTCCACCTGCCCTCCTCCACTGCCTCTGAAGTGAGGGGCAGACACGCTGTGCTGCCAGCACCGGTGATCAGGTCGAGTAAGGGCGGGTGTCACAAGGGTTACACCCAGCCACGAATCCAGGGCACTGATACGTTTCAGCTGTGGCCTGGGCAAGGTACTTCAAGTCTCCTGGCCTCAGTTTCCCTTTCTGTAAAATGGGAATGATAATAACTTCACAAGGTTGAGGGGAGGATTTGAATGAGAGTATATATGAAACACTCAGGGCAGCATAAGAGGCACTTAGTAAATGCTAGCTGTCAACATCATCATCCAGCTCCCAAAGGGAAAGCAAGTCCCCCACCCTGTAGGACAGATCCTTTCTACCAAGGACGGCAAGCCCAGGCCAGCCTGATTGTCCTCAGAGCAAGGGTATCTGCATGTGGTTATTGTATAACAGCAGTGGGAAGCAGCTGGCAGACCATGAGAAGGTGGGCAGGAGGGACTGGGGGCCCTGGCAGCCCTCGCACACTGTTCTATCTGTCCCAGCGTGAAGAGGCAGGGTTCAGGCACCCGACATCGTGCTGGGCCCTAATCTCGCTCAATCCCTGGTCCTACAAGGCCGTTCTGATTATTCTCCTTTCACAAACGAGGACACCAGGGCTCAGAAAGTCAACTCCATGTAATCCAAGGTCACAGAGCTAAGAAGTGGAAACCAAACTGAATTCTGATCAGCCATACCCTGTGGGCTTCCTGGAGGGCCCCAGACTCAGACGAGGCATTTCCTGCTTTCCCCAGTAATGGGAGATGCGATAGGCAGAGGCTTGGGAACTGCACAAAGGAAGGGGGAGGGGATGTGTAACACCCTTCTGCTCTCAGTTCTGGCTTTGGAAGACACAAGACTCTTCCTCTCAGCTTTCAGGGGAGCTGGAAACTAAGAGTAGTGACATCAGGCTCAGAATCCTCTCTATTAATCCTCTTGATTCTGACCTTCTGAGGTCTCTTGAAGGTCTTGGATGCTATCAGCAAAAGGAATATGCTCAGCCTCAAACACAGAAGACAGAAGTAAGTCATCCATCCCTGGCCAGGTGGGAAAGTCTGGCTTCAGGTTAGAACAGGCAAGTCAGTACAGCAATTGCACTGTGAGGAGTGAGGGTGGGTGAGCAGGCTGGTTATTAACCAGAGCCCACTCCCAAGCTGGTCAGGTACACCAAGCAGCTCTGCTCAGCCTATGGCTCCACCCACTGCCATCAGCCACATAAACAGATCCTGTCCACACTGCCAGTGAATGACTACTGACATATTTGGAATGCTCGATCAGAATAATAATAATGGTAACAATAATAATACAAAACATCCTTGTTCCCTTCTAATCCCTCATCTAGCCCAGGGACCACATTCCAATCAAGAGCACCAGCGGGGCTGGGTGGTTTCTGCAATAGTTTCTCTACCGGCAGAGCAGTGCTCAGTGGCTAGAATTGAATACCCCTAGCTAGGGGATTCCATTCAACACGAGTTAAGTGCAGATCAAAGGAACAGAAGTAAGAAGAGGAAAAAAAAGAAGAGGGAATCAGAAGAGCAGTGGTCTGAGAGCTGGAAGCCACACCCTGCCACACACTCGCAAGGCGTGGGCCAAAGCTCACTTCCAAATAGGGTTTTCCTAAGTAGCAGAGTTTGCTCATCATTCAAAGCAGCACTAAATTAATTTGACTTTAATTTGATCAAAAGCACTTCAAATTCTCTCCTGAACCCAGAAAGCTGAACACTTTCAACTATGGAACGATGGCTAAAAGAGGGCAAAAAGACTGAGGCACAAAGGCTCAGAGAAAAGTTTCCAATCAAGAATCATGTTATACAGCAGAAGTTCAGAGAAACCAGCTGCCCCTTCCCCACCCAAAGTGCACACATTTCAAATGATCATTGTCCTTAAGCACCTGATCTGGCAGCAAGGCATCTGGAAATACCATACCTTCCCCACAGGGAAGGGCTCCCAGCGGGCTCTGTACTGGAAGCCTGGCAGTCGGCTATGAAGCCACGGAGCCACGGGCACACGGCAGACACAGCAAACACCCAGGTGCAAATGCCCCAGCAATGACAGCTCCCTCTCTCCACCTTAATCCTCTCTCTTCAGAGCCCTCAAATCCCAACAAATGCCCTAATCACTCTTAATCCTGGAACAAGCTGCTCCTCGGCTGTGGGCTGAGCCCGCTGACTTGCCATGACCCACGGGAGCAGGCAGTGGGACAGGGCCACATGCCAGAGAATGGACGAGCCTTACCGTGGCCTCTCCCTGGGCAGCTCTCCCACGAGTCAGGACGCGTGGGCGGCCACTTCACCACTGTACCGCTGAGATGCCTGTCCAAGGTCTGTCCGAGAAGGAGGACAGTGAGGGAGAGCCAGGGCTGCCGCAGAGCCCAGGGCCAGGCTGAAAAGTTAAGGGGCGTTTGGCTGACTGCTCGCAGATGTTGCAACTTGCCTTGCACCGGGCAGCCAATTTCACTCGGTCAGAGAGATCTGTTGTTTCAATCCGCCCAGCTGGGGTGACCTTTGAAACCCCTGGCTGCCAGCTGCAGAGGCTCTGAATGGAGTCTCAGGGAAACCAAGAATGGAAGTTCACAGGTTTTGACTTGTTCAGAGCTGCACGTTCCAATCCGAGTGTGGAGCAAACGGAGGACACTGTCAAGCCAAGAGCTGAATCCTTGGCAGGGCTGGGCCCACCCCCAACTCCACATCTGGCCTGGAACACAACCCAGCTCTAGACACATCTGGTCTAGGATAACCAACCAAGGTTGGTGGGACCCTTGCCTCCTGAGACCCAGCTCCCTCCTCCTTGAATTGAAGAAGCCTGGTTTATGATCCCTGGAGTGGGAGAAAGCCCAGAGAGCAGATGGACAGGGGACTCCTGTGTTGCAACCATCTTAAGGAATCTGGGCTGAGATTTGAACCACACTCCACAGATTGTGTTCATGTTAAGAAGATCTAGCAGTGCTGGTCCTGACCCCTGGAGAGCTTCAGAGTTGGTCCCTGGTGCATACTTCTAAAGCATGGTAGCAAGGTGATGTCCAGACCAGTCACTTTCCTCTGGAGGAGAGAATGTATTTCCCTAGTTCCAAAGGAATCTCTCATCCTATACAACTCACACCTTGGGACAGACTGCAGATGTCCAAATCAGAAATGAGGATTTGGAATCAGAGGAACCTGGCGTGCTGCAGTCATTGGGATCACACAGAGTCGACACGACTGAAACAGCTTAGCATGCACACAAGCTGTTCTGCTGGTTCATGTCTGATTCCTGAGTAACCAGTCTTCTCCTAACACCTAGCTGACTCCTTAGCCTCTAGCTCAGCAGTTCTCAAACGTTTTGGTCTCAGGGCCCTTCATGCTCCTAAAATTATTGACGATCCCAAAGAGCTTATGTGTGTGAATTGCTGCTATCAATAGTAACTGTATTACTAATTAAAACTAAAGAAATACTAATTCATTCAAAAACATTAAAAATGATCTCATTATATTAACATAGATGATAATTTTTAAACAAAAATATATTTTCTAAAATAAAACCAAGAAAAAGTTTAGTAAGAAGAGTTGTTCATTTTTGCAAATTCCTTTCATTTGTATTTAATTTCTATATCTTTAATAGAAGACAGATTTTCGTGTCTGCTTCTGTATCCAGCTAGTTATAACATCACACTATTTGCAACCACTGGAAAATGTCACTTGAGACATAAGGAGAGTGAAAAAAGCAAATGACATTTTATTACAAAAAACATTTGGGCCTCCTGGGTCCATGAAAGAACCTCATGGGCCCCCAAAGTCTGCAGGGCCCACTTTGAGAACTGTTGCTGTAGCCTCTCCCCTGTACCAATCACCCCATCACCATCTCCTCTTCTGTCCTCTAAAAGCACACAAGTGAAAAGGGAAAAGAGGTTTTATGGAGTACTGGTGTATGGCTTTGAGGGGCAGATGGGAAAGAATGAGTCAATAAGTAATTTTATTCCATCTTTTTTTCCCAAGGAGAAAGGCTAAACACATGTGGACCAGAGAGATTTGAAGACAGAGACAGATGAAGGTAACACCTTCAAGTTAACTGAATTCTTGGTCAAGACTGAATATGCACCCCAGACACTGGAAGACCTTAGACCTTGCACATGCCAGTTATTCAAGTATTTTATGGATAATAAAGGAAGAAATTGAATTAAAAAAAAAAAAAGCTTGCTATTCACCACTGAGGAACAGAGGTGAATCGAGATCTAGGTCTCCTAGACAGAGGTCTCTTGGAAGGCAACAGGGCTGGAAAGTTATTTTGAACTGGAGAGAACCAAGGATGGTAATTTGGACAAAATTGTGGAAGGTGTATCTATCACACACATCAGAGTTGGCCCCTATGTAGTCTTGTAGTTATTTGATGAACATCTGTCTCTCCCACTGGAACACAAGCTCCTGCAATGGGTCATGGGTTCTGTGTATTTCATTCACTGTTGTATCCTTAATGCCTAGAATACAGATGAGCCCACGTAAGCTCTCAATAAGTGCTTGTGAAATACATGAATAAATTGAAAGTTGGGCTAAAAAAAAGAAGCACTTAAAAACCATCACCCAAACTGAGGCACTACTTAATTTTGTTGTGGAGCAAACATGTGAATGTGAGAGAAAGGATATAGGGAAAGGAGTGGGTGAGCAGGCCACAACAATAAAAAAAAAAATCTATCCCCTGGGGCCTACTGGCATTTGGTTCCAGAAACACGGGTGCCAGTCCTGGCTTTAGTCCTGGCATGGAAGTCGTACATCCTTTCTCTGCTTAGCTTCTCAGGCTTGCTGGGTGTGAAGTGAGCACGATTACACTGGGCCCTGGGTACACTCTCTGGGCTTCCTGCTGGCATCCTTGAAAGGCTCTGATGGGTTCCTGGGCTCCTAAGGGAAATCAGGCAAAGCCAGCCCACTCTTCCCCCCACCCCACCACAATTGAGTTCTTCTCTGAACCCACCGACAGCCCCTCCCTCCCCATGAATGTCCTGGGCCTTTCTTCTTGAAAGACACAATAAAGGAGGGCTGGCTTCGGCAGGCAGAGGAGCTGCTCCCACCAGCCACATGAGCAGAGGAGCAGACCAAGGGTGCGAGGAGGGCATCCACTCAGCAGCTCTACCCTGAGTGCCCACGCCTTTGGCATTTCCTTAAAAGGGGATCAAACCAAATAAACACAGCCAACCGAATATACAGTGTGAACGAGTGAGGTCTGGTCTCCTGGAGCTGCTCTCTGCCTGTTGGGATTCTTGCTTAATTTGAGATTTAATGAGACCAGCTGAGAGAAGCTTTCTGCAGTAAAAGTCACATGCAAAAAGAAATCAAAGCCTGAGCCAGAGCCCTGACTATAATTAAATTAGCAATATGTGCATTCCTATCACAGTCTAGCAACATCCTAAAGTTCACTCAGCTCATTACCAGTATCATCCCTGCAGAAGTCAGTTTGGGGTCACAGGAGAGTTTATTCAACCATCCCCTTCTCAAAGACCTAGCCTCCCCGCTCCATCCTGCTAAGCCCCACTCATGTGCCTGTGAGATGAGCACTGTGAGGACTCAGGCAGCCTTACCTCAGCCCACAGGAACGCAGGAAGTACACCTGGGAGGAGAACAGTGCTCGTGGCCCCCACCACAGGATGCCCCTTAGCGGGCAGCAGACTGCTATGTGGTCAGACATGCATTCTCCACTGTGAAACTGTGTGGCCCGAGGAAAGGGACAGCCTCCGAGTCTTCGTTTACTCATCTGTAAAATGGAGCTACTGCTACTACGCTCATAGCTGCAGGATTGCTATGAGGGTCAGCCACGCATGTAAGAACAGCCTGGCCCAGTCTCTGGCGCACGATAAGTGTTCAGTCCACAGAGGCAGCTATTGTTAATGGCAGTGTTGCTGTTGTTTTAAGATTTATGACAGAACTCAGGATAGAAGCAGCGTTGGCCAAGGAGGGGGCCCGTTCAGGAGAAATCGGCAGGCAGCACCTGACAGGTAAATAGCTCAGGAGAATCACAGGTTCTGGTGCTCACTGTGGATGCTCCCTAGCCAGCTGTGTGGCCTTAAGAAACTCACTTCCCGTCTCTGGCTCTTCTCTCTCGCTCTGACCTGAAGGGCCTCTCTGAACCTCCCTGTCCTAGCGCACCTGCGTCTCTAGGACTGTGGCAGGCTCTTCTAGGACACCTGGGCAGGCACGAAAGGTTCCAGCAGGGGGAGCCGAGCCCAGAGCAGAAAAAGATGTTTCAGGACACCAGGAGAGGAGAGCGGCGAGGCTTCTGTTCCAGGCCCGCCACACAGGGCTTCACAGGCTGGCAGCTGAACTAGGCAGGAGCTTCCCTGATGGCTCAGCTGGTAAAGAGTCCACCTGCAATGCAGGAGACCTGGGTTTGGATCCCTGGGTTGGGAAGATTCCCCTGGAGAAGGGAACGGTAACCCACTCCAGTATTCTGGCCTGGAGAATTCCATGTACTGTATAGTCCACGGGATGGCAACAGTCAGACACGACTGAGTGACTTTCACCTTCATCTGGTCCTCAGGGCACACCTGTGGGACATGGGCACAGGCCATGAAGATTCTGAAGACTTGACCTGTGTTAGGAATGAATATGTATGTACTTAGTATTTCAGCCTCTGGCCCCTCTCAGGTCCAGCTTCTGATTCTATGATGTCTGTCCAGAGAGGGACTGGAGCTGAAAGAGCTAAAGGGAAATCCCAGGGAAAAAAAGGAATCTATTTGATGAGCACTTACTAGGTGTCAGGAGTAGAATAAGTACTTAAGCTGCCTTCCCTTAGCAGAGCAGCATATATTAGTAGAAAAATTAATGAAACAGTGTCTTCCAAGGAGAGGGGGAGTGGGAAGCATGGTTGACAGGAGCTGCTGCAGAGATGTGGTCGCTGATAAGAACCAGGGCTGAGTCTGAAAACTGTCTCTGGCCGCAAGTGTCTGCAGCTCCTACAGAACCTCCTGAGGCCTGAGCAGTTGGCAGCACCCCACTGGCTTGAGCACATCCCCGGCTGAGCGGCATAGGGATCATTCTTTTGCAAACCCTGACACAGCACAAGAAAATGAGACAAGCTGACTTGCCTCACCAACTTCTATAGGCTCTGGATTTGATATTCGAATTTGCAATTGCTTTCTAATTGTTTTCTACTTGTTTTCTAATTACTCCCACAGACAAAACCTGCCTCCTCTGGCTGTAGCCACTGCCCCCGCCGCAGCCAACAGTGTTATGGATTTCTAGTTTCCCTCCCACTCTTGGTTAGCACTGAGTCAGGGGGCAGGTGCATAGAGAAAGGGAAGGAGAAAGGAGCCAAGCCTGGGTGTCTCCAACATGCTAGAGAAGGGAGGGTGCTATATCCAGGTGGGGTTTTCCAATGATCAGTTCCTACTCTAAGGTCAAGCCCAGAACCGTATCAAGACCACTGCTGGGGTAATCGCTAGTCCTGGGACACTAGGAGCAAGACAGTGACAGTCTAAGAGTGAGCTAGTTGGTGATGCCGGCCAGTGGACTTGAGTGAGCCATCTCATCACAGGCTGTGCAGCCAGACATACCGCACCTGGACCTGCTTCTGCCACTTCATAGTTGGATCACATGGGTGATTTACTTAATCTCTCTAAACTTCAATTTTCCCATCTGTATATCTGTTTTGTGGGGCTCTGTGGAGATTAGAGGCAAGGTCAAGTATCTAACACAAAGTAGATACTTAAAATACCCATCACAATGTAACCATAATACAGTTTTTAACCATGCCGGGCACACAGTGAGCACTCAGCAAATGGTAGCTTTCTGGTAGCAGTCACCTCTGAGAACCAATGAGAGGTAACACTTATCACTTAAACATTCAAGCTCATTGAAATATTGCTGCAAACATCGCCTTAACTATCATAGAGAGTGATTTACTAATTCACGCTGTCACACTGATGCCTTTTTATCAGTTACCTGTCATTGTCTAGACAAGATGCATTTCAATTCCTGCTTCCTTTCATCACAGTGGAATGCAAAAGGTGGATCGCAAAAGGTGGATCACAAAAGGTGAGGGTTGGTAGGGGATCATCTAGGCCAATCCTCTTACTTTACAGATGAGGAGACAGGCCCAGGATACAAAATAGACCTATGTATCCTCAAAGACAGGAGGCCAGAGATCTCTGAGGTTTGCAAGGCAGAGAAAATGAACCACAGCCATCTAAACAAGTGAGTCCTGTGGTGGAGAGCTGAGCTGGGCAGGGGAGATGGTGGCGCATGTCTCAGAGCAAGGAAACTGACCTGAAAAACGGATGGGTCAAGAGCGATTCTGAAGGATATAGTCATTAAACTGAGAGTAGATTGCAGAGGGCCTAGGAAGTAGTAATGCTCTTAGATAATGCTGCCAAAAGACTTTCGATTTACAATGAACTTCCACATACTGACAACTTACGAGATGCTTTCCCAATCAGGATCTCATCTGAATTTCACAATATACTGGATACATGACGATCCCATTTTATTGATGGAAAATCTGAGGCTCAAAGACCAAGTGCCTTGCCTAAAGTCACATAGCTAATAAGGCGGAACTAGAGTCCAGTCCTCCTCAGTCCAAATCCTGGCTCAATTCAATAATATCTTCCGGGAGAATTTAGCAAGATATTTTTGATCTTATCATAATAAACACCATGCCCAACAGGAAATTTTCAGTATAGCACCTGTGTTGACATTCCTTTAGATTTAATTGGAATGATATCTGATGGGTACAAATTTGACTAATGTAGTCAGGCCCTTGCCCAGGGAAAGCCCCTTATTATCTATCCCAAACAAAAGGATGGCTTCTTTTCAAGCCCTCATGCCTGAGGGAGAGACCATGCTTACTGGGCAATCTTCAGCTAATTTATGCAGGACCCACGCCACCATCGGTAGGTACACCTCGCCCCATGCACAGAGATGCTCTCTCTCCCCATTCACAGCCAGACAGCTCTGTGCTCTCCCCCAGAGCATGCAGCTCTTCTCCAGACTCCCCTCAGTTCTCCTCCCACTGGCTAGGCATAGCCCCAGACGCTGGCCTTGGCTGTTGCGTCAGAACTGCCCTTGGCAGTGTGACAAGCCCTGTGCTTCCACACGGAGTTCACCCCTTGCCCTCACCTGCCCTCCTGTGACAGGAGGTCCTGTCTCCAGGACAGCCCCCAGCTCTGGATGAGAAACAATGGTTTATTGTTTCCTGGAGTTTACCTGGGGTGGTGGAGAGCTGCCAACCCAACTCAGCCACTTATCAGCCCAAGAACGGAAAGTCAGGCTCAGACACAGCCCTGCTCCTCCTTCAGACTTCTTCAGTCTTTACTCTGAAGGGCTGCATCATCTTCCCTCCTCCACCAGTGGCACCCCCCTGGCACCGTGCAGTCTCACGAGGGGCAAGGGCACAGGGGAGCCTACCTCCCCAAGGTCGCTTCAGGATTCTTGGGTACCAATTTCAGGTCCTTTGTGGAGGAGACTCACTCACCTTGGGAACCTGGAAAGGACCTTAAAAATCATGCTCTCATACCCTCTTCCTCAGAGTGGAGCAACTTATCCTTGTGCATAAATTATACTCAAAGATTTGGCAGAAGCATTTTTATATGAGAACCAATGCATTCACATCGGTGTACCGAATGACAACTGTAAGTTGATTTTACAAGTCATCCTAAGACTTCAAAGAAATGATCGCTTTCTGCAAGCTGCTTCAGGCTACATTCCCAGCCCTTACCCTTAGAATACTATTTCTTTTTCCACTTCCTTTGAGGAAGGCAGGGTCAGAGAAGCACTGGTTCCACCCAACCCCAGTATCACAGTAAGGAAACCTCAGATTCAGCCAAATGAAGTGCTCACAAACCACAATGTCTACAATCGAAATAATCCATTTACTGAATGCTTACTAGGAGCTAGGCACTGTACTGAGAGTTTTGCCTAAGTTAACTTTCATTTTCAAAGCAACTCTATAAGAGGTATGAATATCACTTTAAAGATGAAAAGGAGACTCAGAAGTTGAGCAATCTATCCAAAATCGCAAAGCTACCGATGACAGCTACTTCTTATCAGTTGAATTTGAACCCAGGCCTCTGACTCCAGGGTTCAGAGCCAGGTGACAATGTCACACTGTTAGTGATGCCATGGGGAGGAGCTGGGAGTGGGTCAGAGTCCAGGGTGCTGGTGTCTTGTCCTAGATTACACACAGCATCAGAACACAAGGGGGCCTTAGCTCACCCTCAGACTATCAATAAGGAAACTGGAGGCTCACACAGAAGCATCTAACTTAAGCCCAGAGCCACTGAATTTCAGGGGCAGGATCTGCTGGCCGTGGGCCCGGTGGGGGGGGGGATATCCTAATCTTTCTGGGGTTAGAAGACTTCTAACATCACCCCTGGATGTACCACTTATAACCTGATACACACATGCTGTCAGCCTTTGTGGGCCTGAGCACCTCGGGGGTTCACTCCCTTTGGTCTGCAGACAGCAGCTCAGACAAGCTACCCTTAACCTCTCACCAGGGGGCTGGATGAGGCATGCTCGGGGAACTTGACAATTACCAGTCACTTCTGGTTCTGGATTGATCAACCAGGCTGCTAGTCATTAGCTAAGCCCTGTATGCCCGGACGCATAATGTATACACAGTAGCCAGAAGCCACAGCCACAAGCACGCACACCCCTCCTCAGCAAGGAAATTCCAGAAGTTCATTCATTCCTGCGGTTCATTCCATCTATAAGAACCTTCTTCCAGATCCCAACTCCTTAGGCCCCTGATGTTTGTCTCGAAAGCCTACTCCACAGCTAGTGAAAACATGCTGAAAAGACGTGACTCCTCTGTGACTGCTGAGAATATTTACATTACCAGTGGTATCCATACAGAGCCAATCAAGCCAGGTTTATCAACACTGTGCTCCTGCAGAGAAGAAGGGGCCCCGGCTGAGAGGTCAGAATGCACAGTATGTCTGCACAACCCATCACTGTGTGTTTACCCAGCTCCATCCCAGACCCCATGTGGATTCATGCCTTCAGAGGAAGGAATCAGAGCATCAGGGAGTGAGAAACAGGAGCTAGAGAAAGCTGAGACTCAGGGAGCACCTTTGGAGGGTCAGCACTCCTCACTTTGTCCCTGAGGAGGGTCCTGGACATTAGAACCCCTCAGGTTGCTGGGGAAGAGCCCTTGAGAGAATTAATAGGTGCAGGTGGCTCACCTCCAGCCGCCTGCCTGCTTCCTCCCCAGCCCAGCCCCGCTACTCTGCTCACACCCACACTGGCGCTGCTCCCTTGAGCACGTGGCTCTGCAGGTTCTGGAGTGTCTCCTCCAACTGTGGCTCTTTAAAGCTGAGCGACTTCAAGTTCACACAGCCCCTACCTGCTGGTCCCGGCCTATCCCACACCCCTCGGAGCTGCTGACTGGGGAGCCCCTCCCACCTCCTCTAGACAGGCTCTGGGACCCAGGACACTCGCCAGGGGCTGGCAGACCATCCCCTCTCACCTTCCCTTTCATACCCCTTGAAAAGGCAGGAGAACCCACTCAAGCGCTAGGTGTTCTGTCTGTGGCAGGGCTGGCCTGGCACCCACATAGAGCCTCGGCTGTTCTGCGGTGACCCTCATGCTGGGCTGCAGCCTGAGGCCATTCTGTGCCACAGCCTGCCTCCCTCCCAAAGCAGACACCTTCTGCTTCCCTGTCTCAGCGGGGGATAGGGATGTTGCTGAGAACATCCAGTTCTTACCATACTGCAACCATGGATGACAATAGAGAGTGACGCATTTTCTCCCTTGATGAATCTTTCCACCACTCACGCCTGTCTCACTTCCTCCTCAGGCATCATTCAGTGAAAATGCTGACAAGGCTAACATGTGTCGTCTCCTCTCTCGCCTCCAAACCCGCTCTGGAGGGGCACTGTTGAGAAAAATGGTGACCCCTGGGAACTGAGAGGAAAGGGCAGGGGGAGAACTGATGGGCTCAGAGAGTACGCTGCATCAGCAGGAACACAGCCATGTGTGAGTGACCCTCTGGACAGAGCACTCTGCTCACAGGTGTCAGCTCGTCTGGCCCAGGTGGGGAGGAAAGAGCCCCACCCCCTCCCAGTCCTGACTCGGGGACAGGGGGCCAGCAGAAGATAAAGAGCCAGTCCAAGTGTCAGCTGGGCTCACACCTAGACAGGGAGTACACGTCTTGAAGACAGGGGACTTGGAATCCTCCTGGAGAGGCCAGGTCAACACACGAGTACAGTGTAACCACAGGGGCCAGGAAAGTGGGACTGGGAATAAAGTGGCCACTGGGGCCCTGGGCTGTTCACAGGCCATTAAATCCTTCATGTTTTTCCACTCCTGAACCCCACAGTTCTGAACCCTGCCCAGGACGCTCAACCCAACAGTGTTTATTGGGTGTTAAGTGTTCTCTCTCCCCCGCAGTAATAAGATGGTAACAGGACTCTAACGAGAAGTATGTTGTTTACCATCACTGCAAAGCTTTGAAATGCCCATCCTAGTTGTTAGATCATTTCTCCTGAGTAATTTACGTAAGCTTCCATCCAGTGGGCATCACAGCTATCCACCTAGCCCTCTCCAGGTGTGGTGGATTAGGAGGAAAAAGGGACTACTAAATGTGCTTGTCCATACCAAATATACCATTAAATTAATAATGTACTTCTAAGTATTCAAATGAAATAATGTATCATTCATGCTTGAAGTAAGTATCAGTTTTACTCTCTCTGGTTTTTTAGATTACCCATTTCAGGATTTTTCTTAACAGAATGCAGTCCCCTGGGTTTTCCAAGAGTCCAGTGTATGGTGCAGGAAATTCAGTACATGATATTGAAGAATCCTGCTCCCTCTCACACCTGTTAGCCGGGGCTGCATTCCGTCTCTTTGATGGCTTTGTCATTCTTGGTTTCTAGGCCCATGTGAGCTTCTGGAAAGCTGTGATTTGGCACACGTGTGTACTTACACTCTCTCGATTGATCTTGGCAGGTTCCTGGCAAGGAACCTTAGTTGACACAATGCTTCCCCGTACCC
Organism: Redunca redunca; assembly: GCA_006410935.1. Classification (NCBI taxonomy): domain Eukaryota; kingdom Metazoa; phylum Chordata; class Mammalia; order Artiodactyla; family Bovidae; genus Redunca; species Redunca redunca. The sequence goes on from SJYQ01001961.1 coordinate 89,551, forward strand.
CTTCCCACATCTCTTAGCTAGAGAAATAAAATAGTATCCAGAGTGACAGAAGATAATGTCTTAAGCCCAGGGAAAGCCAAAGAGATTATTCCCACTTTGCCACTTCCAACCCACAACCAAACAACAGGACAAAACATCTACAGAGCATCTGGCCATCTCTTCATTTCTGTAATCCCAGAGGCATTGGTCCGCCTGTTCGTACACAGAGTAAGCTGCATGTCTGGTTTCCCTGCTGACTGGAAGCCCCTCTGAGCTGAGACTCCAAGGAGATGCTGCCTGAAGGATGTGCCCTCTTTGTCCGCTTCCCAAGTGCTGCAATGCCCAGGTGGGCATCTCTGGTTGCTTGGGGTCAGACCAATCATCCTGTGGGCACAGGGGCGAGGTCTCCGAGGCCTCCCCCACAAACCCACTTTTCTTACAAGTTGAACCTGAAGTTAGGCTCCCAGGCTGAATCAGAAATGGTCAACTCAGTGCTCTGCTCAGGAAGGAGTACCGACAAGGTAGCCTTGACAAAGCCAGTGGAACAGGGGGAGGACACCAGGAAAGAAACAGGGCCCACCCAGGCCATGTCTCTACTTACTTCAAGCTATCATTTTCTACCATTTGAACATATTCTGCACTAGCCATCCACAGGCTCGTCTATTAAAAGTCAAGAACTTCTCCAGGGAGAACTGTTTCCAGATTTACAATTAGGAGGCCGGCTCAGCAGGCAAATGACCTACTCTTACTATAGATACTCTTCTGCTCACCGGAAAATTTAATGGTCGGGTATTCAATTTGTGGGATAGGTGTGGGAGGGTGGAAGTAGAAGAGCAGCTCCTAGGTCAGAGTGAAATTTGAATTCTAGCCACATGCTAGGGCAGCTTGGGACTATCCTATACCTTTGACTATCCTATAACTAATCAGGAAGCAGAGCTATATTAAAATTAATCACTTCTCCATAAGGCTTGGGCCTGCCTCAGCATCAGGAAAGCTTAAGCACTAGAGGCACCCAACAGAGCAATTACCATCAACTTAGAACATCTTCCTCCTTCCTTTTCAATAACTAGGGTGACATATTCCCCCAACCAGGACTCTACTGAAAGTGACCACATGACATATTACCCCAATCACTACTGAAAGTAAAGAGAGGCGCTACCAAAGCTTGCCCCGGGCCTGTCCAAGGGAACCAAAATTTATGTATGGCCACCCTAATCACTTCTGCCTTAAATCTGAATATCAGACATGACTTCAAGGATGTTTTCTCTGACCACGTTCACTCTGTTCTGGACAAGCACATGCTTCACGTGCCCTTGGTTTAGGAAATTGTTAAGTTATTTCATGTACTGGGTTAAATTTGGATATGTTCTTATATCTGTCCTTACTCCTTTTCTAGACCATCAGTGTCTTGGTTGCCAACTTTTTTTTTTTTTTTGATATATAGTTGATTTACAATATTGTGTCACTTTCAGGTATAGAGCAAAGTGATTCAGTTATGTATATATTATTCAGATCATCTTTCATTATAGATTAATAAAAGATACTGGATACAGTTCCTTGTCCTATACAACAAGTAAATTCTTATTGCTTATCTATTTTAGGTACAGTAGTTTGTATGTGTTAATCCCATACTCCTAATTTATCCCTCTTCCCTTTTGGTAACCATAAGTTTGTTTTCTATGTCCATGAGTCTATTTCTGTCTTATATATAGATTCGTTTGTATTTTTTTTAATATTCCACATATAAGTGATATTTATCTTTCTCTGTATGACTTGTCTCACTTAGTATGATATCCTCTAGGTCCATTCTTACACTTATACAATGGAAGTGACAAATAGATTCAAGGGATTAGATCTGATAGAGTGACTGAAGAACTATGGATGCAAGANAGGCAAATGACCTACTCTTACTATAGATACTCTTCTGCTCACCGGAAAATTTAATGGTCGGGTATTCAATTTGTGGGATAGGTGTGGGAGGGTGGAAGTAGAAGAGCAGCTCCTAGGTCAGAGTGAAATTTGAATTCTAGCCACATGCTAGGGCAGCTTGGGACTATCCTATACCTTTGACTATCCTATAACTAATCAGGAAGCAGAGCTATATTAAAATTAATCACTTCTCCATAAGGCTTGGGCCTGCCTCAGCATCAGGAAAGCTTAAGCACTAGAGGCACCCAACAGAGCAATTACCATCAACTTAGAACATCTTCCTCCTTCCTTTTCAATAACTAGGGTGACATATTCCCCCAACCAGGACTCTACTGAAAGTGACCACATGACATATTACCCCAATCACTACTGAAAGTAAAGAGAGGCGCTACCAAAGCTTGCCCCGGGCCTGTCCAAGGGAACCAAAATTTATGTATGGCCACCCTAATCACTTCTGCCTTAAATCTGAATATCAGACATGACTTCAAGGATGTTTTCTCTGACCACGTTCACTCTGTTCTGGACAAGCACATGCTTCACGTGCCCTTGGTTTAGGAAATTGTTAAGTTATTTCATGTACTGGGTTAAATTTGGATATGTTCTTATATCTGTCCTTACTCCTTTTCTAGACCATCAGTGTCTTGGTTGCCAACTTTTTTTTTTTTTTTGATATATAGTTGATTTACAATATTGTGTCACTTTCAGGTATAGAGCAAAGTGATTCAGTTATGTATATATTATTCAGATCATCTTTCATTATAGATTAATAAAAGATACTGGATACAGTTCCTTGTCCTATACAACAAGTAAATTCTTATTGCTTATCTATTTTAGGTACAGTAGTTTGTATGTGTTAATCCCATACTCCTAATTTATCCCTCTTCCCTTTTGGTAACCATAAGTTTGTTTTCTATGTCCATGAGTCTATTTCTGTCTTATATATAGATTCGTTTGTATTTTTTTTAATATTCCACATATAAGTGATATTTATCTTTCTCTGTATGACTTGTCTCACTTAGTATGATATCCTCTAGGTCCATTCTTACACTTATACAATGGAAGTGACAAATAGATTCAAGGGATTAGATCTGATAGAGTGACTGAAGAACTATGGATGCAAGATTGGAACATTGTACAGGAGGCAGTGATCAGAACCATCTCCAAGAAAAAACAGCAAAATGGTTGTCTGAGAAGGTCTTACAAATAGCTGAGAAAAGAAGAGAATTTATTAAACTTAAATTGTTAATCGCTCAGTCATGTCCAACTCTTTGCAACCCCATAGACTGTAGCCTGCCAGGCTTCTCTATTCATGGAATTTTCCTGGCAAGAATACTGGAGTTGGTTGCCATTCCCTTCCTGACCCAGGGATGGAACCCAGGTCTCCCACACTGCAGGCAAATTCTTTACCATCTGAGCCATTGGCAAGGAGAAAAGGAAAGATATACGCATCTGAATGCAGAGTTCCAGAGAATAGCAAGGAAAGATAAGAAAGCCTTCCCAAGTGAACAATTCCAACAAACAGAGAAAAGCAATAGAATGGGAAGGGCTAGAGATCTTTTCCAAAAAATTAGAGATACCAAGGTGACATTTCATGCAAAGATGGGCAAAATAAAGGACAGAAACAGTATGGACCTAACAGAAGCAGAAGATATTAAGAAGAGGTGGCAAGAATACACAGAAGAACCATACAAAAAAATCTTAATGACTCAGATAACCATGGTGGTGTGATCATTCACCTCGAGCCAGACATCTTGGTGTGTGAAGTCAAGTGGGCCTTTGAAAGCATCACTATGAATAAAGCTAGTGGAGGTGATGGAATTCCAGCTGAGTTATTTCAAATCCTAAAAGATGATACTGTTAAAGTGCTGCACTCAATATGCCAGCAAATTTGGAAGACTGAGCAGTGGCCACAGGACTGGAAAAGGTCAGTTTTCATTCCAATCAAAAAGAAAGGCAATGCCAAAGACTGCTCAAACTACCACACAATTGCACTCACTTCACATGCTAGCAAAGTATGCTTAAAATTCTCCAAGCCAGTCTTCAACAGCACGTGAACCAAACATCTCCAGATGTTCAAGCTGGATTTAGAAAAGGCAGAGGAACCAGAGATAAATTGCCAGCATCTGTTGAATCATAGAAAAAGCAAGAGAATTTCAGAAGAACATCTACTTCTGCTTCAAAGCCTTTGATTGTGTGGATCCTAACAGACTGTGGGAAATTCTTCAAGAGAGAGGAATACCAGGTCACCTTACCTCCTGAGAAATCTGTATGCAGGTCAAGAAGCAACAGTTAGAACTGGACATGGAACAACAGACTGGTTCCAAATTTGGAAAGGAGTACATCAAGGCTGTATATTGTCACCCTGCTTATTTAACTTATATGCAGAGTACATCATAAGAAATGCTGGGCTGGAATCAAGACTGCAGGGAGAAATATCAATAACCTCAGATATGCAGATGACACCATCCTATGACAGAAAGTGAAGAGGAACTAAAGAGCCTCTTGATGAAGGTGAAAGTGAAGAAGCTGGCTTAAAACTCAATATTCAAAAAATGAAGATCACAGCATCCAGCCCCATCACTTCACAGCAAACAGATGGGGAAACAATGGAAACAGTGATAGACTTTATTTGGGGGGCTCCAAAGTCACTGCGATGGTGAGTGCAGCCATGAAATTAAAAAACACTTGCTCCTTGAAAGAAAAGCTATGACAAACCTAGACAGAATATTAAAAAGCAGAGACATTACTTTGCTGACAAAGGTCCATTTGGTCAAAGCTATGATTTTTCCAGTAGTCATGTAGGGATGTGAGAGTTGGACCATAAAGAAGGCTGAGCATTGAAGAATTGATGCTTTTGAACTGTGGTGTTGGAGAAGACTCTTGAGAGTTCATTGGACTACGAGGAATCAAACCAGTCAATTCTAAAGGAAATCAATCCTAAATATTCATTGAAAGGACTGATGATGAAGCTGAAGCGCCAATACTTTGGCCACCTGATGAGAAGAGCCAACTCATTAGAAAAGACTCTGATGCTGGGAAAGACTGAAGGCAGGAGAAGGGGACAATGGAGGATGAGATGGTTCGGTTGGATGGCATCATCGACTCAATGGACATGAGTTTGAGCACACTCCGGGAGATGGTGAAAGACAAGGAAGCCTGGAATGCTGCAGTCCATAGGGTTGCAGAGAGTCAGACATGACTAAGTGATTAAACAATAATAGGTCCATCCAAATTACTGCAATTGGCATTATTTGAAGTAATAACGTTGACTGATAGTCTTATATATATATAGTATGTATATACCTCTCTTCTTTAGCCAACTGCTTGGGATGTTTTCATGTCTTGGCTATTGTAAATAGTGTTGCTATGAATAATATGGTACATGTATCTTTTCAAATTAGAGTTTTCACCTCTTCTGGATGTCCAGGAGTGAGATTGTTGGATCATATGACAGCTCTATTTTTAGGTTTTTAAGTAACCTTCATACTGTTCTCCAAAATGGCTACATCAATTTTACCATTCCTACCGACAGTGTAGGAGAGTTCCCTTTTCTCCTCATCCTCTCCATTGATTGCTGACTTTTTGCATGAACTTTAAACTCACTCTAATTCTTTTGTCCCATCCACTTTTGTCATTGTTCATAATAAATAGTATTTGCTGATAGTCTGGCTATAAGTAGGGTTGCAAATGACTTTTTTTCTAACATAAATACTATCATTTTTTATATACATTTTCCAGTATCTTTCTATGTATGCACTTTTTAAAACAAAAATTATACATTATCATTGCCTTCATCTTCAGACTTTCATCCAAGCGAAACCACAACCTTTTTCCTGGTTACAGAACATTCTTTCTAAGTCTCATTTTTAATGACTTTATAATATTCTGTCAAGTGGATGAACCACCATTACTCAATCATGCCCTTGTTATTTATATACCACTTAGGTTGCTTCCAATTTCATTAAAACAAACAATGTCACAAGTCACAGTTTCAAGAACATAATTTTATTGCACCCTAGATCATATCTCCTCAAGATATATTTCAAGAATATCGATTACTGAGTCAAAGTGATAGAAATCTTTATGGCTCTCAAATCTAGGTCCTCTTAATTTCTGTTGATGTAGCACCTAGGGTGACTCATGGCTCCTCAAATATTTTGCTCTCCTTCCTCAGCCCCAGCTTGATCTTTGAGCTCCTTGATGTGGTGCCAGGTATGAGCCAGGCCCAGGGATTCCTGCACAGTGGAAGGGATGTGCACTTAGATAACTGACCAAGTAAGGCAAGGCTTGGGAAATGAGGCAAGTATTGAGCAAGACAGGGAAGGATCCAAACCCGAGTCATGAAGTTCAAAATAACTATGGTTATCAAGCAAAACATGGGGCCTCTGCTCTCTTCTCTATAATCCTGCTAGTGGGGGGAGCCCCAGATACCTCTCAGCCTTTTCTACCCGAGTCCTACCCTCATCTTCAGGTATCTTCCTTTTCTCTAAGGCCTTCCCAACAGGATTTTATGACACAGGTTCCTGAGCATCGACTAGGACGAGCTCTCCAATCCATGATGAAATACAGAAAATAAGGACAATACTTGGAGTTTTTCATATAGCTCATTGCACATAATTTAAAAGGCCGTCCTTTAATCTCAGTTTTTGTCCTTCATACTTTCTCGGAATTAATGTATTCCTTCATTTATTAATTGTCAGTGGCTTTGTTCAGTAGTTCATTCATCACATGTTTTCACAGCTCACTACCTGCCAGGTGCTACCCTAGATCCTGAAGACAAGCTGTAAATGCAAGGAACAAAGGCGCCTGACAGTTAGCTTTTTCAATTGTGATGTTAAGTGCCTGACATTTAGCTTTTGATTGCTGAGGCCTCCACTTCAAAGAAATCCATTTTGAATAAATACACTGCCAGCTATGGGGCTAGATAAAGAGCAGGCTGTCCCACCCATGTACGCACCCCCCCACCTTTTTTTTTTTTAGAGAGAGACCTCTGGCGACCTAGATAACTGACCTTTGACTGACTGCTTTTCCCTTCCTGTGCTTTAATTCCTACTCTTTTGCTTTAAATTCACCAATAAAGAGCATACACCCGAAACCCTTGGTATCCCCACCTCAACCCCATAAAGACAGAACCCCAGGTCTGCTCACTCTCCAGTTCTCTCTCCCTCCCTCCTCTCAGCCCCCACCTCTCTCTGTGTGGCCCCAGCAAGTCTTGCACCCTCCAGGACCTGTCAGTAATAAGTTGTTACTGAGGTGCGTCTTGCAATCTTAATAAGAACCACAAGGGCTTGTCTAGTCACAACATCGGCTCCGAGGGGGAAATGTCTGTGGGGGTCGTCACAAGTAGCCCGGCTCCGGGAGTGTCCCCAGACATCTCCAGCTTACAGTATCACTACCGTGAGTCTGAGAGGACCTGAAACAGCACCCCTGCTCAGCCCTGCATGCGCTCTGCGGAGGCTCTGTCTCCGCACCACCCTCCGACAGCACTCAGGTTCGGACTCATTGTATCTCCGTGGCTGTGTCCTGCACAGACACTTCTTATCAAACACTTGCTGAGGACGGGGTTTTAAAAAGACACTGCCATCCCCAGAGGACTAATGGGGACACTTGTGTGCCCAGCAGAGGGCCTGCTGGTGGTTTGAAGACGGTGTGAAATCAGCCAACTCTGGGACCACGATGTTTAGCTTCCTTCCAGCTCTGCTGTGGGATCTTCAGCAAATTCTTTCCTCTCTCAGCCTGTGCCCTCTTTTGTGAAATGGGCAAGACTGTAACAGTACTTGCCTTAAGAGGTTATGAAGATGGAAGCTCTCTGCACAGTCCTTGGCACACAGAAGCCCTCAATAAATGTGACCTGTGAAAGTCACTCAGTCATGTCTGACTCTGCGACCCCATGGACTGCAGCCTGCCAAGCTCCTCTGTCTGTAAAATTCTCCAGGCCAGAATAATAGAGTGGGTAGCCATTCCTTTCCCCAGGAGATCTTCTCAACCCAAGGATAGAACCCAGGTCTCCCACATTGCAGGCAGATTCTTTACCATCTGACCCACCAGGGAAGCCCCAAATGTGACCTAGTTGTAGCAATAAAAAGGCAAGAATACTGGAATGGGCTGCCATTTCCTCCTCTAGGGGATCTTCCCGACCCAGACATCAAACTTGTGTCTCTGATGTCTCCTGCATTGGCAGGCGGATTCTTTCACCACTGAGCCATCTGGGAATATGTGATTATGGAAACATTACACCAGGTGAAAGGTCACAGCCCAGAGAACCAAACTGAAACTGAAGATACATCTCAAGGGCCAGAAATATTAAAGATATAACAGGGAGAATTAAATTTGTATATGAAGAAAGAAAAAAAATAAACTAGCCAGACTTCCTCTTCCTTCTCCACATGCCAATGATAGAAACTGATAGAATTTTATTTATGTCTGTGATAGAAACATGGCAAAAAGCCCCTGACCAATCCAGGTTTCTCCAGTGATGGGCATAAGCCAGAATTCAACCACAAACGGCCACAATGAGCTGGGGGAAGTGGAACTAGCGGATAAACATACAAGTTCAGGGACTTTCCTAAACTGTGGACATTCCACAGACAGATGATTTCCGGTGCCATAGAGAGCTTTGGAATTTAAGAAGTCTAAAGGAGGGTGGGACGGGGGTAAAAACAGAACACTAGCCCCAGCAAGCAGCAGGACAGAGGCCCATGCTTACAGAAGTTGCTCTCAGCTCTGTGACTGAAACGCAATGCTGCAGAATTTAATACCAGCGGTGCAGATAAAACAATGTCAGCAGACTGGATAATTAAGGCTTTTGGACTCACTTCTTTGCTGTCTTGCTTTCTGGAGGGAGATTGATAGAAAAAGGAGATGGGTCCAGTAAACCAAGAATTCCTCAGAGTTTTAAGTATATTTTTAGTTCCTCCTGACATCTGGGAGAGTAGAGACATTATTTCAGGATCAGAGATCAGATCCCGATCATGCTCTTTACACTGGGCTAAACATCACTCTCTAAAACCCTTTGATGAGAATTAATTATTGCAAAGATATGCACAGGCTAAGTGAGGCCACATTTACAGTGTCTGCAGCTTCTGATGGAAGACGTTTCTGGCTGAGTGGAGCAGATGCCATTAAACCAGTTGCCTGTTTTTCACCGTTTTCCCAAATTCCTTCCTGGACCTGCATCTGAACCAGACCTGCCCCACTCAGGACTGGAGCTGCCCAAGACCAAGGGTATGATCACGGGTCCTGAGCTGCATCCTTATACAGCAGTGCTGGACCCAACTCACTGGTCCCACTTGGTTTTGAAAGTGTGGGCTACTTGGCAAGGAAAGAGTAAATCACAGAACCACACAGTTAAGAGACCAGGGAGATCTTCTAAGTCAACCTCCCATCCAGTAGAAGAACCCTGTTCTGTCTCAAACTGGGCAATGGTGGGACTGATACATTTGCAGACAAATGCCAGGACCTGGTCGAGCCATGAGGCTGGTGATTACAGGAATGCAACCAAACCCATCAGGGATGGAGGGTGAGTCCCTTCATAAGAATGCCGGGAGCTACAGGACCAAGGACGCAGCTGGGACTAGCTCCTTCTGCCCCTTTAGGGTAGGTTGGGGTCCCCCAAAGTTAGGACTCCCCCCACCCCACTCATGCAGGAACCTTTCCTGGGCATGTTGGACAGGGGAAAATTCTCAGAGAGGGGACAGGACAGGGTGGCAGGGCAGGCGGTTCTGGTTACTGTGTACAGTCGGATCTGCTGAGCCATGATATGGCTTCCCCTAACCGAACCCAATTCTGTTCCCTGGAGCCAGATAAACTCTACCTTTGTACAAGACACATCTACAAATACCTGAACACAATAATTTATCCTTTATCCTTCTACAGACAAAATACACTTGGCTCCTTCAACTCTCCCTAATTGCCATTGTTTCCAAACCCTCCCACATCCTCTGGGCTCATGTTAGTTTCACTAGGACCCCCTTGGTGTGACCCTGAGGACCAAAGAAAGAAAACAAGAGCACAGTGGGTAAACCACAGATTTGAATCTCCGTGCCATTATTCCCCATGCCTCAATTTCTTTCACAGCTTCCTCTGCAGCACTTGATAACCTTAGTTACAAGAAATGCATAAGTCAGTTCATGGAGAACTTGTAACTGTGCCTGGCAAGGCAGCTGATAAGCAGCTAATAAAGTCTCAGCTATTTCTTAGCACCATGCTTAGCTTCTAAGAAGTATGCAAGGACTTCACTGGTGGTCCACTGGTTAAGACTCTGCCCCAATGCAGGGGGCCCAGGTTTGATCCCTGGTCAGGCTGCCATCTATGGGGTTGCACAGAGTCGGACATGACTGAAGCGACTTAGCAGCAGCAGCAGCGGGGAACTAGATCCCACATGCCCCAACTAAGAGTTTGCCTGCCACAGCTAAAAATCCCACATGCCGCAATGAATATCTAAGATACCAGTAAGATTCAGCACAACTAAGATATAAGATCTGGTGCCACCAAAAAAAATTTTTTTAATGTCTGTAATGTATATATAAATCCTGCAGATGACTGAAGCAAGTCAGAGAAAAACAAACATCATATATTAATGCATATTAAATATCCTAATTAATCCATTAGAAAAATGGTACTGATGGACCTATTTACAGGGCAGGAATACAGACTCAGACATAGAGAACAGATTTATGGACACAACAGAGGCAGGAGAGGATGGGATGGATTAAGACAGTAGCATTGAAATGTATGCATTACTATATGTAGTACAGATAGCTAATGGGAAGTTGTTGTATAACACAAGGAGCTCAACCTGGTGCTCCATGACAACCTAGAGGGGTGGGATGGGGTGGGAGGTGGGGGGTGCAGAGGTTCAAGAGGGAGGGAACATGTGTATACCTATGGCTGATTCATGTTGCTATACGGCAGAAACCAACACAACATTGTAAAGCAACTACCCTCCAATTTAAAATGTATAAACTAGAAAAAAACCCTGCAGCTGATACTCCATACTTTCCAGCTTTCTTACTCATAAAACAACAGGCTTCCCTGGTGGCTCAGAGGTTAAAGTGTCTGCCTGCAATGCAGGAGACCTGGGTTCGATCCTGGGTCAGGAAGATCCTCTGGAGAAGGAAATGGCAACCCACTCCAGTATTCTTGCCTGGAGAATCCCATGAATGGAGGAGCCTATTAGGCTACAGTCCACGGGGTCTCGAAGAGTCAGACACGACTGAGCAACTTCACTTTCACTTTCACTTTCATCACCTCTGAGCTTTGATGAGGTAAGGAGTGAGAGGGCTCCTGGTCAGCACGTGGTGCATAACAAGCAGAGCATACACTCCAGCTTCCTTCCCCTGTGTACAGACGCAGCCTCTAAGAGTCAGTCTCCATGGGCATCTCAAATTCTGCTTATCTTGCAGGCACAGGAACTGACTACTTTTCCTCCAGACTTTTTTTTTTTTTCAAGAATATCTGTATCATAAATAACCCTGGAAGAGAATGTCTTCCTTTGGAGCAAAGCACAGACAGGCTTTGTTGTTGTTCGGTCGCCAAGTCCTGTTGAACTCTTTGCAGACCAACTGTTACTGTGCATTATAAAACATTTGAGTTCCCTAAGCTCAGAATTTCTCTCCATTGTGTGTTCAGGTGTCAGCCTATGGAGACTGGAGCTCAGAGAACCAGTGAGAGGAAATGCTGGTACTTTGGTCACTGGCATTGTTGTGAATCACAAAATGCTATCCCTAACTCACTTAGCTCACCTTTTGCCAGTGTTCATGAAACTTTGGCAGCTTGCCAGTTGGTGAAATCTCAGACCCTCCATGGTTATTGACTACAACCTAGAGAAGAGACAATGACAAAACGTCTCCCCTGCTGACCCTGCAGTAAAGATCTTAAACTGTCATCAACCCTATCACAGTCTGTCCATACTTAGTCTGATTTTGAAAAGAATTCTAAGTGAAGAATTTTTATTTACTTATTTATTCATTTTGATTTTCATCTTCCTGATTTTAATCAAAAGTTCCATTCACTGAGGTCCTTCTAAAGCTTCTTTCGAACTTGAAGGTCCCCTTTTAAAGCACCCTTGTCTGAAATGCAGGCCAAGGTCTCTTCTGCTCCACTTACTTCTCCCACCAGCATAGGCAGACCCTCCTTTGAAACCTAGATTCTCATCCGTACCACCAGACACCAGTTTGAACTGTATAAAATTCCTGACAAGCTTCTATCTTCCTTCAATTTGTGGTCAAGAGCACAGCAAGTCCTACCATCATCCTAGGATGCTCTCCAGTCTCCCCTCCCCCTTTACTGAGAGCACTGGGTGGGCCTCTCATGCTAACTCCCCTCTGCCTCTAAAAGGTGGGGATGCGTAACCTGTGGGGTGTGACACAGCTGAGGGTCAGCAGGACGCCAAGTGGTGTAGTTAGAAAGAGAGAAAGACACCCACTGGCTGCTGGAATCTGGCCTAAAACTGGTAACACTGTAAACCCCCAAGCAGATAAGTGACCAGTAATTTTCATCATTTTCTCTCTTGGATACTTTCTTGCATCTTATATGCATCCTCCCTCTCTGCCACAGAACTGGTTATATCTAGGTCTCAGCACCTGGCATTAAATTATACCATGATTCTTTTCAAAAATAAAAAAACAAGGGAGCCAATAAATCTCTTGAACTACAATGCTTTTCTCTTATTCATCTTTTTTAATTTGGAGAGCTTTATTTTTAGATTTTATGTCTGAAGATTTATTACAATATTTTTAAGCATGTGACAGGGCATCCCAAGACCTCAACATCTGGTCATAAGTTACTTGCAGAACTGTGGCATAGTTTCCTTTATTTTGAAAAAGTAATTAATCTGTGATGGCTTAATGGACATCAAATGAATAAAAGCAGCTTTTATCTTAACAGCGTTTCAGCAGTCAGCATGGGCTTTATCAGGCCCCGTGATCAGGGATCACCCAGAAAAGTTTAGTACTTATTAATATGTTCCCAGGATAACTGCATGGAATGGGTCCTTGCCTTGTAGGCTTGTTACCACATTAAACTCTCATCCCACACCCAGAGTCTCCCTTGTGTTGCAGAGGGCTCTCAACTTCTGGTCCTGCCTCCTCAATGTGGCCTCCCATCTCTTCAAAGCTTTCACAGTGCCCCAACCAGAAACTGCTTCTAAGCTCTCCAATGATCCCACAGGTCTTCTGTTTCTACTATGTCTGTGTAAGAAACAGGACCGGATCCAAATCTTATCCCAGATCCCAGAGAGACGAGAAAACTCATCTCTCTCCCTACACAAATTATCTCCTAGTGCGCCCAGCCCTTAGGGGTTTTGAGGCTGTTCCACAACAGACACTGTCCTCAGTCAGAGATGGTCAGACCTTCACATCTGGTTACCCTCACAGGTACAGATCAATGGAACCCAGTCAATGGAATATTACTCAACCATATGAAAGAATGAGATAGGGACTTCCCTGGTGGTCCAGGGGCTAAGACTCTGGGCTCCCAGTGCAGGGGGCCTGGGTTTGATCCCTGGTCAGGGAACTAGATGCTACATGCCACAACTAAAAAAGATCCTGCACGTTGCAACAAAGATTGAAGAGCCTGTGTGCTGTAACTAAGACCTGGCACAGCCAAAGAAATAAGTAAATATTTAACAATTTAAAAAAGAATGAAATAGTCTCATTTCCAAAACATGGATGAATCTAGAGAAAGTGAAGAGAGTTGGATGGAGAAAGACAAGTACCATATGACATCACTTATACGTAGAATGGGAAAATGATACAAATGAACTTTCAGAAACAAACTCATATAAACTTAGGGTTACAAAAGAGGAAGGGGGGATAACTTAGGAGCTTGTGATTAACAGATATATACTATTATATACAAAATAAACAACAAGATCCTACTGTATAGAACAGGGAACTATAGTCAATATCGTGTAATAACCTATAATGGAAAAGAATCACAAAAAGAATACACATACATACATAATGTATATGTAAACACATAACTGAATCACTTTCCTATACATCTGTAACTAACACAGCTTTGTAAATCAACTATACCTCAATTTTTTAAAAAAGATTACTTCTCCTTTTAAGAAGTCCATCAGGAAATGTTTGCTAAAGGTCAGTGCATCATCTGTGAGGGGCCAAGTGGCTCAGACTTTAAGGGACCCCGGAGGAGAGTACCAAGTTCTGGGTCTCTGCATTGATCAGGTTCACAGCTCTATTTGTGAGGCCCTTCCTCGTCAGGGAGGGAAAAGAGTACTGGATGGTTTCTGCAGTCCCTTCCACTCTAGGTGTGGGTCTTCTACCGAAGTTTGTCCTCTTTTCGTTATTGCAAACTTCCCTGTCTGCAGCAGAAAGCTGATAACTACACAGAAAAGGCTTCGTGCACAGCCCACTCCTCAGCCCCAGTAGCTCTACCTTCAGCCCTATTTTAGCTGAGGCAAGCCAGTCTTTAAATGAAGGGACTTGCATTAATTTCTCCCTCCTTTGATCTTCTGCCTCTGCGACTTCACAAAGTCATGGCTTTAAGGCTTTTCCCTGCCAAAAGCCATGCTCAGACATGCAGAGTATTCTCTTTGATCCAGGCCCCCTGAATCCTAAAATAATGCCTCCCATCTCACCTGCAGTTTCTATATTTTCCTTCAGGCAGTGATAGGACATCACTACTTTTTTTTTATCAGCCAATTTAGAGTCCAACCTCATCGTCATTTTTTAAAAAATTCCTTTAAAGTTTTGAGATTTGTTTTATTAACAAAAGACCAGCACCTACATACTTCTTCTTCTTCTTCCCTTTTTTTTTTTTTTGTCTTTCCAAGTAGTCTAAGAGGCTATTCTCTCACTTCAGTGATGGGGCCATAGTTCAAAGCAGCTTTAGAATCATGGGGGTGGGGGAAACAATCAGTGCTATAAAATCACAGGCCATGCTTCCTTTCACTAATTTCTCTTTTCCCTCCTCTTCCTTCTCACACTCTTTGCTTCACAATAATTGGTTAAAGGCTCCGTCAGCCTCCTTTGCACAGAGAGCAAATGGATGGTCCCAGGCCGACACTGGCCGAGGACCTCTGAAGTACTTGTAAGCCTGACGGTCAGCATGGTGGCAGTGGAAAACCCATCTTCCCCCCTGGCTGCAGAAAGCAATGAACCCATCCACCCCTCAGATCACACATGGGAAATCCCCAAAGATCACCTACATGTTTGAAATACTATTGAGAAATGTATTTTGGAATGTTATTTGAATTATTCACCACTGTACAGCTGTCCAAAGAAGGCACCATTTAAACACTCACTCTGTTCCCCTTGCTCAGGACTTCTCACTGAGCAGACTGGAGATGGCCACGCCTGTGCAGCACTGCCGTGGGTGCTCTCGGTCAGGACCTAGAATAGCTGGGCCCACATTAGCACAGAATTCTACCTGTGCTCCAGCCCCAACAAGCGCAGCCTGCCAAGGAACCACAGAATCAAAGGGGAAAGCAAAACCGAATGGGGAGCTCATCACAGCAGCCTCCTAGAGCAGTAGAGGAGGAAGTCTGGGTCAGTTTGGAAGCCTGAAGAGCAGAGCAGAGGCCAGGGCACCCAGGGCATTTAATCAATCTTGATTCCTAGCTGGCTCCATCGATGGCTCCTACCAAACTGACCAGTTCTAGAATTCCGACCAGCTAAGCCATGGTCAAAAGCTAGTGCTAAAGCACCCTGACTCCCCCCTCACCGCCACCTGCCTGGGCCCCTGGCCAGCTGTCGTCACCTTGGGGGCAGTGGTCCCTCCTGGCTGCCCAGGAAGGCACACAGTTCCCCTCTTGGCAGCTCCTCAGCGTGGGCTGAGGGGATAAACTGCACACTCACCAACAGGCGGCTCTGCTGTTTGTTGTGGCTACTGGGCTGGGAGGACAAGGGAAGACATCCTGGAGGGCTGCCTTGCTGGGGAGACCTCAGCCAGGATGCTCCTGAAGAGTTCTGAACTCTGGCAGGGGCAGCCGATTTGGCAGCCCCCTGGGCAGTGCCTGGCAGAAAGGAGCACAGGAAAAGCGGAGTCAGGGATAGACACGCCAAAGGGAGAGGGAGCGGCCGGCCGGGAGGAGCCCATCAGCAGAGTGGCTGGTGGAAACATCCCAAGGACAACAATAGCTGCTTTTATGACTGTGTGTGGGGGTTATGGGTTTAGAGTTCAGGAACAACAGTTACGAAGAGAACCAGAACGAGGTGCTTTCTTCCTCCACAGAGGACCAACGCCGGAACACCTGGGAGGACGGAGCTCTGTGAGGCTGCAGAGTCTGGGAGAGGCCATGGCAGGCGTGGGGAGGAAGGCCACATGGGAGGCCTCTCGGGAGGCTGCTGGGGCCTCTGGAGGGACATGACTAGGGGAAGAGTTACTGACTGCACAGGGAGAAAGTACCCACCACTGGGAGAAGACTGTCCTCTGGAATGAGTGAGTCCCCACCCCCTGACAGCCCCCGGACCCAGTCCACATCCACGCCCTCTAGAACCTACAGGCAGGCAGCCCCATGGCCCACCCCTCAGCCTGACCCAGGCTCCTGAAACTTACCCCTTCTCCCCACTTTAGAAACCTGTTTCCCACCAGCAGCAAACCTCATGTATTCAGAGAAACAAATACCTAGAACATGCAGTAAATCCATTGTATCACAGGGACAAATGGCTGATCTCTGAGCCCTTCATGTGCTGCCCTTCCAGAAGGTGCATCAGTAAAGCTGTGCAGGTTGCTGCATTAGCGTCCAACTGTGTGCAACCCTATGACTGTAGCCCGCCAGGCTCCTCTGTCCATGGGATTCTCCAGGCAAGAATACTGCAGGGGGTTGCCATTTCCAGCTCCAGGGGATCTTCCCAACCCAGGGATCAAACCCGCGTCTACTAAGTCTGCTGCATCGGCAGACAGGTTCTTTACCACCAGAGCCACCTGGGAAGCCCTATTAGTTAGAGTCTTTGTAAACTTCCCTGGAGGCTCAGACGGTAAAGCATCTGCCTACAATGCGGGAGACCGGGTCTCGATCCCTGAGTTGGGAAGATCCTCTGGAGAAGGCAATGGCACCCCACGCCAGTACTCTTGCCTGGAAAATCCCATGGATGGAAGAGCGTGGTAGGCTATAGTCCATGGGGTTGCAAATAGTCGGACACGACTGAGCAACTTCACTTCACTCACTTGTAAACTCAAAGGAAATTAAATACTCAAGGTGGGAATTTCAGCAGAGAAAGTACTTTCAGGTGGAAAGGTCCTTATACATCCCCTCATCACACAGGAGATCTAGATGGGGGACATTCAGCCTAGGTGGTGCCCCACCCTCAACTTTGGGTGTACGTTGAAGTGGGAATGGGAATGACTGGGCCCTCCAAGGAGGGGTGAGAAGGGGTAGGACACCCACCCTGTTACAGTCCTGTGGCTAGACCTTCTTCTCCACCTGCACAGGCAGCTTCAGCAGAAAGCTGATGCCAAGAGTGCTGGCCCCATCTGAACCCACTTGCTCCTGATAATCTGTGTGGCCCTCAGGACCAGGTGGGAGCTGAAGCAGGACAGCATTTCTATAAGTAATTGTTTCTGCGTCTCTAGGCCAGTCTCTAACTGGCCTAAGCCGGTTAGTCCCAGCAGAACTTCCCTCAACTGAGCAAGCTGGGTCCATCTGCTGCCCCGCTCCTCAAGGATTCTCCACCCTTGGTAAAGGGCTCAGGCACCTGCCACTTGACCTTGACTCCACCTCCAGCCAGAGCACCCTTGACACCTCATCCTCACCAGCCACTCCTCCACTGGCTGCCAGCAGGAAGCACCTCCTCACCGGCTCCTCCTGTGCCTCAGACCACATCATCCTACCCTGTGCCCAGAGGAGCCCATTCTATGCTCATTCTTCTGTCCAGCAGATTAGGCTACTCCTAGCTACAATCCTTTCACAACTCAACCTTACCAAGGATTGTTTCTGAAAGGACCCAGAGTCACTCACAAGAAAATATAAAATTAAACTAAATATTTAAAAAGTGAAACTGTGTAAAAGCTGATAATACATGCAAAATGGTTTCCTAAGTGGATTATGCAAAATTGTCAAGCATTACATCTATCCCTGAGTTTCATGACACTCACAGTAAAAAAGGGAAATAGAATGGTCACATAATTCTCCATGCTGTGAGGATGCAAAGGCACTTCATCAAGAAACTGGACCTTCCAATGCTAATCTCTGCAGAGAAGGGACAATTCTACCCATAGACTTGTAAAAAACGTTCATTTATTTGGCAAGGAGCCTGATAGGCTACAGTCCATAGGGTTGCACAAAGTTGGACATGACTGAAATGAATTCACACAAATGCACGCTGGGTCTTAGTTGCAGCATGTGGGATCTTTAGCTGTGGCACGTGGGATCTAGTTCCTGGACTAGGGATCGATCCTGGGCCTCCTGCTGAAAGCTTGGATGGCGTTTTAGCCACTGGACTACCAGGGAAGTTCCCTACCCATAGGCTTTTCAGAAAGAAATACTATATGGCCTCTTTTAAATAGCAACACTTATGAAAGCAAGGAAATATTAAAACATGACTTGAGATTTTTGCAGGGAACTAAAGCAACATGGTTTGGGCAAGGGTCTAGAAGCTTAATACAAGACACAGTAGTTCTCCAAACTTATGGTTGCCCAGGGCAGGGAGCAGAGGGTAGAAAGGAATAGTTAGGGGGTTTGCAATGGTCATATACATAAGGACCTACTGTTTAGCACATGGAACTTTGCTCAAAGTTATGTGGCAGTCTGGATGGGAGGGGAGTTTAGAGGACGATGGATACATGTATAAGTATGGCTGGGTCACTTGAAACTATTACAACATTGTTAATTGGCTATACCCCAATACAAAATAGAAAGTTAAAAATGTGTCAATGACATTGTTATTGCTGTTGTTCAGGCACCCAATCGTGTCTGACTCTTTGCAACCCCATGGACTGCAGCACGCCAGGCCTGTCTGTCCCTCTGCATCATCTCTGTGTGCAAGCAATACAGCAATGACAAAAAAAAAAAAAAACAGACAGTGGTTCTCAGGGCACCTCACCATGTATTCTTCAGGGAAGAAGAAGGTTTGAGGTGGAGGAGCACTGGGAAATGTGGTGGGATTGTTAACTGCTATAATAACGGGCTGGGGTGCAGGCAAGGATGCTGATATCCTACATTAAACAGAATACTCAGGATGAAGAATTATCTCATCTAAAATGCTAATGGTGCCCCATTGAGAAACACTGGAAGAGGCAACAGTAATTAGCACGACTCTTCTAATGCCTTAAATACCAATGAAATCTTCAGAGAGCTGACAGCAAAGATTATAAGAATGTCTGCTCTGGGACTACAGATGAAGGGGCATGCAGGCTTCTGATGTGTTAGTCTTGCTGGTAGTGACACGAAGACCATCCTATTAGGGGGTTGGAGCCAAACGAATATTGTTAACTGGGGAGACAGCTGGAAGATGGGGAGCTATAAGGATGCCTGTGGAAAGGGACAAACCTCTTCTGCTTTTCATTTTTTCATATGGCTAAGCGAGGATACAACTGGGACACCAAAACTGCACATCAACACATCACAGGAGAATCTAGTTGAGAGCACTGCTTTTCAAAGTGTGATCCCCAACTAGCATCACCTGGGAACTCGTTGACACTACTACCTACTGAAGATAAGAAACTCTGAAAGTGGGTCCAGCCAGGTGAGTCTTAACAAACCCTCCAGGTGAGTTTGAATCAGGCTCAAGTTTGAGAACCACCAATCTAGAAGGTTTAGGGCTAACCATGGCAGTTGGTCACCAAAGATATTTTAGAAATGCTGTCTCACCTCTGTGCAGAGTCTCTATTAGACTCTGAGAGGGAGGGGGATGTTGCAACATATCTGTTGCAGGCCAATTATCCAAGGTGGAGGGTCTGAGAAGGAAGACCTAAGTGATGAGAAATGAGACTAAAGAGTGAATTACCAAGGGTCAATTTAAGTCTCAAGTCAGATTAATCATCCTAGAAGGATTCTTTTTTAAATGGAAGAATAGTTGATTGACAATATTATATTAGTTTTAGGTATACAGCATAGTTACTTAGTATTTTTATAGACTATACTCCATGTAAAGGTATTATAAAAACAATGGTTAGAATTTCCTGTGCTGTACAGTATATCCTTGTTGCTTGTCTATTTATACATAGCGGTGGATATCTCTTCATGCCATGCCTCTATCTTGGCCCTCCCTCTTCCCTCTCCACACTGGTATCTACTAGGTTGTTTTCTATACTGGTAAGTCTGTTTCTGTTTTGCTACACATATTTTATTCATTTTTTATATTTTACATATAAGTGATGACATACAGTATTTGTCTTTTTCTGACTTATTTCGCTAGCATAATACTCTCTAGGTCCATCCATGTCATTGCAAATGGCAGAATTTAATTATTTTATGGCAGAGTAATATTCCACTGTATATATCTTTCACACCTTCTTTATCCATTCATCTGTTGATGGACACTTGAGTTGCTTCCATATATTAGCTATTGTAAATAGTGCTGCTATGAATACTGGGGTGCACGTGTCTTTTCAAATTATATTCTTCCAGATATATACCCAGGAGTGGAGTTGCTGGATCACATGATAGTTCTATTTTTAGTTTTTTGAGGAACTTCTGTACTGGTTTCCTTAGTGGCTGCACCAATTTACATTCTCGCCAACAAGGTATGAGGGTTGCCTTTTCTCTACATCTTCAGCAACATTTGTTATTTATAGACTTTTTGATGATAGCCAACTCAACATGTGTGAGGTGGTATTTCATTGCTGTTTTTACTTGTATTTCTCTAATAGCAATGTTGAGCATCTTTTCATGTGCCTGTTAGCCATCAATATGTCTTCTTTGGAAAAAAAGTCTATTCAAGTCTTCTGCCCATTTCTTGTTTGGATTTTTTTAAAAATATTAAGCTGTATGACATGTTTGTATATTTTAGAAGT
Source organism: Redunca redunca (assembly GCA_006410935.1). Taxonomy (NCBI): domain Eukaryota; kingdom Metazoa; phylum Chordata; class Mammalia; order Artiodactyla; family Bovidae; genus Redunca; species Redunca redunca. Next base: position 110,380 of record SJYQ01001961.1, read on the forward strand.
TAACCCCTTGTTGGTTGCATCATTTGCAAATATTTTCTCCATTCAGTAGACTGTCTTTTCGTTTTGTTGATGGCTTCCTTTGCTATGCAAAATCTTTTAAATTTAATTAGGTCCCATTTGTTTATTTTTGCTTTTATTTCTTTTGCATTAGGAGCTAGATTTCCCCCCAAAATACAGCCACAATTTATGTCAGAGTATTCTGTCTACATTCTCCTCTCCTTTATGTTTTCAGATCTTATATTTAGTTCTTTAATTCATTTTGAGTTTACTTTTGTATATGGTGGGAGGAAATGTTCTAATCTCATTCTTTTATATGTAGCTGTTCAGTTTACCCAGCACCACTTACTGAAGAGACTATCTTTTCTCCATTGTGCATTCTTGCCTCCTGTGTTTTAGATAAATTGACCACAGGTTTGTGAGTTTATTTCTGGGTAGAAGGATTTTGCTTTTAATCAAACTTGTGCTTCTCTTTGAATAGCCAATACATTTATATGATTCAAAATTCAAAAGATTCAAAGGGTATGCAATAAAAGGTCTTTCACCCTCCCCTGTTCCTAGGTACTCAGCTCCAACTTCCTTCCCTCAGAGCCAGCCATGACATCAGTTGTCTTCTAGGGACATGTATAAAAATATGCACATATACGCTTTTCCCCCACTTTCTTTCTTAAAAACAAATGATAGCATATTACACAATCTGTTTTGTATCTTGATTTTTTCACTTAATATATTTGGGGGATTATGCCATATTAAGTACATCAAGAACCACCTATAAGACTTCCAAGTGTCTAAAAACATAAAACACCTCAGGGACATGTGTGCCTTCCCTAAAGAGAAGGAGCATCTGTTAGGCCATTATATGATTCCTGTGAGTTTCGCAGTGAACCTCCTATAGAAAAATTGTACTAAAATTCTCCATTTGGAGAACTCTACTAGGGCCGTATTTATAAGTTGTTTTATAACAGAAGGAGCCAACATGGAAACTCTGATGTCATTAAAGTTGATGAGTAACACCAACATATAAGACCAGCAGTTGGTGGGTCACATACCCTGTGATACACAGTAGAGGGGAGCTCGAATACTAGGGAGAACTCAAAGCCATGAGAGCTCTCAGAAGTTTTTGCTAAAAGACTCATAGCCTTAAGTCACATTTTATCTACAGTAACTAGCAAAACACATGAAAGGACAAAGACATGGGCTAGCTAAGGATACTTAGGAGAGTCAGTTTTCAACACTTAGAATCAGATATATAACAAAGAATAAGATAATATATATAATCTCTATCCATCTGCTAGTTTCAGTTACAGTAACATTTCCTTCAAAATTACTTTTTGTTCTGTCTGTCCTTCAGCACCATCAGTAAGATGTCTTATCCCTCCCCGATTCCTGCCAGATTCATATCAATGTAGACTTTGAACCTAAAGCATGAAGGTTTCTGTTTTTGCATTTATTATTTTTTCAGTTCAGTTCAATTCAGTTCAGTTGCTCAGTCGTGTCCGACTCTTTGTGACTCCATGAATCGCAGCACACCAGGCCTCCCTGTCCATCACCAACTCCCAGAGTTCACTCAAACCCATGTCCATCGAGTCAGTGATGCCATCCAGCCATCTCATCCTCTGTCATCCCCTTCTCCTCCTGCACCCAATCCCTCCCAGCATCAGGGTCTTTTCCAATGAGTCAACTCTTCGCATGAGGTGGCCAAAGTATTAGAGTTTCAGCTTTAGCATCAGTCCTTCCAATGAACACCCACTGGAGTATAATTGCTTTACAATGTTGTGCCAGTTTCTGCTGTACAACAAAGTGAATCAGCAATATGTAAACATATATCCCCCCCCTCTTGAAACTTCCTCTCATCCCCCATCCCACCCCTCTATGTCATCAATAATAGCTTTATTGAGATATAATTCACATACCATATCATTAATCCATTTGACGTAACAATTCAGTGTTTGCTTGTTTTTTTTTAGTACAGTCACAGATTTGTACAGCCATCAACTCAATGCATTTAGAACACTTTTATCACCCAGAAAGAAACCCTGTACCTATCCACGGTCACTACCCATAGCCTCTCAAATTCCCCCAGCTCTAGGCAGCCAGCAGTCTACTATCTGTTTCTATGGATGAAAGAAAAGGTGCTTCAACAGTCTCATTGGCAGACTCAACACAACAGAGGAAACAAAATTAGTGATCTTGAAGATAGGCTAGCAGAAATGACACAAATTGAAACACAAAGAAATAAAGAGGGTGGGAAGAATAGAGCACCTAAGAGTTATGAAATAGTATCAAATTGGCCTACCATAGAACTGGGTTCAACACCTCGGTTGGGAAGATCCCCTGGAGAAGGGAACGGCTACCTACTCCAGTGTTCTGGCCTGGAGAATTCCATGGACAATCCTTGGGGTTGCAGAGTCAGACACTACTGAGTGATTTCACTTTCACTTTCATGTGTAATTGGAATCCCAGAAAGAGAAGAAATAGATACTGATATGAAAGAAGTATCTGAAGAAATAATGCCTAAAAATTTTACAAAAATAATGACATATACAGATCCAAAAGGTTCAGAGAATTTCAAGCAGTACAAATACCAAACAAAAACAATCAAACACATCTAGACATAACATATTCCAACTGCTGAAAATAAAAGATAAAGAGAAAATCCTAAAGGCAGTTGGGGAAAAGGAGAAACATACTATTTACACAGGATGAGAGTTAAGTTTTCAAGTACACTTCTCATTTGAAACAATGCAAATCAATAAACAACAAAATGACAACTTAGGAGTACTAAAAGAAAAAACTTTTAACCCAGAATTCTGCACTCATTAAACTCTCTCTCAAAAGTAAAATAAAAAAATAAATAAAAACTTTTAAAAATAAATGAAAACCTGAGAGAATTCATTATAAACAGGCTTGTCCTTCAAGAACTATTAAGTTCTTCAGACAGAAGGAATATACTAAAAAGAAATTGGATCTAAATAAACTAAAATCTCTAGAAATGGTTAAAAAGAAGTAAATATAAAAGACTTTTTTAAAGATATATAGGATACATAAAAGAAAAATATATGACAATAATACAAAAGTTGAGAGGGAAGAACTTGGAGTATAGTGTTTTAAGACTTTTATACAATAAGTGGTATATTATTCAAAGGGAGACTGTGACTAAAGATGTATATTGTACTGGGGCAGACACTAAAAAAATTTTTAGGAAGTATAATCATTAAGTTAATGAAGATAAAAATAAATAATTAAAATTCTCAATTAATCCAAAGGCAGGCAGAGAAAGATAAAAGACCAAAGAAAAGATAAAACAAATGAAACAACTGCATGGCAGATTTTAATCCAACTAGATCAATAATTCCTGGAGAAGGAAATGGCAACCCACTCCAGTATTCTTGCCTAGAGAATCCCATGGAGAGAGGGCCCTGACAGGTTGCAGTCAATGGGGTCTCAAAGAGTCAGACATGACTGAGTGATGAAAACACATATCAATAATTGTGTTAAATATCAATAGCCTAATCATGCCAATCAATGATTATCAGATTAGATAAAAAAGCAAGACTCAATTATATGCTGCCTACAAAAAGCCCACTTTAACGATAAAGACAGGGATAGGTTAAAAACAAAAGGGAAAAATATTAAAAATGCAGTTCAGTTCAGTCGCTCAGTTGTGTTTGACTCTTTGCTGCCCTGTGGACTGCAGCATGCCAGGCTTCCCTGTCCTCACCAACTCCCAGAGCTGCAAGTACCAATCAAAAGAAAACTAAAATGGTTATATTAATACCATACAAGTAGATTTCAGAACAAGGAATATTAGTAGTGATAAAGAGAGTGATTTCATGATGAAAAGGTTAATTCACTAACTATAACATTCCTAAATGAGTATGCATCTAACAACAGAGACCCAAAGTACATTATTCAAAAATTCTTAGAACTGAAAGGAGAACTAAGTAAATCTCTAACTGTATTTGGATACTTCAACACTCCTCTCTCAGTGACTGATTAAAAGGAAAAAAGTATACAGAAAATAAGTAAAGATAAAGTAGAACAGAACACCACTATCAACCTGCATGACTGAATTGATGCTACACAAAAAGACAGAATACATATTCTTCTCAAGTACACACGAAGCATTTACCAAGATAAGCCATATTCTAGTCCACCAAGCAGAACTGAATCAACGTAAAAGAAATGAAATTATATAGAAATGTTCTGTGAGCATAATGAAATTAAACTAGAAGTTAATAACAGGAAGATATCTGAAAAAGCCCTCAAATATTTGGAGACTAAACACCACACTTCTAAATGACCTATAGATCAAAGAGGAAGTCACAAGGATATTTGAAAACACTTCAAATTGAATGATGTGAAAGCACAATACATCAAATTTGAGGAGATACAGCTAAAGTAGCTAAAGTTTAGGAGGAAATTTATAGCATCAAACGCTAATAACAGAATAAAAGAAACGCCTCAAATCTATACATGTGTATGTGTATATATGGGCTTCCCTGGTAGCTCAGTGGTAAAGAATCTGCCTGCCAGTGTAGGAGACATGGGTTTGGTCCCTGGGTCAGGAACATTCTGGAGAAGGAAATGGCAACCCACTCCAGTATTCTTGCCTGGAGAATCCCGTGGACAGAGAAGCCTGGTGGCTACAGTCCATGGGGTTGCAAAGAGTTGGATATGGCTTAGCAACTAAACAACAACATGTGTGTATGTGTATATGTACATATATATATACTTACATAAATATAGAAATACATCATTATCATGTGAGGTTTATCCTAGAAATGTAGGGTTGGTTCAACATTTGAAAATCAGTCAGTGTAATTTATTAATCAACTGACTAAACGAAAAGAAAAACTAGGTGATCATTTCATTAGATGCAACAACAAAAAAACCACCGGACAAAATTCAAATTCCATATATGGCTCTGAGCAACAGCTTTAGTCCGAATGCAAAACACCGGAAATCTCTGCTTTTAAAAAAGGTAAAAGGTTCTTAAGGGATCCAGAAGTCTTCTTATAAGAAAGGTATCAGCTGACATTAGAAGACTGAGGATGACGAGACAGATACTTAGCAGAGTCTTCAAATACGCAATGAAATTATGTTCACGATATAGTCGTTTCTGATAGAGCTGGTTATATACAGGCAGACTTGTAATGAAAAAAACAAGAGCTTCACTATTACTGGACCTCTGGGCAAAGCCCCATTTGAAGTGGGGTTATGGTGTTGGGATACTGTGGCGGGAGTGGACTGTGGCTCACCAGGGAGGGACCAGAGTAAGTGACGGAATCTAGACTCCTCTATTGCCAGTCTAATAGCTCCTCTCAGTGAGCGATCCAAGGGCCAAAGCAGACCTCAGTCTAGAAAACAGATTATCAAAGCAGGGCTGCAAAAGCCCAGATGAATGTCAAGGGCTTTTAAGAGTCACCCCCGGCTGGGAAGCGCTGGCTGGGAGGTCATTTTGCAGTGGCAATGGCCCCTGGGGCCCCGCGCCCAGGGAGGGCTCCCACACTCCCAGGGAACGTCCAGGCAACCTCCACACGGCTGTTCCCTCACGTTTGCTCTGCGGGAGAGAGCTCGCGAGCCTAGGCCTGTCTGCACCGTGCTCGGCTCCTCCGGGCAGAACACCCTGGGCGCCCACCTGGAGCCTGGGCCTAGGGGACCCAACTGGCATTTTTCGCCTGGAGAGCCCTAACACGAGGCGGCCCAGCAACTGCTTGCAAAGGCCTCCCATGGCTGTTTGCTTCCTTCCGCCAGAGCTAGCTTTGATCCCCGCTGCAGCATTGGGCACACCAGGGGCAGGCCCCCCACCCCTCGCTGGGGGGCCCATGGGAGGTGCCAGGTGCCCTGGGCCAGGTGATCCCAGCATGGCATCCAGCCCCCTCAGACGCACTCCTTATGCGTCCTTACTCCCCCACAGCCTCCTTCCCCATGGCAGGACCGCGCTGACCTAGGAATGTGTTTGCAAGGCTCACAGACGGCAGGCAGACACCCGGCCCTGACTCGGGAATTGAGGCCCTGGGAGCAGGCCTGGAGGTCTGGCGTCTGAGGAGCCACATGCTGGCTGCGCAGTAGAGGCCTGAAAACCCACTGTCTGGGGCTGCCTTTCCTGCTTCCAACGACGATAGCGTCTCCAGCTGCCTGTGGGCTGAGAGTCACCCCGGCTGGGAAGCGCTGTCTGGGAGGTCATTTTGCAGTGGCAATGGCCACTTCAAGGGTACTTGAAGCCAAGATTAGAAGAAACAATTATCTCTCTTGCAAACTGGGGTACAATTTAAAGAAGCCAGATATGCAAGTGACAACACCTCATATGTTAGCATGGTTATAAGGCTCTGTTACCCTTCCCTGGATGAAAAAGCTAGGCCTTCTGAGTTATGGGACAGGACATGGAAGAACGTATACATGGCTTGCTGCAAATAGACCCATATTCTAAAAGGCACAGGGCCATGGTGATTGGCTTTACGGGGAACTCAGACCAGTTCCAGAATATCAGGTTAACAGTATACCCAAGAAAGAAAAGGGCCTGAAAAAGAAAGATGCCTCCAGCTACTTTTGGGGGACTATACAACATGATAGTTTGATATATGTACACATTGTGAAAATATAACCACAAACAATTAACACATCTATCACTTCACATAGTTACCGCATATGTTTGTCTGTGCTGAGAACATTTAAGGTCTATTTAAATTAGCTAATTTCAAGTATATAATACAGTATTATTATTTTTAAATATTTATTTGGCCAAGCCAGGTGTTAGCTGCAGCACTTGGGATCTTTAATTGCGGCATGTGAACTCTTATTTGTGGCAGGTGGGGTCTAGTTCCCTGACCAGGTATCAACCTTGGGCTCCCTGCATTAGGAGCATGGAGTCTTAGTCCCTGGAGCCCCAGGGAAGTCCGTATAATACAATATTATTAACTAAAGTCACTGTACCTTAGCTAGAGTCAGGTTACACATCAGGTCTCCAGAATTTATTCACCTTATAACTGAAAGTTTGTACCCTTTGACCAACATCTCCCCATTTTCCCACACAGTCCCCCTCCCCACCATCCACTGGCAACCAAGATTCTCTGGTTCTATGAGTTTGACTTTTTTAGATTCCACATATAATTAAGGTCATACAGTACAGGTTTCCCTCACTTTTTCAAAGTAGAGCATTTCTATGAAAACTTTAGTAAGCATAAAGCAATAAAAAGCAATTACCTTAAGAACACATCTTGCTAACAGATGCGCAAAAATAAATTGAATAAAGCACAGATGTTCACACAAAGTTCAAAGCAGCTTGATGCTGAGATGCTGAGTGTAGTTCCCGGGGTTGGAGCTTGTTTCCACTTTCACTGCTCAGGGTATGTGCTGACTCTTGAACAGTTCACTGAAAAACAAACATGGGCTATTTTTCCTTTTTATAGAAGCAAAAATTCTCTTAGGATTTCTTGCAGTTAGCAAAAACAGGTACTAATGTAGTTCTTTCATAGAGAGAAGTGGTGTAAAGGAAACTTTCAAAAATTAGGGAATACCTCTATAAGTCTCTCTTTGCCTAGCTTATTTCACTTAGCATAATGTCCTCCAATTTCATCTATATTGTCACAAATGGAAGGATTTCCCTCTTTTTAATGGCTAAATACTATTCCACTCTGTGTGTGTCTGATTTGCTTTATCCATTTATCCATCAACCAACACTTAGGTTGTTTCACAATCTTGGCTTGACTTATTGTGAATAACGCTGCAGTGAACAAGAGAATGAAGGTATCTCGTTCAGATACTGAGTCCATTTCCTTTAGATAAATACCCAGAAGTAGGACTGCTGGCTCATAGGATAGTTCCATTTTTAAATTTTTGAGGAAACTCCATATTGTTTTCCATAATGGCTAAACAAATTTACATTCCCACCAAGTGTACAAGAGTTCCCTCCATACCCTCACCAGCATTTATTACTTCTTGTCTTTTTTGGTTGGAGAAGACTCTTGAGAGTCCCTTGGACTGTAAGAAGATCAAATCAGTCAATCCTAAAGGAAATCAATTCTGAATATTCATTGGAAGGACTGATGCTGGAGCTGACGTTCCAATACTTTGGCCACCTGATGCAAAGAAATGACTCATTAGAAAAGATCCTGATGCTGGGAAAGATGGAAGACAGGAGGAGAAGGGGATGATGGAGGATGAGATGGTTGGATGGCATCACTGACTTGATGGATATGAGTTTAAGCAAGCTCCAGGAGTTGGTGACAGACAGGGAAGCTTGGTGTGCTGCAGTCCACGGGGTTGCAAAGGGTTGGACATAAACACGACTGAGTGACTGAACTGGTCTTTTTGGAAACAGCCATCCTAACAGGTTTGAGGTGATATCTCAATGTGGTTTTGATTTGCATTTCCCTAATGACTAGTGATGTTGAGCACCTTTTCAAATATCTCTTGGCCACTTAGATGTCATTTTTGGACAAATGACTATTCAAGTCCCTTGCTCATTTTTTAATTGGATTACTTGATGTCCTTATGGGGGCAGTTGTTTTGTTTTTGCTGGAAACAAAACAATTGAGCTAGATATGCATTCTTTATATATAGTTATTAATCCCCTTTAGATATATGATTTGCAAATGTTTTCTCTCATTTTGTAGGTTGCCTTTTCATTTCACTGCATATGGACAAGCAAAATTTTCCCAATACCATTTGTTGAAAAGACTCTTGTTTCTCCATTGTGTATTCTTGGACCCTTGTCAAAGATTAGTTGATTGTCTACATGTGGATTTATTTCAGGGCTCTCTATTCTGTTCCACTGATACATGTCTGTTTTTATGCCAACACCATACTGTTTTGGAAGGGCTGATGCTGGAGCTGAAACTCCAATACTTTGGCCACCTGATGTGAAGTGCTGACTCATTGGAAAAGACCCTGATGCTGGGAAAGATTGATGGCAGGAGGAGAAGGGGATGACAGAGGATGCCTGGATGGCATCACTGACTCAATGGACATGAGTCTGAGCAAACTCTTTGAGATGGTGAAGCATAGGAAAGCCTGGCGTGCTGCACTCCACGGGGTCGCAAAGAGTCAGACACGACTGACTGAACAATAACAATGCTGTTTTGATTACTATAGCTTTCTAGTATAGTTTGAAATCAAGAATTGCAATGCCTTGAGCTTTGTTCTTCTTTCTCAAGAGTGCCTTGTCTATTTAGAGTTTTTTGTGGTTCCATACACATTTTAGGATTGTTTGTTCTATTGATATTTCCGTGGAAAATGTTATTGGAATTTTGATAGGAACTGCATTGAATTTGTAGATCATGTTGGGTGGTATGGATGATTTAATGATATTAATTCTTCTAATCCATGAATATGGGCTATCTTTCCATTTACTTGTGTCTTTTTAAATTTCTTTCATTGGTGTCTTATAGCATTCAGAGTATAAATCTTTCACCTCCCTAGTTAAATTTATTCAAATGTATTTATTTATTTACTCTTCCTGATGCTATTATAAGTGGGATTGTTTCCTTAATTTCTTTTTGAGATAGTTCATTGTTGGTGCCTCCAGATTCTGACACAGGCTTTAAAGAAGACTAGTTCCTTCTGCAGCCCCTTTCCAAAGGCCACATCAATTCAGAGAGAAAAGTCTAAACAAAAGCCCCAGAGCTAGAGACGGGAAGGAAGGAAAGCTATTCAAACTCCCTGTCCCTCTCCTCCATAGCACACAATAGTTGGGTCCTCTACTAGAGAAGCATAGCTCCAAAAGAATCCCTCTGACCTGGTGTTTTCTGGTTTCAAAGCCTCTGTTTGATCACTGTCACTATGGCGACAAGTCTGGGATGCTCTGCTCTAAGTGAGGAAGCTTATCCCTTCAAATATGCTTCTTGAGTGAGCAACAAAGGAATGCACTGAACCTCAACTAATCTCTTATTCTCCTGGGAGACCTCTCTCTCAAGAGGCACTTTCCCCGCTCTTGTCCTCACAAACCTCCCAGGTTTAATACTGTTCAGCCAATAACCACATTTACATAGAGATTTACAGTTTACTTTGACCCACATCACCTCAATCAAGCCTGAAGAGTCCTCTTAAGTCACATGAGCCTCTTCTACAGCAACTAAACAAGGCCTTTGGTTTTAGGGAGCCCTTCTCCAGAAGGCTAGCAGACATGGGCCCTGCAGCTGGGATGGGACCCAGGAACGAGGGGTAGGAGGGCAGGGTTTATCTACATGACTTTTTCTCTTCCAGAGGAAAGAATCTGCAGAGGCTTGTAACCCTGGCACGCCTGATGCCCGCTCCCCCAAAGCTCTTCTCAGTCTGTTCCAGTCTGTTCTGACTTGGCTCATGTTCTACATCATTCCCAGCCCCAACTGTTCTAAGAGTGGCTGTCAGCTCTGGGGAATTTATCCTCCCTGACCTCAGATGGGTCTTCCTTAATTATGAGTTCTCAGAGTCAGCCTTGGCTTCCTATAACATAGACGTAAAAAGAAAATGCTCCGTTATTTTCCTTTATTTTCTCTCCTCTGATATCATTCTCCTTCACTTCTAGTCACCACATGTGTATGGGTTTGCCGCTCAGCAAGCAACTGTCTGCAATACAGTTGAGTATCCTACAATTTAACTCAATTCTGACATTCTCTACCTGGAAAGAACATCAGATTCCACAGACTGCACCCACTTCATACGGCAACTGCAAGTCTGGGTAGTTACCTGTACTTCTGAGCAATTGGCGATAAGTGAGAGGTTTCCACACCTGCTGCTTAAGTTTGATCATTAGCTAGGAAAGCTCAAAGAACTCAAGAAACAGCTTACTTATTAGATTAGCAGTTTATTACATTGGCTGTTAAAGAACATGAATAACCAGTCAGATGAAGAGATACATAGGGTGAGGTCCTGAAGAGTCCCAAGCATAGGAGCTTCTGTCTCATGGAGTCTGGAGTATACCACCTTCCTGGCACATACATGAATCAACCTAGGAGCTCCTCAAACACCATCCTTTTGGGTTTTTATGGAGGCTTCCTATCATGGGCATGATTGATCACATCATTGCCCATTGGTGCTTAAGTCATTCTCTAGCCCTTCTCCCCTCCCCAGAGGTCAGGAAGTAGAACTGAAAGTTCCACCTCTAATCACCTGGCTGGTTCTGCTGGCAACGAGTCCTCTTCCAGTGGTCTTCTAGGGGCTTTCCAAAAATCACCTCACGAATATATGCTCAGTGGTCAAGAGAGGCTCGTTATGAATAGCAAAAAACACCCATTTCATCTTTATGCTCTAGAGCTATTTAAGGAGTTAGGAACAAAAGATGTGCATAAGCTCTTAGCACTTAAGAAATCACAATGGTTTTAAGAGCTAATTCCAGAAAACATGACAAGTTTACTGCATTAGAGTATCACAATAGTGCTGCACTGGGCTTAGTCACCCAATCGTGTCCAGCTCTTTGCAATCACATGGACTGTAGCCCACCAGGCTCCTCTGTCCACGGGACACTCCCGGCAAGAATACTGGAGTGGGTTGCCATGCCCTCCTCCAGGGGATCTTCCCAAACCAAGGATCGAACCCAGGTCTCCTGCACTGCAGGCATATTCTTTACCGTCTGAGCCACCAGGGAAGCCGGTATCTCTTAATAGTTTTATAACACTGGGGAAGTAATTTAACCCTTTTTTAACATTTTATTTTTAATTGGGGGATAATTGCAATATAGTGCTGGTTTCTACCTTTCTAAGCCTGTTGCCTCCTCTGTAAGATGGGAACAAATACATCTATCCAGTGGGTCTGATGATAAGGACTGAGGGCCAGATGCCTTCTACAACACTTAGTTCCTTTCCATCCTAGCTCGCTCTGCCCTCAGGGTGCAGGCAATCTCTAACCTCTTAGGAAGGTTCATAACACAAAGATAAAATGATGTATCAACCTCTCATTGACTTCTCTAGCTTCTGTTTTGTGGTGAACTAAATCATTTCTGGGTGATGTGTAATTCTTTCCCTTCAGTTTTCAAAACAAACAAATAAGGGAAGCTGTTCAACTTCATTTGTTTTTATTATGAGAGGCAGTGAAGAACAAAGATTATCCTAGGAGGCAAAACTTCTGGGTTCCAGTCATCCCTGCTCACTGAGGAACAGCCTCTTTAGTCTCTAGGAGTTTCTTTCTAAATAACTCCTTTGCCTTACCTCCCAGGGGAAAGCGGCTGGATAGGTTGCTCTGTTGGAGGCCCTTTCCACTCTAAGATCTCCCTTAAGGGAGTACCAAACACAAAATGGGAATAAATCAGACTTGCTGAGAGACTGGTCTTGCCCTCTAGGAGTATTCTAAAATCAACCCCCACTTCTTAAAATAAACATTTCATTTGGAAATAATTTTAGATTTTCAGAAAAGTTGCTAAGATGATGCAGAGTTCCTTTAACCAATTTCCCCTAATGATACCATCTTACATTACCATGGTACATTTGTTAGAACTACAAAACCAACATTAGTACACTATTATTTACTAAATTCCAGACTTTATTTGGATTTCACCACTTTTTCCACTAATGTCCTTTTTTCTGTTCCTGGATCCAATCCAGGATACCTCATTGCATTTAGGATAAAATATCTTTTAAATGGTGAAAGATTTTCAACATAGAGACAAACAGAACTTCAGTAAAAAGAACATCAGAAACAATTGATGCTCTTTTTGAGCCCTCTCTTCCCATTTTCAAGCCCTTTCCTTTCTCCCTAGAGAATCACCATCACAAACCTATTGTTTATCATTCCCAGGCACGTTTGTATGGATTCCTAAATATATACATATATATAAACATAATAAACACTATATAGTGTTGTTTTCCAGACTTTAAAACTTACATAAACATTATTCTTTTTGCATCCTTCCATAACTTGTTTTTTCATTCAACATTGTTTTGAGATCCGCCTGTTAGGAAGTAAAATGATGCTTCTTTCAACTGCTACACATAATATGTAAAGTAATTCATTCTATGAGTACACCACTATTATCATACACCTACTGATAGACATTTAAACCAATCCCACCCACCCCCGCCTTTTTTTTTTTTTTGCTGCTGAAATAGACATTTTAATGCATGTTTGCTGATGCACGTAAGACTCTATCTAGGACTAGAATTTCTAGGTTAAAGGTGTAACCAAATTGTTTCTTAAAGCTGTTGTACTGATCTACACTCCTTTCAGAGGTGAGTGAGTCTGTTGTTCCACTTCCTCATCCTTACTTGGAAGTGCATTCATTTTATAAATTAATTGGGAGAGAATCGGCAGCTTTATGATGAGTCTTCCAGTTCAAGAACACAGCAGCTTTCTTTTTATTACGGCTCTTTTTTTTTCCTTTTAATAACTGCAATTTCTCTAAAAATATTCTTGTACATATTTTGGTTAGGCATACATTTAGGCATCTTGAGGCCTTTATTACTATTGAAAAATAGAATTTTTAAAATTAATTTTTCAAATTGGCTATTACTGGTGAATAAGATTTTGATATGTTGATTTTATGTCTAGGGAAACTGGCAAGCTCTTACTATATATTTTCCACTTATAGATCTCAAGAAAGTCATACTGTATGCAAATAAGGACATACCTTTCAATATTCACATTTTCTTATTTTATTGAATTGGTTAGAATCTCCTGTACAGTGCTAAATATAAATGCCAAGAAAGGGCATCTTAATATTTTTTGTGTCTTTAATGAAAGGAAGCCAAGAGTCTTATTGTAAGGATAGTTTTTGCTGGACTATTTTGATAGCTGATGTTTATCAAGTTAAGGAAATTCCCTTCTAAGTTTCCTGAAAAGTCTATTCAATCATGAATAAAGCACTAAATTATGACAACTGCTTCTTCGGTATCTTATAGATTATAGGTATTAACTGATCTGCTAATATGATTTATTACATTAACACATTTTATGATATTGGATCATTCTTAATTTAATGCATAAACTCTACTTAGAATATAAATATTTGAAACAGATTTACAAATATTTCATAAGAATTTATGTTCGTAAATTGGATTGGCCTGTAAGTTTCCTTTCTTGTATTCTTGTCTGGTTTATGTATTTAGGTCATATTGTCATTGTAAAAGTAAATGAAAGTGAAAGTTGCTCAGTTGTGTCCAACTCTTTGTGACCCCATGGACTTATACAGTCCATGAAATTTTAGGCCAGAATACTGAAGTGGGTAGCCATTCTCTTCTCCAGGGGATCTTCCCAATCCAGGGATGGGACCCAGGTCTCCTACATTGCAGGTGGATTCTTTACCAGCCGAGTCACCAGGGAAGCTTTTCCTAATTTTCTATTTTCTTAAACAGTTTGTTAATATTAGGATTATCTACTTCTTTGAAGTTGAATGAAGTACAGATGTAAATCACCTAAGTATGATATTTTGGGGTGAGGAAGTCTTGGTTATTAGTTTAAGTTATTTAATGATTTTTCCTTTATTGGTATTTTCTGTATTTGAAAGGAATTTTGAAGGAATTTTGGCAAAAAAATATTTACCTAGAAAACCATGTCTTCTCCTAATCCAAATTTTGGCATAAAATTCTTCAGAGTATAATCTTATGATTTTTATTATATATTATACATCTGTAGTTATAGTTCCCTTTCTTCCAAAATATTATTTGTGGCTCTTTTTCTGAATTAAAAAACAATTAGGGATTAATCAATTTTATAACTCCTCTAAATTACTTTCTACATCATGCTGTTTATTTTCTTAGTGTCCTTACTTCTACTTTTCTAAAGGTTTATTTTCTTTCTTGTCTATATTCTTGAGATAGACATGTATAGGCAATAATAGATGTCTACACAGTATATATTCTCCCTTCGTTCTTTATTAGCATAATCCTTATTTAGTTTTGGAAAGCAACATGCCAAACAAAAAAACAAACAAATTATATTTTTAAGACTCCATTATAGCTATATGACATACTTCTTACCAATGACATATAAGTGGAAGTTACTGGGTAGGACTTCCAGTAATACTCTGTAATTAAAGATATTCTTCCTTGAGAACCCCATGAACAGTAATGAAAAGGCAAAAAGATAGGACACTGAAAGATGAACTCCCCAAGTTGGAAGGTGCCCAACATGCTACTGGAGGAGAGCCGAGAAATAGCTCCAGAAAGAATGAAGAGGCTGAGCCAAAGTGAAAACAACACGCAATTGTGAAAGGACTAGTGATGGAAGTAAAGTCTGATGCTATAAAGAACAATATTGTATATGAACCTGGAATGTTAGGTCCATTAATCAAAGTAAATTGGCAGTGATCAAATAGGAGAGGGCAAGAGTGAACATTGACATTTTAGGAATAAGTGATCTGAAATGGACCAGAATGGGCGAATTTAATTCAGATGACCATTATATCTACTACTGTGGGTAAGAATCCCTTAGAAGAAATGGAGTAGCCATCATAGTCAACAAAAGAGTCCAAAATGCAGTACTTGGGTGCAATCTCAAAAACGACAGAATGATCTCTGTTCGTTTCCAAGACAAACCATTCAAGATCACAGTAATCCGAATCTATGTCCCAACCACTAATGCCAAAGAAGCTGAAGTTGAATGGTTCTATAGAGACCTATAAGACCTTCTAGAACTAACACCAAAAAAAGAAGTCCTTTTCAACATAGGGAACTGGAATGCAAAATTAGGAAGTCAAGAGATACCTGGAGTAACAGGTAAATTTGGCCTTGGAATACAAAATGAAGCAGGGCAAAGGCTTACAGAGTTTTACCAAGAGAACACACTGGTCATAGCAAGTGTGTTGCTTACAGCAACACAATACACGACTCTACACATGGACATCACCAGAAGGTCAACACTGAGATCAGATTGATTATATTCTTTGCAGCCAAAGATGGAGAAGCTCTATACAGTCAGAAAAAACAAGACCAGGATCTGACTGTGGCTCAGATTATGAACTCCTTATTGAAAAATTCAGACTTAAATTGAAGAAAACCACTATACCATTCAGGTATGACCTAAATCAAATCCCTTATGATTATACAGTGGAAGTGACAAACAGATTCAAGGAATTAGATCTGATAGATTGCCTGAAGAACTATGGACAGAAGTTCATAACATTGTACAGGAGGCAGTGATCAAAATCATACCCAAGAAAAAGAAATGCAGAAGGACAAAATGGTTGTCTGAGGAGGCCTTACAAGTAGCTGAAAAAAGAAGAGAAGTGAAAGGCAAAGGAGAAAAGGAAAGATATAAGCATCTGAATGCAGAGTTCCAAAGAATAGCAAGGAGAGACAAGAAAGCCTTCCTCAGTGATTAATGCAAAGAAATAGAGGAAAGTAATAGAATCAGAAAGACTAGAGATCTCTTCAAGAAAATTAGAGATATCAAGGGAAAATTTCATGCAAGGATGGGCTCAATAAAGGACAGAAATGGTATGGACCTAGCAGAAAGAGAAGATATTAAGAAGAGGTGGCAAGAATACACAGAAGAGCTATACAAAAAAGATCTTCATGACCCAGATAATCACAATTGATGGTGTGATCACTCACCTATAGCCAGACATCTTGGAGTGTGAAGTCAAGTGGGCCTCAGGAAGCATCATTATGAACAAAGCTAGTGGAGGTGATGGAATTCCAGCTGAGATATTTCAAACCATAAAAGATGATGCTGTGAAAGTGCTGCACTCAATATGCCAGGAAATTTGGAAGACTGAGCAGTGGCCACAGGACTGGAAAAGGTCAGTTTTCATTCTAATCCCAATGAAAGGCAATGCCAAAGAATGCTCAAACTACCACACAATTGCACTCATCTCACACACTAGTAAAGTAATGCTCAAAATTCTTCAAGCTAGGCTTCAGCAATACATGAACTGTGAACTTCCAGATGTTCAAACTGGATTTAGAAAAGGCAGAGGAACCAGAGGTCAAATTGCCAACATCCGTTGGATCATCGAAAAAGCAAGAGAATTCCAGAAAAACATCTACTTCTGCTTCACTGACTACTCTAAAGCCTTTGACTGTGTGGATCACAATAAAATGCAGAAAATTCTTAGAGATGGGAATACCAGACCACCTTACCTGCTTCCTGAGAAACCTGTATGCACATCAAGAAGCAACAGCTAGAACCAGACATGGAACAACAGATTGGTTCAAAATTGAAATAGGAGTATGTCAAGGCTGTATATTGTCACCCTGATTATTTAACTTACATGCACAGTACATCATGTGAAATGCTAAGCACAAGCTGGAATCAAGATTGCAGGGAGAAATATCAATAACCTCAGATATGCAGATGACACCACCCTTATGGCAGAAAGTGAACAGGAACTGAAGAGCCTCCTGATGAAAGTGAAAGAGGAGAGTGAAAAAACAGGCTTAAAACTCAATATTCAAAAGACAAAGATCATGGCATCTGGTTCCATCACTTCATGGCAAATAGATGGGGAAACAATTTAAACAGTAACAGACTTTATTTTATTGGGCTCCAAAATCACTGCAAATGGTAACTGCAGCCATGAAATTAAAAAGTTTGCTCCTTGGAAGAAAAGCTATGACAAACCTAAACAGCATACTAAAAAGCAGAAGCATTGCTTTGCCGACAAGTACACGTATAATCAAATCTATACCCGTCAATTGATCCAACCAGGATCAATCCAACCAGTCAATTGTAAAGGCAATCAGTCTTGAATATTCATTGGAAGGACTGATGATGAAGCTGAAGCTTCAATACTCTGGCCACCTGATGAGAAGAACTGATTAACTGGAAAAGACCCTGATGCTGGGAAAGTTTGAAGGCAGGGGGAGAAGGGGATGACAGAGGATGAGATGGTTGGATGGCATCACGGACTCAATGGACACGGGTTTGAGCGAACTCTGGGAGGTGATGAAGGACAGGGAATCCTGGTATGCTGCAGTCCATGGGGTTGCAAAGAGTCAGAAAGAACTGAGAAACTGAACTGAATTGTTTAAGATAGCAAACTCAGTTGGTACATGCCTCTTTCATAACCTGCCATTTTTTTCCCCCATCATGTCTGGAATGTGCATATAAAACTGGAAGTAAAGCAGCCACCTTACAACCATGAGGCGGCAAGTTTGAGTATAAAAGCTAAGTTTAGATGAGTCAACAGTCCGAAGAGCCAGGGTCAACATGGCAACACGGAACCTCCACATCCGCTTTGAACTATCTACCTCCAGATGAATCAAGTCCCTCCTAAAACTGTGTTCCTCTGAGACAGGAGGGAATAGGGCAGGGCACAGCTGAAACCATGCATCTCAGATTGGAACTTGAACCCATGGTTTTTTAACAAGGTCATACACCTGGTTTCAGGGTTTACTGAAGCTCAAGTTACTGATGTATCATTGCAGAAAAACTTCAGTGAGACACAAAATGATAGGTAAGAAATGGGTTTATTTAGAGAGAAATTCACTCCACAGAGTCTGGGTCATCTCAGAAGGTGAGAACAACTCTGAAATATAAGGTGGTTAGTTTTTATGGGCTGGGTAATTTCATAGGCTGAGTGGGAGGATTATTCCAGCTATTTTAGGGAAGGGGAAGGGATTTCCAGGAATTGGGCCAACACACACTTTTTGATCTTTGATGGTTGGCTTCACAACTGCCATGGCGTTGGTGGGCGTGTCACTTAGCTTGCTAATGTGTTACAATGAGCATATGCTGAGGTTCAAGGTCTAGTGGATGTCTGCCATCTTGGACTTATTTGGTTTGAATCAGTTTATGTCTTGTCCTTGGGCTAGGTCATTCTTTTAAAGTTTGTGTCCTGATCCCTATCATTCTGTTTCAGAACCATTAAAAGAATGACACAACCATTAAGAAGAGAATAAAATGGCAACCCACTCCAGTACTCTTGCCTGGAAAATCCCATGGACGGCGGAGCCTGGTAGGCTACAGTCTATGGGGTCGCAAAGAGTCAGACATGACTAAGTGACTTCACTCACTCACTCATACATATATACAGGCTTCCCAGGTAGCTCAGCTGGTAAAGAGTCCACCTGCAGTGCAAGAGACTCTGGTTCAATTCCCAGGTAGGGAAGATCCCCTGGAGAAGGGATAGACTACCCACTCCAGTATTCTTGGGCTTCCCTGGTGGCTCAGATGGTTAAGAATTTGCCTGCAATACAGGAGACCTTGGTTCAATCCCTGGGTTGGGAAGATCACCTGGAGGAAGGCATGGAAACCTACTCTAATATTTTTGCCTGAAGAATTCCCATGGACAGAGGAGCCAGGTGGGCTACAGTCCATGGGGTCGCAGAGTCAAACACGACTGAGTGACTAAGCACAGCACAGCATACATATATATATGGCTGATTCATGTTGGTGTGTGGTAGAAACCAAAAAAAAAAAAGAACAGAATATGACATAAACTGGTTAGACTCTATTAGGCCCAAGATGGTGGAAGATTCAAACTTCAGTAGACCTTGAGCCTCATTATATGCTCATTGTAATACATTAAGCATTTGCTAAATTACACATCCACAGGTGCCATAACAGTTCTGAAGCTGAACATAAAAGGCCAAAAAGTGGGTAGCAGCCCAGTTCCTGGAAATCCCTACTCCTTGCACAAAATAGCTGAAATAACCCACCCACAAGAAAGAAAAGCTTTCTTGATTAAACTGAAAGATCACCTGAGCTGGTCTAAACCAAAAAGACCACCTAGCCAACCCAAAAAGTAATGATATAAATGAAAATGGCCATGGTTTAAGTCCCTAAATTTGAGGTAGCTTGTTATGCAGCACAAGCTAGCTAATACAGAAATTGATTTCAGGAGTGGGGTGCTGCCATAACAAAAGTCTAAAACATGTGGTGTTGGGTTTGGAATAGGTTAGTGACCATAAACTCAGTAAGGAAACAGATTGCAAAGGCTGAAAAAATGGGGGGGAAAATGCTATAGCAAATTTATAAAATGATGACTCATACTATGTACAGAAAGAACATCTGGTAAACCTGAAGTTGGCAGTAGCTTGAGAGAGAAAGAAAATGTCAGTTACAGCTAAGTAGATCTCTAGAGAGAATTTGGAAAGTGCCAATTGGGTGCTCTTTACTACATATGATAAAGGATGGCAAGACAGAGGGACGGGTGAAAGAAGGGAATGTTCAGTTTGCAGCCTGAATTTAGATAGAAAATAGAGGGTCCAGGGCCTGCTGCATTGGAAAACAAAACTCTCATCGCTAGTCTCCCCATATCTGAATAGTCTTCAAGTAAACGATTCTCAAAGTGAAAGGAGACCTAGGACAAAGAGGAAAGCAAGGGTATGGCCACTTGTTAAGACCTCTGAAAGATTTAAGAAAGTGCCTAGCATACTTTCTCAGCTAGACAAAAAGGTATGACAGAGCCTGATCCCAAATCACAGTGAATAAATCTAGAGAAAAAATAATTGTGGGTACAGCTTTTGTTGAATAAAGTAAACTATAAGCTGTTACACAGAAAGCCCAAAATGTTAGAAATAAATAAATAGAACTATTCCAGAAAAAGCACCATCAGCTTGAACTAGAGGGAACTAAGATTGATTAAACTGCAGAGAGGTCTCTAAGCTCTCAACTACTGATGGGCAGGAAGCCAGATGAGAAACCTACTGAATTGTTGCCACGGCCCTTTCTTAGCGAAATAAAGGAAAGATTTCTCAAGATGGGAACCAAGGGACTGAAGAATGGAGTCTAGAGCCTTGGAGGACAATGGACTGGGAGGGCACTCCCAGGAAACAGAACAGAGCCCTAATGAAGAGCCTAGGGGAAATTTTAGACCAGTGACTGCTATAGATCTCCTGATCTTCCCCTTCTGAAGTCAAGTGTCTATTCAGTTAACCTGCCTCTGTCTCACCATTGTATGTCAAGTGTGTATGGAGGTGACTTATCACTTTTAATTCACAGATCTATGAGTCAAGAGGAGCCTTACCCAAGGAGCCACAGCTAAGAATCCTCATTCATCCTGATGTGATAAGATCATGAGATCACAGGCTTCCAGCTTATTGCTATAAATAGGATGAGACAGAAAACCTGGAATGAGGATTAGCAAACTTTACATGTGGGAGAAATGTGAATAATCTGTGGCAAAGGAGTAGACTGTGGTAGATTCTAAAAGCAACCACAAATTCTTTACCAAGGGGTGGAATCTATTGCTCCACCCCTTGAAACTGAACTTAGCTGCATGACTTGTTTTGACTAACAGAACATTAGGATTAGTAAATACAATAGAAACGGAAGCTTAAGAAGTGCTTGCACAAGGAGGCTTGCTCTCTGGCTGCATCTGAAAGCGTGGACCCTCATGTGACAGCCTCAGAAGGCAATTTGGAAGTTGAGAGGCAATCTGGAAAAGAAGTAAGGCATCCCAGCATGCAGGCAGTAAACTTCCAAACAGGACTGAGGCTATCCTAGATCATCTAGCCATCCACCAGCCCATCATAGATGTGTGTGATAGTCAAGAGCAGCTGAATTGACCCAGATTTTAAAAACTGCCCAGTCACCCCAAAGATAGAGCTAAATAAGATCATGTTTAAGACATTATGTTTTGTAGTTGTTTGTTATGCAGCAAATCTCAACAGTCTATAATTATCATCTTCCTGACTCTGAATATGGATTTAACATTCCCCATGCAATAGCTGCCCCATATTGCTATTGTTGCTTAATTTTCATTGTAATCATATTTTTAAATCACACACTGGACTTTTTTTACATACATTAATATCTAAATCGCAGATTAAATATGTGATCAAATTGCCAACATCCATTGGATCAAACTGCCAACATCCACTGGATCACAGAAAAAGCTAGAGAACTCCAGAAAAAGCATCTGCTTCATTGACTACGCTAAAGCCTTTGTCTCTGTGGATCACAACAAACTGCAGAAAATTCTTCATGAGATAGGAATACCAGACCATCTTACCTGCCTCCTGGGAAACCTGTATGCAGGTCAGGAAGCAACAGTTAGAACCGGACATGGAACAACAGACTGGTTCAAAATTGAGAAAGGAATATGTCAAGGCCCGCATATGGTCACCTTGCTTATTTAACTTATACTCAGAGTGCATCATGCAAAATGCCGGTCTGGATGAAGCACAAGCTGGAATCAAGATTGCTGGGAGAAATATCAATAACTTCAGATACAGAGATGACACCACCTTTATGACAGAAAGCCAATTAAAGAGCCTCTTGATGAAAATGAAAGAGGAGAGTGAAAAAGCTGGCTCAAAACTCAACATTCAAAAAATGAAGATCATGGCATCCGGTCTCATCATTTCAGGGCAAATAGATGGGGAAACAATGGCAACAGTGACAGACTTTTCTTGGACTCCAAAATCACTGCAGATGGTGACTGCAGCCATGAAACTGAAAGATGCTTGCTCCTTGGAAGAAAAGCAATGACGAACCTAGACCCCATACTAAAAAGCAGAGACATTACTTTGCCAACAAATGTCTGTATAGTCAAAGCTCTGGTTTTTCCCATAGTCATGTACAGATGTGAGAGATGGACGATAAAGAAGGCTGAGAGCTGAAGAATTCATGCCTTCAAACTGAGGTGCCAGAGAAGACTCTTGAGAGTCCTTTGGATTGCAAGGAGAGCAAATCAGTCAATCCTAAAGGAAATTAACCCTGAATATTCATTGGAGGGACTGATGCTGAAGCTTCAATACTCTGGCCACCTGATGTGAAGAGCTGACTCATTAAAAAAGACCCTGAGGCTGGGAGAGATTGAAGGCAGGAGGAGAAGGAGACAACAGAGGATGAGATGGTTGGATGGCATCACTGACTCAGTGGACACGAGTCTGAGCAAACTCTGGGCGATGGTGAAGGACAGGGAAGCCTGGTGTCCTGCAGTCCATGGGTTCACAAAGAGTTGGACACAACTGAGCAACTGTAGAACAATATTTAAATGAATACAAATATGTAATCAATTTCTGTGTTCATTGTTTCTTGTGCATCTTTTCCCATTGTTTGATTTTGCAGATTTTCTCCTTCTAAAATATCTTTTAATGCTTCTTTTAGTGAGAGACTTGAGTTTACACTTTGGGTCTTTATTTTTCTCTCACTGTTGTAGGATAGTTTATCTACATATAGTATTTTAGGCCCAGCACTCATAAGTTCTGTTTTCTTCTGCTGCTGCTGAAAGAGCTATCATTTATTTATATACAATATATTTTTAACTCTGATTTTTAGTTGGTTGTTATGGACTGAATGTTTGTGTCCTTCGAAAATGGTGAAGCTTCAACTCCCAATGTGACTATGTTTGGACACTGGGTCTTTATGGAGGTAGTTTGGGTTAAATGAAGTTATAAGAGTGAGGCCCTGATCAGGTCGGGTTAGTGTCCACAGAAGAAGAGGCACGAGAGAGCTCACATTCTCTCTCGCCCTGCCACAGGAGGGCACGGTGAGAAGGCAGCCACCTACAAGTCAGGAAGACAGCTCTCGCCAGAAACTACCGGGTTGGCCAGACTGGCTGTTTGGTCTTTTCCATAAGATGGCTCTAGCAGCATTTAGTTGTCTTTAACTTTGTTCATAACAATTTTGTTAGATTGTATCCTGAGAGCTGTCATATCGCATGCCTTTTTAAAAAACTTTTCAAAACTGGTGAATTTTTGTATAGCCATTTTAATATTAGATAGAAGAATCAAAAGCAATATTTTCAGCATATTATGCTTTATCATTTCAAGAAAGGTGAAAACACAACAAGAAAAGATTTAGGCGGTGTATGGAGAAGTGCTATGACTGATCAAATGTGTCGAAAGTGGTTTGCAGAGTTTTGTGCTGGAGATTTCTCACTGGATGATGCTCAATAAATCAGTTTGATCTTGGACTTCCCAGCCTCCAAACCTATGAGAAATAGATGTCTGCTGTTTAAACCACCTAGCCTATAGTATTTTTTTATAGCAGCCCAAGCAGACTCATACATCAGTCTGCCTCCTGTCTTTGATGTTATGCAGTTTCACTGCAATATGTGTAATTGTGGGCCAATTTTTATTTAATTGCCATTGTATTAAGAGATACTTTTGATCCAAGAATTCATAGTTACTCAACTCAGGAAAATTACTAGCCATTTATTTAAATATCACTTCTCTTCCATTCCCTCTGCTCTCTCTGTAACTTTTATCAAAGAAAGCTGGAAGTCTGTCAATTTATCTTTCATATCTCTAAACTCACAGGGTAAGTTTCTGTGTACTGTTCTCCAATCTGTTAACTCATACTTCAGTGGTATCTAGGAATCAGTGTACCCTATCCATTGTGTCTTTATTTGAATAACTACATTTTTCATCTCACTTTTTTAATGTACACCTGGGGCTTCCCTTATGGCTCAGCTGGTAAAGAGTCTGCCTGTAATGCGGGAGACCTGGGTTCGATCCCCAGGTTGGGAAGATCCCTTGGAGAAGGGAAAGGCTACCCATTCTAATATTCTGGCCTGGAGAATTCCATGGACTATACAGTCCATGGGGTCACAAAGAGTTGGACACGACTGAGTGACTTTCGCTTCACTTCATATATACATCTGATCTTTTTTATTTGTGTTTTTCATAATTACTTATTTTTTTAAATAATTTTATTTATTTACTATTGGCTTCACTGAGTCTTCATTGCTTTGTGTGGCTTTCTCTTTGCGTGGTGAGTGGGGGCTACTCTTCATTGTAGTGCCCGGGTTTCTCACTGAAGTGGTTTCTCTTGTTGCAGAGCTCAGGCTCTAGGCCCATGGGCTTCAGCAGTTGCAGCATGCAGGCTTGGTAGCTGGGGCTCACAGGATCGAGAGCGTGAGCTCAGCAGTGGTGGTGCACAGGCTTAGCTGCTCCATGGTATGTCGAAACTTCTTGGACCAGGTATTGAACCTGTGTCCCTGGCATTGGCAGGCGATTCTTATCCACTGTGACTCCTGTGAAGTCCTCATAATTACTAATGAAAGTTATGCTTTCTTTTTTTTTAAGGCCAGGGGACATCCTCTACGTACTTATTATAAAGTTTCCTTTTTAGTCTATTCTGTAAAATTAATTTCATTTGGGATAATTTCTTATTCTTACAATTGAGTCTCTTACTTGTGTTTCTTGATTTGCAGTTTTGGAACTGCAAGTTCCTTCTGAGTCTGTTCTCACTTTTGTTATTTTGTTCCTCTCTCTGACCCCATTTCTTCTTAGCCCTCCAGGCCCGCAATTTAGAAGCAGGTGGGCGTTACAGCCCCGCGGGGACATGGCAGCGGCAGGCCTAGAACCAGCAGGCAGCTGGGCTCAGTTCCGGCAGTGAGGGTGCGTGCTTGTCCTTGCTTTCCTCAGTCCACAACTCCCGTCTAAGTCTCAGTCAGCGCGCTGACAGTCTCCCTTCCCTCTCACACACCCAGGCTTTCTTCATGACCAGTGAGCTCTTAAAGAAGGCCCTGACTTCAAGCCTTGTGGCTTCCCTGATTGCTCAGATGGTAAAGAATCTGCTTGCAATGCAGGAGACCAGGTTCAATTCCCGGGTTGGGAAGATCCCCTGGAGAAGGGCAACCCACTCCAGTATTTTTGCCTGGAGAATCCCGTGGACAGAGGAGCCTGGTCCATGGGGTTGCAAAGAGTTAGACATGACTGAGAGACTAACACTTCAAGCCTTACTCTGGTTTCTCAATGTCTGCAGAGTACTTTCTGTCCCTTTATTTCATGGGAGCCATACTCTTCACAGCTTCTGCCTCCATCCAACCCACAGCATGAGAAGCTTCAGCCCCTGGTCAGCTTTTTGCAAGTCTCTTCTTTTGTGATCCACAGAGATGGTTACTTCACATCTGAGGTTGGTGATGCTCATTTTTTGTTTTCTCTTTCCTTATGTTCCTCAGAGACATGAATTCAGGGAAGCAGTTTCCAAACTGCAAACAAAATGTAAATTAGCAACCTAGTCCTCCTTCCCAAAGTTGCAAGTATCCCCAAAATGAAACTTAAAAAAGGACAAGGGGGTCATATGTGAATGCCTGTCATTTCTCTCTGGAGTCAGAGAAGGATCTTCACTTACTAAAGCTTCTTTGTCCAAAAGAACAGTGTGGTGAGGAAGGCAAAGAGACCCACTGCTCTTGGCCTCCACCTACCCTTGATATTTGGGAACTTCTCCTTTTAGATCTAAGCTATTTATTGATCAAACAAACCAGAACAGGACTTCGGAAAGAACATGAAAGACTCATAGAATCTTTCCCACTCATTCAAGTGTAAAAACTTCAGGTAGAAAGAATGGGATGGAAAGAGAATACAGTAAATATTTTGATATGGCATATAGTTTTTGGCTATGCTGGGGCGTGGACATCTGAGTCTCCAGTGTCTGTGACATTGTCCTTAAATAGTTACTGGATAAATAAAGGAATATAACTTAGTCTGGAATCAATAAGAGGAAAACCCACA
This sequence comes from Redunca redunca, assembly GCA_006410935.1. NCBI lineage: Eukaryota > Metazoa > Chordata > Mammalia > Artiodactyla > Bovidae > Redunca > Redunca redunca. Next base: position 136,638 of record SJYQ01001961.1, read on the forward strand.
ACACAGGTAGCTTTCCTTCCCATGGAAAGGGACTTCTTCCTTGCCTATGAGCATATAGGGAGAAATCTCACTTTCTGTTGGAACAATACAATCTGGCACCCTCCTGTTGCATACCACTACAACTCTCTCATCTGTTTATCCACTGGGAACTTCCCAGAATTGGTCTCATTGGGGTACCAGGTGGGAATGAGATGAGGCACATCAATTTCAGGACTGACTTCCAGGGCTTTACTTTGTGTGCTTATTTTTGGTTTTGCTTTTTGCCAAGCCTACCCTAACACAGCCAGTTTTCCATTTAGCTGCACTACCCATTCAAATATTTATTGAGCATTTACTGATAGTAACAGCTCCTATTTAATAGAGACCATCTGTATGCATGACAGTGCATTTTACATACCCACTTAATCTTTACAACAGCTAGTCATTCAAAGTAGGCACCATTATGTTCATTTTTCAATAGAGAAAACAGGCTTAGAAAAGTCCTGTAGTTTCTCAAAGTCACCCAGGCTAGAGCTTGACTTTGGATATGACTCCAAAACCCATAATGTTTTTGTTATTACAATCTGAAGACACCTGTTCTTTCGTATAGAGAAACTGTGTGCTACAGGTTATGGCCCTAGTTTTTAATACTGAGGCAAGGCCAGCTTAAAACAGCTTACTCTAGGGCTGTCACCTGGCTTTATATATCCATTTTCCCCTCCACCTCAATTCTGCCATTTGTGCTTCTGGGGTCTGTGCCCCGACAACCCTCAACTACAGGCAGAATCAGACAGAGGCAACAAGAGCTTGAGGGTCCCTGCTGGCACTCGACTCTGGGCCCTTCTCAGTCAGGGCCCTGAGGCTTGGTGGTTTTTCTGCTGCTGGAGCTCTGAGGATTTTTCTCCTTTTTGAGCTTATTTTTACCACTTGCAATGGTGCCCAGATCTTGCGGTAAGGGCCTTGGCCCTGAAGATGGTATATAATAGGCAGAAAAATGCAGTGGGCCTTAGAAGAACTGAGAGGTCTCCAGAGAGTGCAAGGCCTCAAAGCACGAAGGAAAGGAAAAGTGGGGCTGGTTCCCCAGAAATGCACATGGGCTCTAACCCCCACCCACTCCTCTGTCCTGTTTATTAATTCCCTGGACAGCCTAGGAGAGCCACGGGCCTCCACTCACCAAAACATCACTCCCTACTTCATCCTGAGAACAAACGTGCTAAGTGCTTTGTGTCCCTTACTTCATTTAATCCACATGACATCCTAGAAGGTGTAGGTGCTATGTCTCCACATTACAAATAAGAAAATCAAGGGACAGAGAAGTCTTATAATTTACACAAAACCACACAGCTAGTAAATGACAGAGTTAGGATTCGAAACCAAGCAGTTTGATGTACAGGCTATACACTAAACTACTACAGAAATAACCTCCTAGTGAGAACCAGGAAAGATGGATGTAAAATATGTATGTCTCTATAATGAATAATAGTTATACAGATTTGGGAGGATTGGGTAATACTAGGACAACATTGCATTTTTTAAAATATTTATTCATTTATTTAGCTACATTGGGTCTTCATTGCGGCATGCAGGTTCCTTAGTTGTGGCATGAGAACTCTTAGCTGAGGCATGTGTGATCTAGTTCCCTGACCAGGGATCAAACCCAGGCCCCATGCACTGGGAGTGAGGAGTCTTAGCCACTGGACCACGCGAGAAATCCCAACACCATATTTTGACAGGTGAAAAGGCTAGTTCTGTGACCTTTCCACACACTGTCTTCTGAAGGACACATGTTCATTTGGGAGGGGACAGAAGGGCTCTTGACCCACAGCACATCTGACCCATAGCAGTCCCTCAATAAATGCTAGCTGTAGTAGAAGCTCTTTTAAATAACCTCCACCTACCAGAATCACCCTTTTGACAATTCTCCGTTCACCCTGTACAAGGTACTTGACTGACTGATGCCACCACGCCGAATTCCAAGGACTACTAGGTTATGCTCTAGTCTATCCGCACTTTCTGCTCCTTCCAGGGAAACTGTTTGTAAGTCACCTGGCTTATCCTCAAAACCAGTTTTGCCAATTGTATTTATTATTTGAATTATCACATATAATTCATCCTGATTCAAGCATGCCCAATGCTAGCCAATTCCAGAAATCTAACCCATGTTCAAAGGATGAAGCTGTGTCATAATACAAGAGCTTCCCTAGTAGCTCAATTGGTAAAGAATCTGCCTGCAATGCAGGAGACTGGGGTTCGATCCCTGGGTCGGGAAGATCCCCTGGAGAAGGAAATGGCAACTCACTCCACTATGCTTGCCTGGACAGAGGGCCTGGTAGGCTACAGTCTGTGGGATCACAAAGAGTTGGACATGCCTGTGTGACTTTCACTTTCATAATACAAAATGTTAAAAAGACTGTCCAAATATCACTATCATATAAAGAGCTTTTATAACTCAAGAAGAAAATGACAAATAACTTAATAGAAAAATGAGCCAAGGATAAGAACAGACAATTTACAAATAGCCAAAAACCACAGCAATGAACCCAATCTTACTTGCTGCTGCTGCTAAGTCAGTTCAGTCGTGTCCGACTCTGTGCGACCCCATAGACGGCAGCCCACCAGGCTCCCCCGTCCCTGGGATTCTCCAGGCAAGAACACTGGAGTGGGTTGCCATTTCCTTCTCCAATGCATGAAAGTAAAAAGTGAAAGTGAAGTCGCTCAGTCATGTCCGACTCATAGCAACTCCATGGACTGCAGCCTACCAGGCTCCTCTGTCCATAGGATTTTCTAGACAAGAGTACTGGAGTGGGGTGCCTTCTCCAAATCTTACTTGAGGTTAAGCAAAAATTAACAGAGAGATAACATTTATTCTCCATTAGGTTGACCAAAGTTTAAATGATGGATGTCATCTGGTTTTGGCAAGATGTGGGCAATCAAATTGCTACCAGTAACTTCTTGCATGTAGTAGAAACAATAAATTCATATACATAAATACATTCTTAAGTAATGGGATTTTCAGTGTTTTCAGATGCAGCTAAATGAAAGGCAGAACTTTCCCTCAGAAGGAAGAAGAACTGTTCTAAACCTATTAATCACTATTCTAAAACTGAAGTTGCAAAAACATTTAGAGTCATGTAATACCACCAAAAGAAGAGGTGATAACACACACTCTCTGAAGAGGACTACTGTGATTTAGAAGATGACTTCCAGTGTGCTGGCTCAGACACCCTTCTCCCAACTCTGCACTCCCCCCTTGGCAGGTACGGCAGCACCCATCCTGGTAGGCCTAGCTTGGGGTTCGCGATCCCCATGGTGGACGCCATGAGGTTCAGAGCAGCACCCCTCTCTCTTTCCCACACAAAAGTGTACAAGGCTCAGACTCCACCAGGGTGAACAGTTTGCCTCTCACATTCTGTGATCAGAGCATTGCTATGTCTCCAGGCTCTCATGCTTGAAACAGACTTGCTGGTATTTGAGCCCTCAGGACACCCAGTGCCTGCAATAAAATAAAGACCCAGCTTCTCTCTGAGACCCACTGAGCCAAGGACATAGTGTTCTATCTATACAATGAAATGCAGATTTCCCAATAAAAGGCAAAATTCTTGACTTTGGGAGGTTGAATAGGATGAAAAAGAATTCCAGCTGGTTAAAGTTATGGCAGTGAAAAAAGTCTTGTCTGAAAGTAATTCTTGTGTCTGAGCCCAAGATGCTGTCATCTTGCCATGGATTGTTAAAATACTCACTCACGGCCTGCTCCAGTCCTCAAAGCTGTGCCCTGAAACAGTCTAAATTGGTCAGTAAGCACACTGGTTCAGTCTTGCTGCCTTCCCTTCTGAAATTAAGAATATTTCAGCTGACTACTGCCAGGGCATAATGTACAGGAGGCTGTATTTAGTTAAAAACTGGTTGGACACTGTGATTACATGTTAAAATCATGAAAGAAATGTCAAGAATCCTCCTTCCTGCTGTATATTTGAAAGAGGAGAGTCATAAATACAGTCAGCTGTGCCCCATGGGCCTAATAAGGTGGGCTCTGGAGCGAGGCTACTGGGTTCTTTCCAAGGGACCATCACTTCCAGCTCGGGGACCCTGCCTAAGTCTCCTGCAACCTCTGTCCCCCCACTTCCTCATCTGAAATATGGAGATACTAACAGAGCTAGTGCAGTGGTGGAATCCCAGCTGAGCTGTTTCAAATCCTGAAAGATGATGCTGTGAAAGTGCTGCACTCAATATGCCAGCAAATTTGGAAAACTCAGCGCTGGCCACAGGACTGGCAAAAGTCGGTTTTCATTCCAATCCCAAAGAAAAGCAATGCCAAGGAATGTTCAAACTACTGCACAGTTGCACTCATCTCACATGCTAGCAAAATAATGCTCAAAATTCTCCAAGCCTGACTTCAATAGTACGTGAACCACGAACTTCCAAATGTTCAAGCTGTGTTTAGAAAAGGCAGAGGAACCAGAGATCAAATTGCCAACATCCGTTGGATCACAGAAAAAGCAAGAGAGCTCCAGAAAAACATCTGCTGCTGCTTTATTGACTATGCCAAAGCCTTTGACTGTGTGGATCACAACAAACTGTAGAAAATTCTTCAAGAGGTGGGAATACCAGATGGTAATACCAAGGAATACATCCTGAGAAATCTGTATGCAGGTGAATAAGCAACAGTTAGAACCAAACATGGAACAACAGACTGGTTCAAAATTAGGAAAGAAGTACATCAAGGCTGTATATTATCACCCATATTTTACTTATATGTAGAAGGCATCATGTGAAATGCTGGGTTGGATGAAGCACAAGCCAGAATTAAGATTTCAGGGAGAAATATCAATAACCTCAGATACGCAGATGACACCACCCTTAGGGCAGAAAACGAAGAAGAACTAAAGGGTTTCTTGATGCAGGTGAAAGAGGAGAATGAAAAAATTGGCTTAAAAGTCAACATTCAAAAAGCTAAGATCATGGCATCCAGTCTCATCACTTCATGGCAAATAGATGGGGAAACAATGGAAACAGTGACAGACTTTATTTTGGGGGGCTCCAAAATCACTGCAGATGGTGACTGTAGCCATGAAATTAAAAGACACTTGCTCCTTTGTAAGAAAATCTATGACCAACCTAGATAACATATTAAAAAGCAGAGACATCACTTTGTCAACAAAGATCCATCTAGTCAATGCTATGGTTTTTCCTGTAGTCATGTATGGATGTGAGAGTTGGACTATAAAAAGCTGAGCGCCGAAGAATTGATGCTTTTGAACTGTGGTATTGGAGAAGATTCCTGAGAGCTTCTTGGACTGCAAGGAGATCAAACCAGCCCATCCTAAAGGAAATCAGTCTTGAATATTCTCTGAGAGGACTGATACTGAAGCTGAAACTCCAATACTTTGGCTACCTGATGTGAAGAACTGACTCACTGGAAAAGACCCTGATGCTAGGGAAGATTGAAGGCAGGAGGAGAAGGGGATGATAGGGGATGAGACGGGGGGATGACAGGGGATGAGACGGTTGGATGACATCACTGACTCGATGGATATGAGTTTGAGCAAGCTCCAGGAGTTGGTGATGGACAGGGAGGCCTGGCGTGTTGCAGCCCATGGAGTTGCAAAGAGTGGGACATGACTGAGCGACTGAACTGAACTGAACAGAGCTCAGGACATAGGATCATCAGAAGGGGAAAATGAATATACCCATTTAAAGTGTCACTCTCCAAGGAAGCGCTCAAATGTCAGTTCTCACCTCTGGAAGAGAGAAGGGGTGGGTTAGAGCAGATGCTGAAGGGCCTGAATGTCTGTCGTCGGTGTGACAACCTATGTAGAAGGCATTTATTCATGTGCTCTGCCGAAGCTGTCCTCTGGCCGCTTCATGTGTTAGGTCCTTCAGCACTTACCTCATACCTCTTCTTATGGGTGTCACCCCCCACAACTAGATGGTAAGCTCCTGGAGGGCAGGAGCAGTGTCCTAACCTACTGCAGAGTTTGGTCCCCAGTAAGCACTCAGCAAATACCTGATTGACAGTGCCAGCTGTTTACATGCAGAATGAACTGGACTCAAAATTAATCATACAAACTCCATTTAAATTGGCTTTTCAAGAAGTGCAGCTAGATCTTGCAGGATCCATTCAAAACCAGAGACAGAGCTGGGTCTCTGATCGATCAGACAACAACACTAGAAGCTGCCAGCCTTGCGCAGGCAGTGTGCTCTCTCACTCACTGTCTGGGATCTTGTTTCTTTCAGCAGGAGCATCCTGCTCGCCCTGTAGAGCTCCAGGCCCACAGAGATCCCATGCAGAATCTAGGCAAGCAGTCTGCGTCTTTCCCCAGGAAGCCTTAGCCCTGTTGGCTCAGCATCAGCCATCTGGACTGGTGCCTGTGCCACCTGGAATATTTAGAGACCAGCTCCAGTTCACAATCCTAGCTTCTTACTCTGACTTCCTGACCACGTGTTCTCAAATTGCCAAGTTGCGCAATTTAAGTTGGAGAAGGCTATTTCTGGAGGCCATTTGTAAATTCAGCAAGCTTCCCTGAGGGTCTTTTATATTTCAGAAACTAACCGAATTCTTAAAATACTGAAACCTAATAAAAATTACTAACATGCCATTTATTGAATGAAGCAACAGTTAGAACTGGACATGGAACAATAGACTGGTTCCAAATCAGGAAAGGAGTATATCAAGGCTGTATATTGTCACCCTGCTTATTTAACTTATATGCAGAGTACCTCATGAGAAATGCCGGACTGGATGAAACACAAGTTGGAATCAAGATTGCAGGGAGAAATATCAATAACCTCAGATATGCAGATGACACCACCCTTATGGCAGAAAGCAAAGAAGAACTAAAAAGCCTCTTGATAAAAGTGAAAGCGGAGAGTGAAAAAGTTGGCTTAAAGCTCAACATTCATAAAACTAAGATCATGGCATGCGGTCCCATCACTTCATGGCAAATAGATGGGGAAACAATGGAAACAGTGACAGACTTTATTTTGGGGGGCTCCAAAATCACTGCAGATGGTGAGTATAGCCATGAAATTAAGAGACACTTGCTCCTTGGAAGAAATGCTATGACCAACCTAGATAGCATATTAAAAAGCAGAGACATTACTTTGCCAACAAAGGTCTGTCTAATAAAAGCTATGGTTTTTCCCAGTGGTCATGTATGGATGTCAGAGCTGGACTGTAAAGAAAGCTGAGCGCCAAAGAATTGATCCTTTTGAACTGTGGGGTTGGAGAAGACTCTTGAGAGTCCCTTGGAGTGCAAGGAGATCCAACCAGTCAGTCCTAAAGGAAATCAGTCCTGAATATTCATTGGAAGGACCAATGCTGAAGCTGAAACTCCAATACTTTGGCCACCTGATGCGAAGAGCTGACTCACTTGAAAAGACCCTGATGTTGGGAAAGACTGAAGGCAGGAGGAGAAGGGGATGACAGAGGGTGAGGTGGCTGGATGGCATCACCGACTCAATGAACATGAGTTTGAGTAAGCTCCAGGAATTGGTGATGGGCAGGAAAGACTGGCATGCTGTAGTCCATGGGGTCACAAAGAGTCGGACACAACTGAGTGACTGAACTAAACTGAAGTATGTGTCAGGTAATGTGTTAGTTGCCTTCGATCCATTGTCTAATTTAATTCAGGGAGATTGGCATTTTTCTCATTTTACAGATGAGGAAAATGAGGCACAGAAATAAAAGTAACTTGCTTGAGCTCCCATGATTAGTGAGCTGCAGAGGTGGGTTAAGTTTTGAGAGTAGGCACTCTGATCCTGATGCTTGGTGACTCTCCCTGCCTACTTAATCTGTTTCTCTTCTCTAGCTTTTATGACTCTTGTTCACATCACCCTTACCACCTAGACTCTACAGAGCTAGACTAATTGGACCTTGCATATTTCACGGGCTTTTATGGACCAGGATTGAGGTGACAGGCTTGCAAATCCCTGACACTAAACCAACAAGGCCGAGTTCAGGTTGGATTTAATCATATCCCCTTCCAGCGCTGCTTGCCTGCCTCCTCCCTGGTTTATTCCCCCTTCCCTAACTCATCCTCCCTTTTCTAAAAATCTGCCTCCCAATGTACTCAGTCAGGTACCCCATGGGTTCCCCAACTCAACCCCAAGTAAAACTCACCCCCCTTCCTGACTCCTCTGCCGAAGCTTTACACTGAGGTGCCTGGCACTCAGGTTGAAACCTCAGAGTCACCAGCATGAGAAGGTAACAGAGCATAGTGGATAAAAATAGGAGCTCTGGGTTCAAATTCTGGATCTAACTGTACCAGCTGCAGGACCTGTGAACAAGTTACTTAATGTAACTCTCAGTTTCTTCATCTGCAAAATGGGGAAAAAACAGTACCTAACAAAAAAAGAAAGTGTTTTGCCTCAAATGCAGCAGGAACAACTGGATATTCATTAGTGAAAAAAATAATTTTGACCCCTCCCACTTTATAAGATCTGGAGGATGAAATGGCAACTCACTGCAGTATTCTTGCCTGGATAATCCCATGGACAGAGAAGCACAGCAGGCTACGGTCTATGGGGTCACAAAGAGTAGGACACGACTGAGTGCACACACACACACACACACACTTCATATGGCACACAAAAATTAATTTAAGATGGATGACAGATCTAAACATAGAAATTAAAGCTAGAAAGCTTCTAGAAGAAAATATAAGAGACGATCTTTGTAATATGGGAGTCAGAAAAGCTTCTTAGGACATGGGGAAAAAAACAACTTTACAAAGAAAATGATAAATTAGATCTCAAAATTTAAAACAGAAAACACTGTTAAGAAAATGAATAGAGGACTTTCCTAATGGTCCAGTGTTTAGGACGCCAGGTTCCCAATGCAGGGCCATGGATTTGATCCCTGCTGAGGAAATTAAGATCCTGCACACCACAAAGCACAACCAAAAAAAAAAGGGAAAATGAATAGGCAAGCCAAAATTAGGGAAAAGGTTTGCAAATCACATACCTGACACGTAAGTAGTATTTAGAATAAAGAAAGAATTCGTAAAACTCAATAATAAAATGACAAAAAACATGATTTTTTAAAATGGACAAAATAGTTGAATAATTTAAATAACACTTCAGAAAGAAAGACATAGAATTGTCAATAAGCACATGAAAAAATTCTTAGTATCACTAACCATTGCTGCTGCTAAGTCACTTCAGTTGTATCCAACTCTGTGCGACCCCATAGACAGTAGCCCACCAGACTCCCCCATCCCTGGGATTCTCCAGGCAAGAACACTGGAGTGGGTTGCCATTTCCTCCTCCAATGCATGAAAGTGAAAAGTGAAAGTGAAGTTGCTCAGTCGTGTCCGACTCTTAGCGACTCCATGGACTGCAGCCTACCAGGCTCCTCTGTCCATAGGATTTTCTAGGCAAGAGTACTAGAGTGGGGTGCCACTGCCTTCTCTAATCATTAAGCATTAGGGAAGTGTAAATTACAACCATTTTGGTATACTGCTACATATTCACCAGAATGGCTAAAATATAAAGTCTGATAATGCTGGGGGCTGGAGCTGACAAATAATGATATGCCTCAAAGATTATAACTGGTACATCCCTTTAAAAATTTATCCAATTTATAATACCTTCAATTATTCAGTGTTCAACAAATAATGTATTGACTGCCTAGATGTGACAGTCACTATTTAATATTGGATAAAAATCTCTGCCCTCCACAAGCTTACCACCTAGTAGAGAAACAGACAGTATGTGAGACAAGAAAAGAATATATAAACCATGTTGTATATGGGTTAAGTATAAGGAGGAGAAAACAAAGCCAGGAGAGGGGCCATAAAATATCAGGGGTGGGGTTAATATTGTAGAGAAGGTGGCCAGGAAGAGGCCTCCTGGAGAAGGTGACTCAAATAAAGTCCTGTTGGAAAGGCCTAGATGGGAAATACTAGGTCCTGATAGCTGTCCCCTATTAAGCACCCTTCCCATGTTAGCTGCTCACACCCCCATCAGCTAGACAGACCTCACAGCAATCCTCAGGGTCAAGGAGCTTCTCTAAAATGTCAACTCTGGGACTTCCTCAGTGGTCCAGTGGTTAAGGCTCTGAGCTTTCACTGCCAAGGGTGTGGGTTTGATCTCTGGTCAAGGAACTAACATGCCACGTGGTATAACCAAACTAAAAAAAATAAATAAATAAGATGTCAAGTTTCAAACAAGAATTACATGATGCCAAAGCAGGAAGGGCCCGCAGAAGCCATCCAGTCTCACCCCCTCACCTTTCAGAAGAGAAACAGAAGCTATGGTGTTCCAGCTGGCCAGAGACTCCACCTGAGATCGCATGTCTGCCCAGTCCTGAGCTCCTCTTCTCCACTCAATACTGGAAAACCACTTTCCCTTGGCAACTAAGCCCTTTTGCCCTTGGTTGCATCACCCCAGCCACATGCGCCTGGTCTCTACATCTGTCACTGACATAGCCCAAGACCAGTCCCCAGGGCGGTAGGTAGGTAGGGGGGGGTCCAAGATTAGAAGCAGCACCACCGTGAGACAGCGGCCAGCACTCCCACCAACAGCATCACCACTGTCTATAACACAATCAAGCACCCTCCACAACACAGTCAGTGATACAGGAAATGGACATTTTCCACTTTTCCTTCTTAACTGCTCTGTTGTGGGTTGAACTGGGTCCTCCAAAAAGTCATGTTGAAATCCCACCCCTGCCCTCCCCATGCACCCTGTGAATACAACCTTATTTGGAAATAGAGTCTTTGCAAGTTATGATGAATTCGCATGGAAATAGGGTGGGCCCTAATCAAATGACTGATGTCCTCACAACAAGAGAGAAAATTGGACACATACACAACATAGAGAGACACAGAAGAGAGGGCCATACAAAGACGGAGGCAGAGACTGGAGGGATGCATGCATAAGCCAAGGAATGCCAATGGCTTGCCAGCAAACCATCAGATGCTGAGACAAGGAAGGACGCTTCCTAGAGCCTTCAGAGGGAGCATGGCTCTGCCAACACCTTGATTTCAGGCTTCCAGCCTCTACATCACTTTGTCGACAAAGGTCCATATAGTCAAAGCTATGGTTTTTCCAATAGTCATGTACAGATATGAGAGTTGGACCATAAAGAAGGCTGAGCATCGAAGAACTGATGCTTTCCAACTGTGGTGCTGGAGGAGACTGTTGAGAGTCCCTTGGACTGCAAGGAGATCAAACCAATCAATCCTAAAGGAAGTCAGTCATGAATAGTCTTTGAAAGGACTGATGCTAAAGGTGAAACTCCAATACTTTGGCCACCTGAAGCGAAGAGCTGACTCACTGGAAAAGACCCTGATGCTCAGAAATAAAAGGCAGGAGGAGAAAGAGATGACAGAGGATGAGATGGTTGGATGGCATCACTGACTCAATGGACATAGTCTGAGCAAACTCCAGGAGATAGTGAAGGACAGGGAAGCCTGGCGCACTTGGCTTGGGGTCTACCGGGTCACAAAGAATCGGACACAACTGAGCAACTGAACAACAACAAGCCTATAGGATGTGAAAGAATATGTTTCTATTGTTCTAAGCCACCCAGTGTGTGATGCGTTGTTTACAGCAGCCCTAAGAAACTAGCAACTCCCTCACATATAAAAAGTCTGGAGGCACTCATGGTTCCCATACACGGGCTTCCTCCCTACAATTTCAGGAAAAGCCCCCAGAAGCAGTTCCCACCTCCCTCACCACCACTCCTCAGCCATCCTATCTACCAACAGTGCATATGCTGTCTGCCCAGGGAGCCTGCAGGAAGCGGGTGGGAGGCTAGCCACTCCTAGGGTTTGGGGTACAATTTGCTGAACACCTTGGTCTACGTCTTGCTGTGGGCACAACCTGTTTTATACAGTTTGGCTCCAAACAGTCTCGAATCTGTTGGCCTTCATTAACAATGACTGAGGGTCCCTGTAACAGGCTGAGAGAGAGGCCACAGGGAAGTATCGTCCACAGGAGATGAATCACTCTCATGGGCCCAATAGTGGCCTGTTAATCAGGAAATTGTTCAAGCAATAGGCTTTGGGTGATATGGAAAAAAAGCCAAAAAAGAGGATCATACCTTTCAACCTGGTAATGCTGTTCTTGGAATATAATCCAAGGAAATGACACAGAAAAAAAAATCCCTTTGGACAAAGATATTTATAGCAGTGTTACTCAGAATTGTGGACTAAAAACTGGAAAAGTTAATTGCAGAACAGTTTAAAGAGAGTATCATAATAATACCTAACATTTCCTGAGCCCTTACTATATGGCAGGCAACATGCCAAGTGTTTTGGTTGGATTATTTCATTTCACTCTCACAAAAACCTTATGACAAAGCTGTATCATCCTTATTTTAGAGCTAAAGCTATTCAAGGTCACACAACTAGGAAGTGACAAGTAACCACTATTTTTTGCCCTCTGCTTAAAATAGTGACTTTACTATGGCCATGTGAAGCTGGGCAAGTTCTTTTTAACTTCCCTGAGCCTTAGATCCTCAACTATAAAACAGAAATAAGCATAATAAGACTTATTATTAATTAATCTAATAAGTCTAACATTATTAATAATAAGACATCGTAAGACTGATAAAAATTAAATGCAAACTGCGTGAAACATTAAATAAACTATAAAATATTATCCAAATGAAAAGTACTTATAGCCACTCAATGATAACTGAATACCTTATGTGGTGGGGGTCCAATTGTAGTCTATTTTGCATGCCGAGTTGAACAGTTAGAATTTTATCTTTCATGCAGTAAAGATTAACATTGTTTTTTAACCAGGGATATTACAAGCGTATCTCTGTTTCAATGTTGTCTTAAGGTACAATAATAGAAAATCATCTCAGGATGATAAAGCTGGAACTCTATTTAATTTCCAATCCTCAACAAACTTTATGAGCTCTCATAAAAACCCTGGTTAGATTCCTCCATAGGGCGGGCAGAATGGGCCTGGAAGCAGCAGTTTCCTTAATTCACTGACTTCCTGCAGGAAACACAGGGGCCTCATCCCCCAAGAGCTGGACCCAGGGGTCTAGAATGCCAGCAAAGGGAAGCAGAGACCCTGGGGCATACAAAGAGTGGGAATGTCCCAAAGGCACTTCAGGGGGACTCTCCTCACCCCTCCCTTAGTCCATGGAGCGGTAAGGATAGCACAAATGTGTTATGCCCCCAGTGAGGGCCTACACATGTATAACTGGGGGGGGGGGCAGTGCGGTTATGACTGTCACCAGGTCCCAGAGGCCTGGCACCATCAAATATCAGGCAATTATGACTGGTTCCACTAACTAGGGTCTGGCACAATCCCAGGATCCTGTTCCCATCCCAGTGAACCAGGCTCAATAAGATAAAAGCACCAAACAACCTAAGGCCTCACCCACACCAGGTAGTCAGCCCCTCTCTGCCCCAGAAAAAATTCAGAAACTCAGCCCCTTCAGGAAAAAATATCTGAGGTGGGAGAAAGTGACCAATAGCCCCTCTCCATACCCTAGACTTCTAATGGATTTTCCCATCATGTCTGAAACTTGCTTTGCATTTCTCTATAGACTTGCCCACCACTCCTCACTTAATATCCTTCAGAGTGCCCTCTCATCTCTCAGGAAAGGGTTGACATGTTTAATGTAACCCTAGCAACAATGCTGGGAGGTTGTGAGCATCTTCATTATAGAAATGAGTGAAGGTAAGTTCAGACCAGCTAAATAATTTCCCAAGCTCATCCATCTAGTACGTTGTTGAGGTGGGATTCAAACCCAGGTCTGCGGAGCTGCAAAGCCCAGACCCTTCCCATCAACCACACACCCACTGTCCCAATCAATGAGAAGCAGCTGAGATGGAATCTGTGTACTGCCTGCACAGAATCTGTCTGGTGCACGGAGTTGCCACGGCACAATGTGGTCAATGCACAGCTGCCCGGAGACACAGTGGTCAGCCATGCTCCCGTTCAGCAGGCAGACTGGCCCACCCCTCCTGCTCTGACTCTCCCACACACCTGCAAACCCCTCAGTAGAAGGAGACCAGGGCCCTTGCAAGGACTTAGTCAAGCCCTTTCAGAACACCAGCACCGGGGCTGGCATCCGGATGCCTGAATTCTTGTGCCAACCACAACTCTCAGGAAAAGGAGAGAGTAATTAGAAAGCAGGTCCCCACACACCAGACTTAAGTCATGTTTCCAAAATAGCCTCTGAAATGAAAGATCAGCCTGTGCCTGCAGTGACAGCGCTTGGACCCAACCCTCCACACAACCCCCATTTCCTCTAGGCCACTGAGAGAACTGTAAAGCACGGTCAGCAGAAGGACCATGAACACATACAGCTCTTCCCACACAGCCATGATATTTACTGACCACCACTTTATGCTTGACGGGAGATAAGTGATATTACTCCTGAGGAGCTCCCAGCTCAATGACAAGCTAAGAAACAAAGACAAGGACAGGTGCAGACCAGATGCTCTAAACTAAGTGGAGTTTATCTTGGGAATGCAAGGCTGGTTCAACATTTAAAAATCAATCAACCAATACAATATTACAAAGTAATTAACCTCCAATTAAAATAAACAAATTTATATTTTAAAAAAAAGAAAGGAAAAGACAAAAAAAAAGAAAAAAAATCAATGTAATTCACTACATTAACGGACTATAGCAGGGCTGGGCAAACTATGTCCCATAGGCCAGATTCAGCCTATTGTCTATTTTTGTAAATAAAGTTTTACTGAAACACAGTCATGACCATTCATTAACATTATGGCTGCTTTCATGCTACAAACAAACAAAAAAAAAGAAGAGTTGAATACTTGTGACATAGTATAGCCTGCTAAGTTAAAAATTTTTACTATTGGCTCTTTTCAGAAAAATTTTGTTGACTGTTGCTTGAAATTACTGGGAAGAAAGCCCTTTCACCATAAAATTATAGCAACTCCTACTCCCTCTACTATCTGTTCTGCAGACCAGGCTGGGAAGCAGATGTGAATGAACGTTAGAGTCCCAGACTCTCTGGGCTAGATGGCCAGGCTATTGCCTTCCACAAGGAAAGCAGTCCAAGGTATGACTTCTGCTCCTCCCTCACACCGATCCAACTTTCAGGCACAAGCCCCAGGGCTCTCTGCAGAATCAACTTAGGTAATTAATTAATTTATTTGGCTACATCAGATCTTTGTTGCAGGCTCTCTAGTTGAATACCACACTGTCTTGATTATGAAATACTTCAAAATCATCTTATTGGCTTCTGCATAAAAACCTGCTGGAAGTTTTGTTAGTATTGTATTGCATCTATAGATCCATTCTTCCTTTTCAGAATTGTTTCGACTATTCTAGATACTTTGGAAAAGAACTAAGTTGAAAGATTCACACTCAGTTCAGTTCAGTTGCTCGGTTGTGTCCGACTCTTTGTGGCCCCATGGACTACAGCATGCCAGGCTTCTCTGTCCATCACCAACTCCTGGAGCTTGCTCAAACTCATACCCATCGAGCCAGTTAAGTCATCCAACCATCTCTTCCTCTCTCGGCCCCTTCTCCTCCTGCCTTCAATCTTCCCCAGCATCAGAGTCTTTTCCAATGAGTCAATTCTTTGCATCAGGTGGCCAAAGTATTGGAGTTTCAGCTTCGACACCAGTCCTTCCAGTGAACACCCAGGACTGATTTCCTTTAGGATGCACTGGTTTGATCTCCTAGCAGTCCAAGAGACTCTCAAGAGTCTTCTCCAACACCACAGTTCAGAAGCATCAATTCTTTGGCACTCAGCTTTCTTTATAGTCCAACTCTGACATCCACACTGGAAAAACTATAGCTTTGACTAGATGGACCTTTGTCGGCAAAGTAATGTCTGTGCTTTTTAATGTGCTGTCTAAGGTTTGTCATAGCTTTTCTTCCAAGGAGCAAGCTTCTTTTTATTTCATGGCTACAGTCACCATCTGCTGTGATTTTGGAGCCCTCCAAAATAAAGTCTGTCACTGTTTCCATTGTTTCCCCATCTATTTGCCATGAAGTGATGGGACCAGATGCCATGATCTTAGTTTTTGGAATGTTGAGTTTTAAGCCAACTTTTTCACGCTTCTCTCACTTTCGTTAAGAGGCTCTTTAGTTCTTCTTTGCTTTATGCCATAAGGGTGGTGATATGAGTATCTGAGGTTAGTGATATTTCTCCCATCAAAACTTAAAACTACAATAATCAAGACAGTGTAGTATTCAACTAGAGAGTCTGCATGCCGCAACTACTGATCCCACGTGCTCTGGAGCCCACAGGCCACAAGTAGAGAGCCCACACACCACAACTTCCACACCACAACTAGCGATCCGTGCACCACAGTGAAAAATCCCACATAACTCAACAAAGATCCCCTGTGCCATAACTAAGATTTGACACAGCCAAATTAATTAACGAATTAATTTTTAAAAAGACAGTGTAGTATTGCTGAAAGGATATACACATAAACCAATGCAACAGAATAGTCAGAAACAGACCCACACACACATTCTCAATTGATTTCCAACAAAGATACAAAGGCAATTCAAGAGGGAAAGGATAATCTTTTAACAATAGTGTTGGAGTAATTGGATGTCTGTATGCAAAAAAGAACCTTTATCTATACCTTACACCATGTGAAAAAAAAAACTCAAAATGGATTAGACCTAAATGTAAAACCTAAAACTATAAACATCTTATTTTTTTAAATTTTTTTTTTATTTTACTTTACAATACTGTATTGGTTTTGCCATACATCAACATGCATCTTAAAGAAAGCATTGGAGATACTTTTTTTTCTTTTTTCTATACCACCTAGCAATCCCTTCCTAGATTTTCATTTCACTTGTATAAATATCTATGTTGACATAAAAATATGTATACAAATATTCACAGTGAATTATTCATTATCACCCTACACTGGAAACATCCCAAATACCCCTCAACTGGCAAACAGAGAACACATGCAATGACATAATACTCAGCAGCGAAAAGGAATGACCTACTGGTATACCCAACAACATAGATAACTCTCCAAGACATTGCACTAAATGAAAGAGGATAAACTTAAAATGCCACATACCATAAGACATTCTGAGAGAGGTACAGTCATAGGTACAGAAATCATATCAGCGATTACTACTTACGGTCTTCAGGTGGTAGAAGAGTTGACCAGGAAAGTGTACAAGGCAATTTTTAGAAGTGAGGGAAATATTCTGTATCTTGATTATGGCAATACTTACATGACTATGTTTGTCAAAATGCAAAGTTGTACACTAAAATAACTAAATTTTACTATATGAAAAAATAGAAAAATCATACTTTGGTTTTTCTAATGTGAAAAAAAGTTTTAAAAAAGATTCCATAATGATGCAACATTGGAAAGAAAAGTTATTGTGTAACTAAAACAATGCCTACCACTTGTGAAGGAATGGAATCAAAAGGCAATAGAAACTGCTACATTTATCAAAATAAAGCATAGTTTTCAAAGTTGGTGCTACTAATTCATGTGCAACATGTGATAAGGTGGGTACTAAATAATAATTTTTTCAAAGCTTCCAGTTAACTTTCAGAAAAAGACATTTAACTTTTAGCAATGTTATTTTCTTATAGAAAAACCAGAACTAAAAGTATAACCTAAAGGAAATGTAGATAAAACCCTGGTATACTTTAATATTCCTCAGAATTATTCTGTTGATCCTAAACGGGCTGAAGATGTGGGCACACTCAAAATCAGCCAAGTAAAGCAGAAAGTTAATAGTTCTATCTCACATGACCATAAACGTTAAAAAAAAAAAAAACAGAAATCCAATAGAAAATCAAA
>SJYQ01001961.1:154532-168063 GCA_006410935.1 Redunca redunca
TAGAAAAACACAATTCAGAAGTATCTGAATACTTTGATTATGATAATACTGAAGAAAGACAGTATGATTAAAACCACATTGAAACTTTGTCTAAAGTTGTATATATTAAAGGAAGTGTTTTTTCCTCAAGAATCTAGAAAGTGATGTAAATCTTATAGCCTATGGTAACTTGAAATCAAGAAAATATGAGAATGTTATCTCTTTTCATTATACAATTATTACCTTTTTTTTTTCTCTTCAACTAGCTGAACTGGTTTCTGCTAATTTTGAAGACTCCTTCCTAATACACAAATCAAAGAAATAATTACCTAGTAAAAAAGCGTTGAAGATTGATTCTCAATTCTGGCTGACACCGTAAACACCTGGGGAACTCTGTAAACACAGAGATTCCCTGACCCCACCCAAGTCTAGGCTAGGGACTGGGAGGCATGGTGTATTTTGCCAACAAGGCTCCCAAAGGAATTTTGTTATTAGTGGGTTCTGAAAGACTGCTTCAGCAATACGTGAACCTTGAACTTCCAGATGTTCAAGCTGGTTTTAGAAAAGGCAGAGGGACCAGAGATCAAATTGCCAACATCCGCTGGATCATCGAAAAAGTAAGAGAGTTCCAGAAAAACATCTATTTCTGCTTTATTGACTATGCCAAAGCCTTTGACTGTGTGGATCATAATAAACTGTGGAAAATTCTGAAAGAGATGGGAATACCAGACCACCTGACCTGCCTCTTCAGAAACCTGTATGCAGGTCAGGGAGCAACAGTTAGAACTGGACATGGAACAACAGACTGGTTCCAAATAGGAAAAGAAGTACATCAAGGCTGTATATTGTCACCCTGCTTATTTAACTTCTATGCAGAGTACATCATGAGAAACGCTGGGCTGGAGGAAGCAAAAGTTGGAATCAAGATTGCCGGGAGAAATCTCAATAACCTCAGATATGCAGATGACACCACCCTTATGGCAGAAAGTGAAGAACTAAAGAGCCTTTTGATTAAAGTGAAAGAAAAGAGTTTTTTAGTTGGCTTAAAGCTCAACATTCAGAAAACGAAGATCATGGCATCCAGTCCCATCACCTCATGGGAAATAGATGGGGAAACAATGGAAATAGTGACAGACTTGATTTTGGAGGGCTCCAAAATCACTGCAGATGGTGATTGCAGCCATGAAATTAAAAGACACCTACTCCTTGGAAGGAAAGTTATGACCAACCTAGATAGCATATTCAAAAGCAGAGACATTACTTTGCCAACAAAGGTCCATCTAGTCAAGGCTATGGTTTTTCCAATGGTCATGTACAGATGTGAGAGTTGGATTATAAAGAAAGCTGAGCACTGAAGAATTGATGCTTTTGAACTGTGGGGTTGGAGAAGACTCTTGAGAGTCCCTTGGACTGCAAGAAGATCCAACCAGTCCATCCTAAAGGAGATCAGTCCTGGGTGTTCATTGGAAGGATTGATGTTGAAACTGAAACTCCAGTACTTTGGCCACCTGATGCAAAGAGCTGACTCATTTGAAAAAACCCTGCTGCTGGGAGGGATTGGGGGCAGGAGGAGAAGGGAACGACAGAGGATGAGATGGTTGGATGGCATCACCGTCTAGATGGACGTGGGTTTGGGTGGACTCTGAGAGTTGGTGATGGACAGGGAGGCCTTGCGTGCTGTGGTTCATGGGGTCACAAAGAGTTGGACACGACTGAGTGACTGAACTGAACTGAACTGAAAGACTGCTATTAGGAAATAAAAGCTTTAGGCATGTCTTCCCCTTGAAATTTTTTCAAGATAGTTGTAGATATAAAAAAATTTAGCATAAATAAAACTAAACATGTAAACTCTTCAAAATAATTTATTATTTGTCACCATCGAAAGAATTTACAGGGACCAATTCAAGGTCCATACAGAAGTTCAAATGAGGAAGACAACTTGAAGCTGAGTTGAAGCTCAGGAGGTCAAAGGCAGTCTCCATTTGGGGACAGTGTCTGACGTGTATTAGGAACTTAATCATTCCTTGAACAAATATTTAAGGATAGAAGAGCTTGTCAATCAAAGAGGAAAGTGAAGAATATTCCAGGAGAGGACAAGCTCACATAGGCAGAGAGACAGGAAAGTGCACACTGGGTTTAGGGACAATAAGTTAACAAGTCCATTGCCGTGGAGGTCAGATTACAGAGGCCCTTGCACTTCAGGTTAAGGGTGTCCTGTGAGAAGCAGGGAGCCACAGAGGGTTTCTAAAGGTGGAGTGACTCAGCCAGATTGGGCTTTAAGATTAACAAAGCAGTCAAGTGTAAAATGTATTTGTGCCACAGTTAATAGTCCAAGTGTGAGCTAGTGACGGTCCGGTCACGAGCAACAGCAAAATGAAAGTAAAACCCAGGGATTCTCTCTGCCTGGGATAACCAGTAGAGCGGGGAACCGCAGGAGGAAGGGCTGAGCAGAGGTGGTCATCTGCATCCAGCTTGTGCCTGAGGTGGCTGCCCAGTCACAAGAAAAAGCCTGAATCCCTAAAACACTTCAGTAGAAATGCTGTGGGGTACAATCAGCAGTATCTACATTAACCGCCTCATGCCCAGCATGAGGCCCTACTGTGCATGTGAAGACAAGCTTCCATAGTACCAAGAGGCAAGTTACAGGTACACTGAAACAGCCTGTCGTCTTCTCCTGAACATGTCCACTTCCACAACGTTACCAACCAAGTGACTATGGAAACGCTCTGTTGACACTAAAACAAAACTGTGGAATGAACATAACCTGAATGAGGGCGAACAGCAGGAACAGGTCCATTTTAGGCATGTTCTCCGAATGGGCTGAGTACTCGACAGGAAACGCACACAGAGTTCAGGAGAAAAATGGAACAGTTATGCCTAACCAGAAAGAAGACATTTTGGAGAAGCGAGGCAAATGGGGTAAAGTACCTTCTCCTGGAGCAGCAGAGGGGAGATGCCTGAGGATCTTTCTTGAACACTCCAACTCACCCACCAGCCAGGCCTTAAGCACAGACGACCAGGCACCATGGCGTGTCAGATACTGACTACTTACTGGACTAAGAGCAAGGACGTGGAGTAAACCATGGCCTTTGCCCTCAGGAGCCCGTGGCCTAGTGTGGCACCACACCTTATGACTCCATCGCAAGTAAAGGTTACCAAGCACTTGCTCATCTGCCCACAGGTTCCTCAGGCAAGCAGAGAAAAGGTCCCCTGTCCAGTAAAATATGTGTTTGCAGAGACCTGGACAGCACTGGAGCTGTGCCACACAGCTCCAAACCACAGCCTCTTCCTGGTTTTTCACATAGCCTCCACCTAGTCCATCCCAGGCAAAGGAGGAGTCTTTCCTTCCAGGGTCAGTGGAGACTGGCAAGAGCTTCCATGTTCAGTTCATGGGGTGAAAATTCCTGCGAAGGATGGTGCATTCCAGAGTCAAGGCAGGTCCAGAATACAGTGTCAGCCCCAGGTGTCAACTCTGGGTACTGGGTGGGATGGGGGCTGGGATTTCAGGGGTAAGGGAGAGCTGCATGGGCAGACACAGGGTACTCTGGGGCCCTGGCAGCAGGCAGATGGCAGTGATGACACAGAGTCAGGCCAGATAAGGAAGGAACCTGCTTCCCAGGGCACTCTCAGACTAAAGGAGACAGCCTTCAAAGACCTCGGGGAACCAGAAGGACAGATGAGAGAACCAATTTGCATCTAGTTCTCTGCCTGCAGTGTAGAAGACCCAGGTTCGATTCCTGGCTTGGGAAGATCCTCTGGAGAAGGGAACTGCTACCCACTCCAGTGTTTTGGCCTGAAGAATTCCATGGACAGAGGAGCCTGGCAGGCTACAGCCCATGGGGTCACAAAGTCAGGGATGACTGAGCAACTAACACTTCCACTTTCACTCTGGTCAAAGTCAGGCCTTCCCAGCCCATCGCCGTCCTCCATCAGAGTGAAGAGATGGGAACTCTGGCTGTCTTCAGCTCTGCACCCAGCGTCCTGGCCTCCTCGACTAGGGTCTCCAGCTCACTGTGATGCAGCTGCCAGGTGGGCTGGCAGAAGTGAAGCACCAGGGAAGAGCACCGAGCCCTGGGAGCCCAAAAGTCTTCGTGGCATGGGCTTTCACTCTGGCTGTAGATTTGGTTCTTATAATTTTTGACCCAGGATAAAGTGAAAACAAAATTGTTCCAGGAACATTCTGGGCAGCAGAGGGAAAACTACCCCCAAATAAATCTCAGGACAAGCTGTTCTGCATGGTTGAGAGCTCACCAGAGGGCCAAAGGTTCTTCGCTAGGTTTTAACAAAGGAGGAGAGGAGAGCTTTTGGAGACAGGAAACAAATATTCCCACCTTCCTCTCTCCAGGCCAGTAACCACCCTCTTTCCTTCCTGCTCCCTGAGGAAAAGCTTTGAGGCCTTTCCTCATCCCGTCAGCCTCTGAATTTCTTGCTACCCAAAATTCTTCTAATTGAGTCTGAACCACAGAACTAACCCCTCTTTTCTAATTACATACTGCATTCATGTTCGCTGTTTCCCCATAAAACCCAAAGTCCCTTGGGCATAGTACCTTCCTTGTATAATCCTCCACAGGGCTAGATGGAGAGGAAGCCTGACATTCATGCTTGTTGGCTGAGACATAGGTCATTCCATAGACCTAGGGAACACTATTCAATATACAGAATAATAGCTATTCCTTCTTTTATACCTCTTTATATTCACACATTGACTTCATTTATATAAACACCCTCACTGACGAGGAAACTGCACTCAGCCCACAGATGTTAAATACCATACCCAAGAACAGGCAGCCAGTGAGTGAATAGGATGGCTCTGAGCCCAAGCTTAACTCCAAAGAGTGTACTCTACCCTCATGCTCCTCTCTCTCTGAAGGGGAACTGCTCTGCAGCAGAAATATCAACCTCTGAAAACGAAACAGATAAACAGCATCCTCGATGATGAAAGCTCAACTGTGAAGCATTTTGGTTCCTGAAAGATTATGCGAACTACCTCATAGAGTCCTGCATTCACAAATTAGCATCCATCCAGTCTGGGGGCCCAGGGTCAGAGGAAGCAGGTGGAAATTAAGCAGCAGATCTGAAAGAAAAGGAGATCCTTTCCTCGCCCTTTCTTTTGTTCTCCAGAAGGCTCTGTACTCAGGACCCAAAAGAAGAGGGAAGAGGAGAAAGGGGGACAAAAGCACCAGCTGTGGGGGGAGGGGACAGCACTGGGATATTCGAGAAGCCAGATCTATACGGAAATTCCCACAGCTCCCTTGCAGGGTGTTCCTCACAAGCATTCACCCTCAGACACAAGGGACAGTGAGCAGGACAGTGTGAGCCTCTGGAAGTCCAGCCTTGGCCCCACGAGCAGCAAACAGGGAGGACTTCCTCGAGGCTCTCCTCCTGCCCCAGCAGGTTTCACTAGGGCCACGGCCCTGACCAGCAGGAGCATCTGACACGGCAGGACTACATCTGCAGCCGGAATGACAGTCCCCGAGGTCCACCCGCCTTCAGGCTGTAAGAACTACAGGTGCTCAACCTGCTGCCTTAAAACAAATGGAGAAGTGTGAAGCCAGAACTCAACAAACAGACAAGGGAATTCACTGCGGAAGGGCACAGGCGGGCGAGGCGAGTGGCTCACACAGCAGACCCCGGCCCCGCACAATCACCTTCCTCTGCTTGTGGGGCAGGAGGCTAGGGGAGCGGAAGGAAGGGGGCAGACGTCACATGGCACAGGAGCCTGTTCCAGCGACATCAGCGCTGCTCTCTGGACTCCCAGCCCCAGGCCACCACGTGTATGCTTCCCATGCAAAGGGTCCTCCCTCGGGCCCTCTGGGTACACTCCCTGGGGTTCAGAGGAGAAGGACACAATAGTCAGGTTGGGAGAGGATAACATCTTGTGTTGGGAAAGTTTACTTTCTAAGGGTTTTTCTCTAAAATTCTCCACAATTACAGAAAGGAAGCTTATAAGAATGAACAATTTCCCAATCAGAGTGTGTTGGCTTGAATCGAGGGAAGGGCAGTTAGGCTGCCAAGGGGCCCTGGTGTATATTTCCAGAACACCAAGAAGTGTTTTCAGAAAGATACTAAGAGTCCACATGTTCACAGGGTCTCTGAACCCCTACCGGGGCAGGGCTGCATTCTCAAATTGCCACCTCTTGAATCTCTTAAAAGACAAAGTGCCAATAAATCAACTAGTTCTGTTTCACAGACTCAGATTCCTGTTTCTGGGGGGGAAGGGGGGATGTGTGTGAAGCAAGAGGTCAGTCTTACAGATACTGAGGCCACGGTGATCCCAGAGCATTCACAATCTATTCCACTGAGGCTGAGGCAGACCACCCTCCCCCTGCTACCATTAAACCCCTCTCCCACCTTTGGCTCTGCAAGGGCCTCTCTCCTAACCCCAGCTCCCCCCTCCTCAGTTGGTTAGATACTACACAAAATAAACCAAATACACAAATCCTTTGCCACCTGGAGCAGTTTTCCACACTCATGCCTAGTAGTGCCTGAGGACCAGTATCTTTGTGCATCATGAGTGAGGGACATGAGATATGCACACCCTGGTGAAAAGGCTCTCGTGCAAGTCCCCAGGGTACCCATTACCCAGTCCAGTAGCCAGCATCCAGCCACCCCACCCCTGTCTGCCAGGACCCGGTGCTCAGGCTCCCACCTGCTCTGGCTGAAGGCTCTTAGCCCAGTCAGGATGGAAGACAAAAGGCCCACCTCACTCTGGGCATTGAGAAGGAACTTTCCATACCAGCCCAGGGCACCGTGGTGACAGCAGCATCACCTTCCACATGGCTGCAGTATGCAAGGAAGGAAAGAGACTAAGACAGGATCACCAAAGAGAAAACGCAGGGGGGTTGAGAATTTAAGACAAAATAAAGAGATGGAGGGGAAGAGGGAAATAAAGTGGGGAGAAAACAAAACCATTTTACTACAACCTGAGATGCCTTTTAGGCAACCAGTAAGGTTACCAGAAGCACCTACCATTCCCCCTGTGCTTAGTCACTCAGTCGTGTCTGACTCTCTGTGACCCAATGGACTGTAGCCCACCAGGCTCCTCTGTCTATGGGGATTCTCCAGGCAAGAATACTGGAGTGGGTTGTCATGCCCTCTTCCAGGGCATCTTCCCAACCCAGGGATCCGAACCCAAGTGTCCTGCTTTGCAAGAAGATTCTTTACCCTCTGGGCCACCAGGGAAGCTGTTCCCCCAGAGACTTTATTGAGTCTGTGGATCCCCCACTCTTTAAAGGGTGAGGGGTCCCCTAAGCAGTCCTCTCAAACCCACCATTTACAAATAACTTACTGACCAGCTGTGCATTTTGACAAATGACTGCACTAAAACAGGGAGGAACCCACAGCCCCTGGTGGAAAGGGGACACAGCACTAGTCAGGCTGTGGGGTGGGTGGCAAGTGGGGATTTCACATACTCTGCTCTTTGCACTCAGGGAGAGGAGGGATGGTAGAAACCAGTGGCCTGAGGCCTGGTACTATTTCCACTGCCTGGGTGTGCCCCCACTTCCCCCCAGCTCCTTCCATTGCAATGGTTATTTTCACCCTTGCTAGGCAGCAAAGGAGCTGGGTCTTTCTACTTCAGGTTACTATCTAGAGGATGTGCCCTCCTCACCCCCCAACAACAACAAATGCTTGAAAAACTCCCCACCAGCTATCTTCACATCTGCAACACCACTCCTAGAAGTTCAGTCCTTTGGGTCTTGAGGAGTGTAAGCAGCCACAAGTTCCATGGAGGAGTTCTGCCTAAACCACTGACAGCTAACACCTGGGAATTAGTTTAGCCTAAACTTTCCAACCGCAATGATCTGAGAACAAGAGTCTTTCAACCATAAAACTGGTTGAAGACAAGCAGGCGGAGCAGCAGGCGAGGGGCTTGAGTGAGGAGCAGGGAGGGAGAGAAAGACTGCCACGCCTGGCGCCCCAATTCTGTCTGGGACCGCAGAGCTGCACCCATTGCCCTGTCTTCCAGGGCTGCATTTAGACCGGGAGGACTTTCACGTGGCACCCCCGCCCCTCAGCTGTCGTTCCCCAGTCATCCTGCAGGGCGCTGGGGAGCTGGGAGAAAAGCCCACTTTTCTTCCTTGCAGGCTAGCGGCGATTTGCACCACTCAAATCAAAGGTATCCCTTTCGGATGACGCCTCTAGAGACAACGACTTCACTGTCCCCAGGCACCTCACCTTCCAAAAGAAAACCCAGGCTGCTTGGAAGTGCTGGGTCGCCCCCTTATTCGTCCCCCCGCCCAACTTTTCGCAGCACGCAGGAACCCATCTCCAACAGTGGAGCATGGAGCAAGCTCCCGATACAGGGTTCAGACCCCGCGACCCCCGCCTTCGGGGACTGACTCCCAGGGGCCGCGCCGGGACAAAAGCGTGGGGCGGGCTCACTCACCCGCGCAGCGAAGGCAGCCCGGGAGCCGAGGCACAGCGCTCGGCAGGGTCGTCCCGCGGGCGCGCAGCGCGGTCTCAGCGCTCAGAGCGCTGCTGGCTGCCAACCCGGCGGCACGGGGAGCAGGAGAGGCGCGTCCGGGTCGGGGCAGGGGTGAGCGGCCGGGAGAGAGCGTGAGCAAGTGGGAGAGCCCCTCAGAGCCCAGCGCTCCGAGTCCGGATCCAAACTGCGGACTCGGACTCACACGCGCTGGTTTGCATTTCATTTGCATAGCGCACTGGGAATGGACCTGCGGTCCTTCCGCCACGCCCACCTGCCCTCCTCCCGGGGTCGCGAGCCGAGAATCCGGAGCGGAATGGGGCGCGGGACGCCGGTCCACTTAGCTCTTCCCTCACCCCGCCCCAACTCCTCGCACACCGGACTGGTGGCCTTCAGTGTGTTTTCTCCTGTTTTCCCCTGGAAGACCATTCGATACACAAAAGAAGACCACACACTGGAAAAACTGTTGACTTTTAAAATTAATCGTCTTTTTCTTTGATGTGGCTACCAAAAACAACAACGAATCGAGTAGATTCCCCAAATGAATGCAATTTTGGTTTTCGGACAAAGTGTCGAGAAAAACGTGCTCATTTTCAGAATTGGGCACAACGTGCAATTTTGTTCAGGCTGGATAGTCCTTAAAAAGGCGGATTCTGGAGTTGAGAACTCTACCCCTTATTTTCTAGCTGCAAAATTTGGAGCAAGTTACTTGTATCTCTGTTACTCTGTTTTCTAAATGGGGACGAAAAATCTGCCTCAGGAATGGAAGGCTTCAGTGAGAGAAGCCTGGTAAAGCGCTTAGGATAGCACCTAACAGAGTTACTTTGAAACGTGCAAGTTCCCTGGTGGCTCAGACTGTACAGCGTCTGCCTGCAATGCGGTAGACCCGGGTCGGGAAGATCCCCTGGAGAAGGAAATGGCAATCCACTCCAGCACTCTTGCCTAGAAAATCCCATGGACAGAGGAGTCTGATAGACTACAGTCTATGGGGTCGCAAAGAGTTGGACACGACTGAGCGACTTCACTTCTTCATGATCTGTATCTAGGGCCTCCCTGATAGTTTAGTGGGTAAAAAAAAGTCTGCCTGCAATGTGGAAGACACAGAAGACACGGGTTCTGGTTTTCATCCCCAGGTCAGGAAGATCTTCTGGAGAAAAAAAATGGCAAACCACTCCAGTATTTTTGCCTGAAAAATCCCATGGACTGAGGAGCCTGGCAGGCCACATACAGGTACATGGGGTTGCAAAGAGTGTACAGGACTGAGCACAGCACAGAGCACAGACATAATCTGTGTCTACTTAAGGGATAGGCAACTAGATCGTGGTGAGGCAAGCAGCAAGGCGAGGAGGGGAAGAAGCTATCAAAGGCAGAGAGAGAATGCCCTAAGACTAGAGACAATCTGGAAGGTTCACACCAGGGTTCCCCACCCAACTCTGCTGTGAGGCTAACCAGACCCAGCTCTGTGAAAGCATTTCTGTATCTTCTTTCCCCACAGAAGATCCAAGTTTGAAGACATTTTGAAATGGTATCATGAGATGTTCTGGAGAAATCTTTAAAATGTTCAATTCAGCTACTTATTTTAAAAAAAAATTTAAATAGAAAGGAAGTGTGCTGTGGTGGAGAGTCCCAGATTGTGAGACCCGAATGTTAGACCTGGGTCTGGTGCTAGCTTTGTGGAGCTTGCGGAGTCACTCACTGTCTCTGGGCCTCAGTTTTCTAATCTGTAAGATCAGGATGCTCCTTAGGATGCTTTTTGGTTTGGGTTTTTTTTCCCAGGCATCTTCCTACTCTGAAACGTTAGTTTCAGGGTTCCCCAGATACCTTCCTTTGTCGTGAGTCAAGAATTCCCTCATTGATTTAGAGGATACCTTTAAAAAATTTTTTCCTCTTGCCTAATATTTACTTTGCATCTGCTATGAAATATTACGTAGTGCTTCCTGGTCTCTTCATTTGCACTTTCCTTTTGTTGCATCTATTATCCATTTTATTATCAGTCAGTTCAGTCACTTAGTCGTGTCCGACTTTTTGCAACCCCATGAACTGCAGCATACCAGGCCTCCCTGTCCATCACCAACTCCCGGAGTCTACCCAAACTCCTGTCCATCGAGTCAGTGATGCCATCCAACCATCTCACCCTCTGTCGTTCCCTTCTCCTCCTGCCCCCAATCCCTCCCAGCATCAGGGTCTTTTCAAACGAGTCAGCTCTTTGCATCAGGTGGCCAAAGTATTGGAGTTTCAGCTTCAACATCAGTCCTTCCAATGAACCCAGGACTGATCTCCTTTAGGATGGACTGGTTGGATCTCCTTGCAGTCCAAGGGACTCTCAAGAGTCTTCTCCAACACCACAGTTCAAAAGCATCAATTCTTTGGCACTCAGCTTTCTTTATAGTCCAACTCTCACATCCATACATGACTACTGGAAAAACCATAGCCTTGACTAGACGGACCTTTGTTGACAAAATAATGTCTCTGCTTTTGAATATGCTATCTAGGTTGGTCATAACTTTCCTTCCAAGGAGTAAGCATCTTTTAATTTCATGGCTGCATTTTATTATGAAGTGAAGTGAAGTCGCTCAGTCGTGTCCGACTCTTTGCGACCCCATGGACTGTGGCCTACCAGACTCCTCCATCCATGGGATTTTCCAGGCAACAGTATTGGAGTGGGTTGCCATTTCCTTCTCCAGGGGATCTTCCCAACCCAGGGATCGAACCTGGGTCTCCCGCATTGCAGGCAGAGGCTTTACCCTTTACAGTGAATCAAAAGAATGTCTGGAGGTTGTAAAGATCTTACTAGACCCACTCCCATAATTTACATTTTAAGATAACAGGATTAGCAAGAAGGTTTTTTCCAGAAACTGTCCTCAAGCAGGATAAATTATTGTTATATAATCCTAAGGAATGTAGAGGGAAAAAAGTTTGTCCTTTCCTCCTCCTTGAGAATTCCAGACCCCTCTGTCCTTGGGGACCCCTGGACTTATCAACCTGCCTAGGAATTTACTCTCTCACTACCAACTTTGATCATCTTTCCTGAGATAATTGTGGTTATTTAGGAGTCCCTAAATTCAAAAGCAGAGACATTACTTTGCCGACTAAGGTCCGTCTAGTCAAGGCTATGGTTTTTCCTGTGGTCATGTATGGATGTGAGAGTTGGACTGTGAAGAAGGCTGAGTGCCGAAGAATTGATGCTTTTGAACTGTGGTGTTGGAGAAGACTCTTGAGAGTCCCTTGGACTGCAAGGAGATCCAACCAGTCCATTCTGAAGAAGATCAACCCTGGGATTTCTTTGGAAGGAATGATGCTAAAGCTGAAGCTCCAGTACTTTGGCCACCTCAAGTGAAGAGTTGACTCATTGGAAAAGACTCTGATGCTGGGAGGGATTGGGGGCAGGAGGAGAAGGGAACAACCAAGGATGAGATGGCTGGATGGCATCACTGACTCAATGGACGTGAGTCTGAGTAAACTCCGGGAATTGGTGATGGACAGGGAGGCCTGGCGTGCTGCGATTCATGGGGTCGCAAAGAGTCGGACATGACTGAGCGACTGAACTGAACTGAACTGAAATAAACTTTAGGGAGTTCTCATATGTGTTTTAGGACTTCTTATTCCCTATTTCTGCAAAAAATAATCATTGAGATTTTGAAAGAGATTGCATTGAATCTGTAGATTGCTTTGGCTAATACAGTTTTCTTAACAATATTAAGTCTTCTATTCCATAAACACAAAATGCTTTCTCATTTTTTTCTTTCTTTTCTCCTTTCATTTCTTTTAACAATGTTTTGTAGTTTTTGCTGTAAAAATTGTTCACCTTCTTGGTTAAATTTGTTTCTAACTACTTTGTTTTTTCTATGCTATTGAAAATGGAATTGTTTTTTAAATTTCCTTTTATGATTGTTAATTGCTAGTATGTAGAAATGCAACTGATTTTTGTTTATTGATTTTTGTATCCTGCCCTATTATGTCAATTTTATTCCACTTCCAAAAATTTATCCTTAGTGTGAAGTCCTGTCATGAAAGGGAATCCTAGCTGGCCAGTTTTTAAGAGTTAATGGGAGCTGGGCTATACCAGTCCCTATAAACGTGGCTAAAGACTAGAGATCAAGAGGGTTTGCATGAAATTACAGGAAATATATCACTGAACCTGAAAAATGCCATGGTCCAAACACACAAACCTGGTTTGTTAAGTAAGATTAAATAAGTCAGCTTCAGAGAGAAATGTGTATTTGTTCCCTTAGATGTCCTAAAATAACGCAAGTTAACCTCATTGCCCAAAAGCAAAACAGTAATTGCAGAAAATATCCTTCTGCTTGGTGGGGAGGGGGTGGCTGTTTATTTTTGCTGCTTTTCTAAGAAGTTTAATCTGCAAGTCCCAGCCTCCATCTGTCTGTGCGTGTCCTCTGCACTTCCTTCCTGTCTCCAAATCCCTCCTCTGGCCTGGTCCCCTTCATTGCTGGGCCCTTGTTAGGAAAACCAAAGAAGGAGGAAAGGGAAAAAAGAGAAGGTAAAATATCATAATTTATTAATCCCTGCAAGTGTCAAATAATAAATAGCTCACCTTAGTTTATGAATTCATTAAATCCACCTAGATCACTTTTGGTAGCTTAAGGTTCTCAAGTCTGGCCAGAGGTGGGACTCACCTGTGAAACTTTTTAAAAATAATTATGCCTGGTTGCACTCACAGAAATTGATTCGGTTGATCTGGAGTGGGGCTTGGGGAATGGTTTTTTAAAAATTCCCCAGTAATTCTGATGTGAGATCAGAGCTGAGAACTGCTTATAGCTAAGATAAAATCCACAGCAGAAAGATCACTTTAGAAATTAACCAACAGTGCTTTTGTTTGGCTAATGATTTCTTTAAAGACAAGTGCCTTGTCCAGAGTCATTGCCATATGAAAATGCAGACATGCTGAACTCCAGAATGTGTTTGTTTCTATAAATATTTACTATAAATTGCTTTTCTGTACTTTAAAACCTATTTTGTCATGCACTGTCATTTTATCATTGAAAAATCGTATATCTGGGGGAAAACATTTGACTACAAAGCCATCAGTGAATATATAATTTCAAATTCAAGAAAAAATGTTTAAATCAAAATTTTAATCATTAAATTTTAAATCATCACATATTATAATAG